>SJXQ01008328.1:31045-130198 GCA_006408695.1 Aepyceros melampus | reverse complement strand
AAGTATAGAATAGACTTTTGGACTCTGTGGGAGAGGGACAGGGAGAGGGTGGGATGATTTGGGAGAGTGGCAGTGTAACATGTATGATATCATAAGTGAAACGAATCGCCGGTCTAGGTTCAATGCAGGATGCAGGATGCTTGGGACTGATGCACGGGGATAATCCAGAAAGATGGTGTGGGGTGGGATGGGAGAGAGGGGGGTCGGGATTGGGAATTCATGTACACTTGTGGCTATTCATGTCATGTATAGCAAAACGAATACAGTATTGTAAAGCAAAACAAACTAAAAAATAAAAATTAATTAAAAAAAAAGAAAGCTGTGGTACATATACACAATGAAGTATAACTCAGCCATTAAAAAGAATACATTTGAATCAGTTCTAATGAGATGGATGAAACTGGAGCCAATTATACAGAGTCAAGTAAGCCAGAAAGAAAAACATCAATACAGTATACTAACACATATATATGGAATTTAGAAAGATGGTAATGATAACCCTGTATGCAAGAGAGCAAAAGAGACACAGATGTATAGAACAGTCTTTTGGACTCTGTGGGAGAGGGAGAGGGTGGGATGATCTGGGAGAATGGAATTGAAACATGTATAATATCATATATGAAATGAATTGCCAGTCCAGGTTCGATGCGTGATACTGGTTGCTTGGGGCTGGTGCACTGGGATGACCCAGAGGGATGGTAAGGGGAGAAAGGAGGGAGGGGGTTCAGGATGGGGAACACGTGTATACCTATGGTGGATTCATGTTTTGTACGGCAAAACTAATACAATATTGTAAAGTAATTAACCTCTAATTGAAATAAATAAAATTATATTAAAAAAAATGTTTCACATACTTACATCTTTTCTCTTTATAGTTTATACTTGAATTTTTACCTGTCATGGTACCTTTTAAAACTAGTGACATTATTTGTTTAAATAGGTAAAAATTCAAATTTTTCTATGCCTCATTAATGCTTCTTTGATAAGCCAGAAGTATATATTAATATTTAAAATTCATAGGTAGCTTAATAATCTTAGATAATGAATGACTTTTTAATTAAAAAGACCCTCCCAATAAAGAGATACAAGTTTACACTACATGCTACTGACTAGAATTTTTCTGAAATGTAAATTTAAACCCGTCATGTTAACCTGTTTGTACACATTCCACATTCAAAATTATACTTGAATTTTTACCTGTCATGGTACCTTTTAAAACTAGTGACATTATTTGTTTAAATAGGTAAAAATTCAAATTTTTCTATGCCTCATTAATGCTTCTTTGATAAGCCAGAAGTATATATTAATATTTAAAATTCATAGGTAGCTTAATAATCTTAGATAATGAATGACTTTTTAATTAAAAAGACCCTCCCAATAAAGAGATACAAGTTTACACTACATGCTACTGACTAGAATTTTTCTGAAATGTAAATTTAAACCCGTCATGTTAACCTGTTTGTACACATTCCACATTCAAAGGCACGTGGGCCCTCCCCTGCAAAAAAAATTGTACTTGCCCTGACTTGATAAATAGGTTTAAGAAAATCCTGTATAATTAACATGAAGAACGAGATAATGAAGAGAATTCATTACCTAGATTAATTGATATCACCCACAGATAATGGCTATTCATCAAGCTGGAGGCATCAAAATTCCAACAATGGAGTGACAATTAAATTCTGCCACACTAATTGCAAAGCATATATGTGTGTGCTGCATGCCATTTTTAAATTCCATTTATTCCAATATGCTAAATTAAGTACACAAAACATATGAGAAAAGAACACCTTACATTTGTTCAGCACTCAACTGCTTTAAAAGTGCCATCACATGAACTCTCATTTTTAATTTTGATACTCGCAGTATGTACAGTAAGTACAGTGAGGATTAACCCTCTATACCGGATAAAGCCATTCAGAAAACCCACACAATGTGTCCCAATGTTACACAGCTAACGAGCAGCAGAGGTAAGGCTCCAAGTCAGCTTCTGGATGGCCTGTGGATACTTCATTCATGCCAGCTCCTAGAGCTAGAATCTTGGGCAAGGGACATACACTATCTTGAATATGGCTTTCTCATCTATGAAATGGGAATAATAGTATCTAGTCCATAAAGTTATTGAAAGGCCTAAATGAGATAAGACACATGACATGCTTATTACATGCCTATAAGGTACTTTATGGGACCTCCCGGGTGGCTCAGTGGTTAAAAATCCAGCTGTGGTACTAGAAACACAGAAGACCCAGGTTCAATCCCTAGGTTGGGAAGATCCCCTGGAGGAGGGCACAGCAACCCACTCCACTACTCTTGCCTGCAGCATCCCATGGACAGGAGCCTGGCAGTTACAGCCTATAGGGTCACAGTGAGTCGGACATGAAGCGACTGAGCATGCAAGGTACTTTATGGATATTTATACATGCATTTACTGACATAAGCAATGGTGAAAGTGGACAGGTTACCCAGACAGCATGTACAAGAAGAAAACCTTTCAGCAGACTGCAGCTATGTTGAATTTGAATGTGATAGAAAAATGAACTTATTAAAGTTCAGCAAAAAGGTAATGTTTTAAGAATAAAATAAATGAGCAATATTTTTCAAACCAATTAAGAGATTGGGGCTACTCCCAAAAAAGAAATCTCCCATTACTATTCACAGCAGGCTGACTGGTAAGCAGAAGTTTGCTTTCTAATGATGGCTATTAAATGCTGTTAGTATTGAGGCTTGGTACAGCAGTAGTTTCCAAATAGCTGTGGGGTGGAGAGAAGTTTGCCAGAACAATGGAAGAAAAATACACTTAAGAGCAATAATGACTCCACAGGGTCCAAGAGAGAAACTCAGGAACAGCTGAGGCTTACTCAGTTTCTGTAGAAGAACTAAGCTTTCTAGTGAAGTACACACTGGCCCATGTACATCTCTGCCATGGTCCAACTTTCACATTCTTTAAGGATGAGTTCAGATGTCAACAAATTCTCAGTGAAGCTTTTCTCTATCATCAAGTTATGGTGAATTATTCTGTTTAATCCATCTAAAACCATATAATCAATCTAGAGAGTAGTCACAGCACATACCACGAACATACGTAAAGTCATCCATAGTGGCAGGAGTGGGGGGCTAGAGGCAGGAAGATGCCTCTGGCCCTGTGGTTCAGTTCTACTCAGTAGATATATACCCTGGAGTCAGTATCAGATATGAACTGTGACACTGCTATTGCCTCATACAGTATAAGTTCCTTTGAATCTTTCATGTCAGTCTCTCACTGTGCTTAATTAGCATCTGACAAATAAAAACAGATACTCTACATACAACAACTTGTACCTAAAAGTGAGTCAACCACTTCAACCAGTATTGAACTCTCAGAAAAGTCTCTTTTCGAAAGGTGGGGGAATAGGTGGCTTTGCTGGGTGTGCTGAAAGAACAGCTGTTCTCAAGTGTAGTATATCCACCCCACTTCTCCATGCCCTAGGCACAACACGCAGGGCAGGCCACCTCTGCGCTCCTCTACAACAGGAGGTTTTTTTTTGTTTTGTTTTAATAAGGAGCTAATGTAATCCATGACATAGTACAATCACCTAATAAATAATAGTTTAAAGACTGGAATATATTAAATTAATTTCAATAGACACTTCATGGTCATCATCTCCCTTATATTAGACACAACAGAGTTAAGTCCTTGGGATATGGAGATGAGTAAGGTGTCATCACTGTACTCAAAGAACAAAGAGGAGTTTGAGAGTCAGACTAGTAAACTGTCAACTGCAGTCCTGCCTCCATAGTCTCATGGAGCTAAGACTAGGGCACCACCAGTGGTGCAGACTATTGTACCAAGAGGGGCCTTTTGGAAGACATGATGTTCCAGGTGACAAAGAAAAAGAGAACAGGAACTCAGGTATCAGAGGGCAGCCAGGATGAAGGCAGAGCTGTTACGCAACTTGGTTCACTCAGGACTTACAGACTGAATGGGGAAATAACCTGAGAAAATGCAGGTGAGGTAGACTGGAAGGCATAAGAGGCCAGGGATGGGAACTTGGTTCTTTTGGCTTATTCCTTTCTTTCCCAGAGCTGGGTGAAGACAAGCCTTGAAAGTCTCCCTTGGGGTGAAAAGGGGAGTGATGGGAAAGAGAGGAGTGAGTATGTGAGCAAATGTGAGATGAGAAATATAGAGCAACCATGTGAGAGCATGGAGACACTAAGAAACACGATCAGTGAGAGAGAGAGCATGACAGAATGTGTATGTGAGAGAAAGAGAAGGAGAGAAAGAGTATGAATGATACTAACAAAGCAGTTAATATTTTTACAAGAAGAACAGCAAGACACAGAAGTGAACAGGCCACTTAGCTCAGGGACATGGGGTTGTTTGGGAAACATGGTGTACCATGGTCACCATGTGAAATCACCACAAGGATGACAGAAAGACCCCACACCACCAGAGATAATGTGGTTGTCTCCTTCTACAAACTAATTTTCTGTAGTCAAGCACTTTAATGGAAATCTGATTTAAGCTTTTACTTTGGGCTGATTTCTACTGTAATCTGCAATCTCAAATTGAGAATGAAATTAAGACAGTTTGAAAATGAAAGCCTTGTGACATCATCATTATTATTGTTTGGCATTTATAAAGCATGTCAAATCTGCAATGTGTGTCTCACGTGTTCATTTATTATTATAACCTCTAACTGCGGCTCCATGACAATACCAACAGAAACTTTTAATAGTCTTTTTTCCCCTCTGGCAAAGGGAATGTTTTTAAAAGTTGGCACTGGGCCTTTTTATGAATTCGAAACTCTCCCCAAGATTCCTAAGTGCTTTCAGAAGTAGGCTTTTCTAAATTCTCGGGTGAGGATTACAAGGGTTGCTATTTACTATTTCATAAAAGTAAAGATCATCTAGTGAGGAGGTTATGGTGTCAGATCAACTGCACAGGTCCCTGAACCACGGACAGCCACTCTCAGTGAGGGGTCTATAGCAGCTGTTGGCTGCTGTGCAGGTGGCCAGGAAGTGCAAATCCAGGTTTTTCAAATGTTTGTGTGTGTTTGGCTTTGCAAAATACACTCCAGCTGCAGATTTCAATCCACAATTAAAGGTAAAGAATGAATTTCAAAAGAAGAAAAGCTACAGCTTTGGCATTTAACAAGTTCTCAATCTGAAACAAACAAAAATCACAAATAAAATCCTTTTGGGAGGATGTAATCACTTTGAGAATTGAACACTGGGGCTTCCCTGGTGGCTCAGTGGTGAAGAACCCGCCTGCCAACATAGGAGATGCAGGTTCAATCCCTGGGTCAGGAAGATCCCCTGGAGAAGGAAATGGCAACCCAGTGCAGTATTTTTGCCTAGGAAATCTCATAGACAGAGAAGCCTGGTGGGCTACCGTCCACGGGGTTGCAGAAGGGTGGGACACGACTTGGCACTAAACAATTCTTTGACACAATTTAGGTAAGTCCTATCCTTTAGAATTTGACCTCATAGGCAGATAACAGCAAAAGGTAATGTACAGTATATACAGATCAGTTCACTTCAGTCACTCAGTCTTGTTCGACTCTTTGTAACCCCATGCACTGCAGCGCACATGTCCATCGAGTCGGTGATGCCATCCGACCTCCTCTGTTGTCCCCTTCTCCTCCTGCCTTCAGTCTTTCCCAGCATCAGGGTCTTTTCTAATGAGTCAGTTCTTTGCATCAGGGGGCCAAAGTATTGGAGTTTTAGCTTCAGCATCAGTCCTTCCAATGAAAATTCAGGATGGATCTCCCTTAGGATTGACTGGTTTGACAGCATAGGGTAAATTTCAGGGGAATTGTGAACTCTTTGCAACTATTTATAAAATTTTGTTAGAATGTACACTTTCCCCAGGAAAATGTTCAAAATCTTTAAGAATCAAAATATTAATAATAATCTGAAATACAACAATAGTTAACGTTTACTAAATATTTGAGGGCTTCCCTGGTGCTTCAGTGCAAAGAATCCAACTGCCATTGCAGGAGATGCAGGTTTGAGCCTTGGCTTGGGAAGATCCCCTGGAGAAGGAAATGTCAACCCACTCCAGTATTCTTGCCTGGGAAATCCCATGCACAAAGGATTGTGGTGGGCTATAGTCCATGGGGTCTTGAAAGACTCAGATATGATTTAGAAACCAAAACAGCAATTAGGTATTTAGCAGGTCATAGTAGGCAGTATTCTATTTTACATATGTTAATACACTAAACACATAAGTAGTATATCAGATGGATACAGTTTTTATCCTCATTTTACAGATAAGAAAACTGAGATTACCAAAGTTCTGGAGAATCACTGGAGCTGCACCTTTACTATCAAATGTCTTTTGGAGCCAGTAAACCCACTGAGGTCCCACAATACATACTATGCTTAGTATTGTCTCATTCATTATCAGAGCTGATTCTGCCATAAACATGTGAGGTAGATATTATCTATCACATTTTATATATGAGAAAAAGGAGGCTCAGAGATGTAAAGTGGCTTGTACCAAATTATGCACCCAGTGTGTCATCAGAATAAAAACTCCAGTTGTTTTTTCTTTAAGATTATCCTGTCTCCTTTTAAGCATGCACAGATTGCTGAATGAAAATTATATTCTTGAGAGCCTGTTCTGTGCTAGGTACTCTTTAAACCATAAAGTGTGGTCAGTAGCTAGTTCAACAAGAAAGATTTTTATACCACAGAGCAGAAATATTCTACATGTATATCTTAAATTACAAACGCTGATTATCAGTTATGAAGGCAAGGCAGACTGGGTACTCTGAGATCACAGGACAGGTTCCTGTTACACTGTGTGCTGAGGGAGGGCCTCAGGCAGGCAGTGAGATTTAGCACAGTATCTGAAGGACAGTCTAG
The DNA here is from genome assembly GCA_006408695.1 of Aepyceros melampus. Lineage (NCBI taxonomy): Eukaryota > Metazoa > Chordata > Mammalia > Artiodactyla > Bovidae > Aepyceros > Aepyceros melampus. The sequence goes on along the minus strand of SJXQ01008328.1, from coordinate 123,349 downwards.
AAGAGGACAGGTAGATTATGAGAGAATGAGGAGTCAGTACTTCAAGACCAGAGAACACTAAGGGCAAAGGTCAAGGGGGCAGGACAGAACTTGATGCAGAACCTGGAGGAGTCTCAGGAGGCTGGGAGTTCTAATGTGAAGCAGTGGGAAACGAGATGGACTACAGCAGCAGGAACCAAATCAGAGTCTTACAGAGCAAATGTCATGAGTTTTGAAAAGCCTTTCATCTCCATATGTCTATGCAGACTTCAGGGAGTTGGGTAGGGAACTATCATTATTCAGCATCCACAGTCCACTCACATTAAGTTTATAAGATGGGTTTTATAACCTCTATTTCATGGATAGACTGAGGTTCAGAGTTTAGGGTTTCTTAGCTATTAAGGAGTCACAGTGTCAATGAGGCTCTTTCTCACCCTATCACATGTAGAGCTGTCTGCATCAGCTGGGTGATCTTAGGGGCAATGCTGACATACACCAGGGGTTAGCACACTTGTTCTGGTAAGAACTAGTATGGTGTGTGCGCTCAGTTGTGTCTGACTCTTTGCAACCCCATGGACTACAGCCCGCCAAGCTCCTCTGTCCATGGACTTTCCAGGAAAGAATATTGGAGTGGGCTGCCATTTTCTTATCCAGGGGATCTTCCCAAGTCAAACATCAAACCTGCATCTCCTGCACTGGCAGGTGGATTCTTTACATACACTATGGACACCTGGGATAAGGGCTAGTTAGTAAATATTTTAGGCTTTGAGGGCCAGTCTCTGTTTTAGTTACTCAAGTCTGCTGTTGTAGCATTAAAGCAGTCCTAGACAATGTGTAAATAAATAAGCAGACTATGTTTCCATAAAACTTGACTCACAAAACATAAGTGGGAGGCCAGATTTGGCCCATGGGTCATAGTTTGCCACCCCTCGACACAGACACAATTTGATTGATAGTTATTCTCAGATTCACTGCAACCACCTCTCCTTTTCTTTTTTTTAAATCATATTATATTTCTCTCAGAGTAACTTTTCAGAGTTTAAGATCTCTTCCTTTGCTGGACCATTTTCTTGCTCTCATCAACAGCATTAATGCATCTAGGCTGTTCAGTTCAGTTGCTCAGTCGTGTCTGACTCTTTGTGACCCCATGAATAGCAGCACACCAGGCCTCTCTGTCCATCACCAACTCCTGGAGTTTACCCAATCTCATGTCCATCGAGTTGGTGATGCCATCCAGCCATCTCATCCTCTGTCATCCCCTTCTCCTCCTGCCCCCAATCCCTCCCAGCATCAGGGTCTTTCCAATGAGTCAACTCTTTTCACATGAGGTGGCCAAAGTACTGGAGTTTCAGCTTCAGCATCAGTTCTTCCAATGAACACCCAGGACAGATCTCCTTTAGGATGGACTGGTTGGATCTCCTTGCAATCCAAGGGACTTTCAAGAGTCTTCTCCAATACCACAGTTCAAAAGCATCAATTCTTCAGCGCTCAGCTTTCTTCATCTTCACAGTCCAACTCTCACATCTATACATGACCACTGGAAAAACCATAGCCTTGACTAGATGGACCTTTGTTGGCAAGGTCATGTTTCTGCTTTTTAATATGCTATTTAGGCTGTAGCAATGGCTAATTAAATAAATGTATCATTCCAACATTAATATCACTCATATGAAACAAACTTGTACCTTTAATAATTTCATAAAATGACCTGAATGCCTCTGTTCTTTTTCTCTTCCTGACACTGGCTAGAAGTTAACAAACAGAAAAGACTTCAGCAATAAGCCATCCAGTTTGCAACGATTATTGCAGACACTTAAATACTGCATTTAGAACACACTGTTGTGTATACATTAAGCATAGTAAGCACCACTACTGGCTTCCGTTTGCTTCTTCCAGTTCACACTAATTCAGTCCCAGTGCAGTAGGCACTGCTGATAAAAATCAAGCAAGCGTGTTTACATTACAGAAGATAAGGACTTTTTTAATCACAACTTGTTTTAATTCTGAATGTTGTTGCTCTTGTTTAAGCATCTGTTTTTCTCAAACTGTTTTTCTCTTTTTTTCTTGTTGTTTTTATTTTCCTGCTGAATTCTAATCATGTCTTCTAATCCATTGGCAGCCAAAGAAGGAAAATAAATGATGAAGGAAATTAGATGCAGCTTGGATAATTGATGTTTGTATGCCTGGCTTTAATAAAAACACTCTGCTAAATTAGAGAGGAGTCTAAATGGATTCAGTCAATAGGGAAGTGATTCAGGTGAGGCATTCTATCATGGGATTTGTTGTAATCTTACAAATAACCCAACAGATCAGTTCAATTGGACCAGATCTGCCTTTTGCTGAAATCTGAGTGAGCTTCCAGTTTGCTGTTTTACTTTTGATTTGTTCTTGAAGTTTGACATTATTTTCTTTTGTACAAAATCAAGCTCTAGGATCCTTGGATTAAATAGAGTAAATGATTCCAAACTTATACATGACATGAGAACAACAGTATTTCTTGACAAACGCCCACCCACTCTGCCCTTTTAGTTTCTTCTAAATTCCATGGACGGAGGAGCCTGGTGGGCTGCAGTCCATGGGGTCGCTAAGAGTCGGGCACGACTGAGCGACTTTACTTTCACTTTTCACTTCCATGCATTGGAGAAAGAAATAGCAGCCCACTCCAGTGTTCTTGCCTGGAGAATCCCAGGGACGAAGGAGCCTGGTGGGTTGCCGTCCATGGGGTCGCACAGTCGGACACGACTGACGTGACTTAGCAGCAGTAGCAAGGAAGAAATACTATTAGTAAGTAAACAATTGGCCTGAAGAGCTCAGAATTTAAAGTAAACATTTCAATCCAAAACAACATTTCAGCATTTTTAAGTGATCAAGATAAATATCTGACCATTCTCCCCCACAATTTTGGAGTATCTATCCATTATCCTAAAACTGATAGTATGGAAATGACATATGATGGATGAGCAATGCTTGGTTGGAAAGCGAAGCTTCCCTTAAGCTTGACCTCTAAGATCAACCGGGAGGAAAGAAGGAAAATGTGTCTAAATCACTATACGTGTATCCTATGAGCTGCTCCTCACTAGGATAAGTAAAATGGTATGGAGGCTTAGCATTTATTGCATGTTAATTTTCCTAGGTGCTAAAAGAGATGCACTACAACCTTCCCTGGGATGTAAATTGAGACTCAAGGAGCTTAAATAAGTTGTCCAAGGGAACACAGCTATTAAGCAGTGGAGTCAGGATTTGGACTAAGTCAGTCTTACTTCAAAGTCCATGTGTTTCCACTCCCTTCAACAGTCTTTCTATAACCAGTCACTTTCATGATTAATCAAGAATCCCAGTTCTTTTTGATCTTATTTCCAAGTTTCAAGGACAGTCTTGAGTTCTAAATTCCGGTGGCCAACTATTCCTTGCTTTCAAATATCACTGCTCAATTAAAATGGATCAGAGTAAGATATCTTTTATAGTTTCACAGACCAGTGGTTTTGGTTCTTCACAACCCAACATGATCCCTGTTTACTGACAAAAGAGTTGTCCAGAGTTTGTGGTTTGCAATTCCTACTCAAGACTGCAGAGGGGTCATGATGTTATTACAGTGAGTTCAAAATCCACAGTCCCTTCTGAACTGGGGTAGATATTCCTACAAGACTCCTCTCTGTAGAGTGGTAAGCCACCCTTTTTCCCTTTCTGATGCACTGAAATTTGTCCCTTTGCTAATACTATTATTTCTATTTTTGTGACCAAGAATATTCTAATAGAGAATCATGCTATTAGAGACATCACTGAGGACACAGATTTTAAATATCAGACCATGGAATGGCTGGTGGGAGGTATGGTAACTATGTTTGAGCGACTATTCGAAGTGCTGCACTGAGACTAACGATGGAGCCACGTCCTGGTTTAGAGAGATCTGTGACCTGTTCAGAGAGATTTCTGCTATGGCAGTCGGGGAAAGAGGTACAAGCATGTTAGAGATATGTCTCCCTAACTTTACAGTTAGTTACCTAATGCATATTTTGATAATTAGCACTTAAAGATTTAGTCTGTCAAAAATGTTCTCTTTTAATGGCTTTTACTTAATACAAAGAAAATAATCAATCAGAAAACCCAATTCAGATTCAGCATGATCACTCACAATCTCATTAACTGTGCATGTTTAGATATATTAATTTTTTTTTAATTGAATATGGACTTCCAGCACTACAGAGGACCAAGGCACCTTCCATTATGAATATTGGTTTAGTAAGTTAAAAGATACTCTCCATACTGAACCATAAAAAGTTATTCTTGCTCCTAGGACAAGTACCTATATCTTTAAGTCAAAGTGCTCTAAAGTGTGGTCTATGAAGCATTCAGTTCAGTTCAGTCAGTCGCTCAGTCGTGTCCGACTCTTTGCGACCCCTTGAATCGCAGCACGCCAGACCTCCCTGTCCATCACCAACTCCCGGAGTTCACTCAGACTCGCGTCCATCGAGTCAGTGATGTCATCCAGCCATCTCATCCTTGCATTAGGCTTATGTAATGCTGCATGAAAAAACAATGATCTGGTCAAAGAATATGAGTTCCCTCTTAGGAAAACTTTAGCAGAGTATGTGTGTTCTAACTTAGAATATCCAACTTCAGTCATTTATTGCAAAAGTGTCAAAGGGCTGAAAATTTGAACCCCAGAAAACTGTCAAGGAAAGTATTCAAGAGCTGGTATATTGGGATATTAGGTGGCATAGGAATTTAGGGTCTTTCTCCCCAAAGATGTTAATCATTGCACTATTTAGATCATATTTGCATGAATCTGCAAAACTGGAAGGCTTTTATAATTAAGAACAGCAACCCTGATTACTTTGGCCAGTCCAAGGGTGGGACACAAATGTTTCCCCAGTTACCAGTAAACATAGTGGTGGTGGTGAAGTCAACTATTAACAGGATTTTTAGGAGAAGGAAAAATCTAAAGATGGAAATACTGGTTTGGCATTATAAGCATGCACAGGAGACAAGTTAAAAGGACTGAAGAACACGGAGATTTGAGGGAATAGCACAGACAAACATTTTTTATCTTTTACAGAGACATTTTACAAATCCTTTTGAACTGAGAATCAGAACCATTGCCAGGATTACAAAAACCACTTGAACATTTACAATGGCAAATGTAAGGTTCTTTTTCAGAGTCCTGCATTTAAAATAGCTCTTGCAAAAACTACTATGATATGTAATTTGGCCACAGAGCCATTTGAAACTAAAAGAAAAAGAAAAAAAAATAGAGCAAGGAAATTTTGGCCCTATGATTTTACCATGAAGCTTCAAAAGACTTAAGCAAAGAGAGAGAATGAGCTCACTTAAGAAATACACTATTAAAATGGACTGTTAAGAAATATTTTGGTTACAAAATTGCCTTCCAGCTTAACAGATAATTGCTTTCGAGGCAGGATGCTTACTGCTTATTATGCAATATCTATATTTTAATTGTAATTGAAGCTACATTGATGTAGATTAAGAATATTTATTGGCACATTCTTTCTTAGCAGTATTTTGCCAATCATCTCAAACTTATGTCATATTGATAAATGTGAATATGTATAGTCCATCATCATTAGTTGGAGAGTTAATATAGAGAACACCCATAAAATTGGCAACTTGGTGAAGGACTCATTTATTAATCTATAAACAGGATGTCTCTCCATCTACTGTTGCAACATTATCATCTCCACAGGGTAACTATTCCTACAGAATAGGGAAAAAATACTTCTATGGATGATTTCTTTGCTTTTATTCATGACTGACATCAATTAAAAAAAAAAAAAGTTAGCTAAGCAGAGCCAAAACTTAGGACCACACAGATTCGCACTTCACACCAGAGAGAAATGAAGATAAATTTAGTTAATAAATTTAGCAAAACCCACTGTTTCTGTAAATAACAAGTCTGTGTAAGATGAAGGTGGCATATAATGCTTCTGTGATGCCTCATACATCTGTTCAAACCTACTTGATCATTTAGTTTTCTGAAAAACAAAGAGCTGACAAACATTCTTATCAAAAACCCCTAATGAAAAAATATGTGACTAGGAAAAGTAGTTAAATAAGTTTCCACTTAAGATCTCAACAAGTGACCAAGTTAAAATTCATGTTTAAATTGTTTTAAATAATATAATTTTTAAAACATATACATATGTTTCTTTTTATAACAGATCTCATCAGTATATTTGTGAAAATCAGTTTACCGCTAAGTTTCTTTGTAAGAACAAGTTTCCAATTCATTTTCTAAAATTCCACCCTTTATTCATCCAGTAAAATGACCTCCAACACCAAATCTTACACCCACAATCTTAATCTCCAAAACTGTCACTGAAGATAATATTCTTTGGCATCAAAACTTTAATTTCAGGTCAGTCAATTTAGGCAAAACACATAAGTTAACAAAACTCCAAAAAAGGTATCAATTAAAACATCTGTAATTATTAAAAATCAATACTCCATTTGAAATAGAGTTCTTCTGAAATGTCTGGGTAGGACAGGTACCTAGTAAGATTTAAACTCAGGAGAAGAGGAAAATCTATATAATTCAATCTATGTCAACTAGCAGCATCAGCTGTCACTGTCATCAAAAAATATGCTCTGCTGTAGACCATATTTTAAAATTGCTGATACCACTGTCTGACCTCACTGTAATCTGTTGTGTGGAAGCCTGATTTGTTTATTTAGCTGTTCAGCAAATGTCAGAATACCATGTCTGGAGCAAATTAGACACTACATTGGCAAAGCACTCCCCACAGCCTGAAAAGAAAGACATTTAACCAAACTCTTTACATCTCAATGTCTAACTGCAAGGTGACTTGCAATTCTTATTTTCAGTGTAATGAAAGATAGGTTCAGTAAGTCTGAGCTCTCCCATCTCTGGTTAACCTTTTGTAGACCTCAGTGGATTTCTCCAGTTGTTGACAAAAGAATATATTCTACCTGAAGCACATACTCAACAGTCAAAGGATGTCCCTTGGGATGTATCCAGGCTGTAAATCTGCACTCCCACCCTGTTCCTCTGGGTTCTAGAAGGCTGGCTCCAGGGGCTAAATTAATGGACTCCTTTCTCTGCTGACACTGGGAAGTCTTGGCAGGAGGAGAGGGTAGTTGAGATGTTTCTACTCATTCAGGCCCCTCCCAGAGAGGTGGTCTTGAGTGGCTGGGTCCCTCCACAAAAGTCTCTGATCATGTCAAGAAAGTCTTCATCTCAGACTTGCCCCAGGTTCTTATACTCTCTCTTATGGTTTTCGTACCCTCTATCCACACTTTTTTTCTCAATGTCTCTGTAAATTAAACTGTGAGTAGTTAATTCCTAGCAAGACTTATAAGAACATCTTATTTTGACCAATTCAGCTTGAATTTGAGGAAATCCTTTCGAGGCTGAAACTTCTAAAACTGGAAGCTTAATTTTTGTATACTTTTCCCTTTAACATCTTTCATGGACATGACTTAAACAATAAAATAATACAAAAATATCTGAATGCTCTCAGTTTAAGCTATTTAATGAATATTTTCAAACATTCTCTTGCTCTTCCTGGGAGATGGCTAACACCTAAATATCTGAAATTACTGTTCATTAACTGTCTGAATCTACACTCAAGGTAAAGGCAGGAAAACGTAAAACAAGCCAAAAGCTTTGTTATCTTGGGTCCCATCCATTATAAATGACAAATGATAGCCTGCAGGTGAAAACGAACTTCTCAGCACTGAAATGGCTTCATCTGGTTTATTAGCTGCAAACAAAAACTAAGGAAGACACATCTAGAAGGTGACTTGCAATTCTTATTTTCAGCGTAATGAAAGATAGGTTCAGTAAGTCTGAATCCCCATGCGGCCTCCCAGTCTGTCTAAAGGAACACAAGTGGCAGGGAGACAAACCGGAAAAGATGGTTAAAAAGTAAAAATGTAGGTCTGCAGCCTTAGTCAAAAGATAATGTTTAACTTCCCCGAAACTCCAATGGCCTAGTTGCAAGTAGTGGCTTCACATTTATCCCAAAAGTTACTTTATTCTTTTTTTATCAAGTAAATAAACTGCGCCATTGAGCAATTAATAGTCAACAATAAAATGAACCCCAAGGGAGTAGGTATAGGATAGCTTTACAAAAAAGAAAAAATATATAGGGAAGGAATAGTAGTTCTCAAATCACAGAAGATCCATGTAGCTTTTTAGGAAGTGAACAGCACCTGGAAAGGCCAGATATGAAGATATTAACCAAATCCACACAAGTTAGATAAGCATTTGCTTTGCTGATAGCGCGTGCTTTTCTCTACCCTAAACCTGTAGCTACTCTTTATTCTCTGAAACATCTGAACAAAAGTCCCTTTGTGAAAGCCCACCTCACTCATCTCACACAGTCCCTCAGTGCATTTATTTCTTGAATGTGTTATTTTCCTATGTGCTAGATCCCAAGGGTAGTCTTAAATCTGGTTAACAACTATTAATGTTTATCCAAGTGAAAGCAGCTCCTTGGATAGGCAGATACATTTTTTTAAATGCCTTGAAGTACCTCTTTTAAAATTTCTTTTTATTTTTAAGATTACTTTGAAACAAAACAATCACATCCAAGTTTTCAGTCCAGAAACCCTGAGACAGTCTTCGGGGTAGCTCAAGACTAGTTAAGGGCATCTTCCATTTCTTGTGTGCCCACAGTAAGCTAACACTTCTACCTCACAGTGGGATCTGTAAGGTTTCCTTTCACACCATGTCATCTAGTTCTGCAAAGCTATTATCAGCAAGCTGGGACAACCATCATGTCTGCCAGGTAGGTGTGAGACCAGGAATTCCAGTTCCTGTGTGTGAGAACAGGCAGGTATGAGAACAGGAGTTTTATGCTGTAGTTCCAAGTGGCTATCTTCACAGATGCACAAGGTGCATAAAGTACAATCAATTTCATGATGAAATCTACTTCAAACCCCTGACAAATCTGATTGTGCTGCTTAATTGATTCTAAAAAATTATTACAATATATGGTATAGTGTTACAATAAGTTAAAGCAAGAGCAATATGAAACATAATTGTGACAGGTAACCACTAGAGGCCAGTGTAATTCAACATGGAGAAGGAATTTATAATCAATCCCTGTGGAAAACTAACATTATTTCTTCCACTTAAAAGTGGAACTCTTGTGAATTGAAGAGAAAAACGATGAAGAAAGCTTTTTTAATTCTCTGAAGAGGAAATTTCAAAGGATAAGAAAGATGAGTAAAGAAAAGATGACTCATGAAAAATTAGGCAAAGAGAATTCCTGTCTCCAGAAAAAAAATAGTATTTCTATTTAATGTTTGACATTTCACAATGTAAGCACAAATTTTCAACCTACTTGGCTTAATTGTAAGCTTTTCCATAAATGTTTCATTTGGCACGGGCATTAGAAATAACTAAAGATCTGGAATACCTAGAAAGTGCCGTGGTAATCTCATTTTGAGGGCAATCATCATGCTAGCTGCCCAGACAAAGCCAAGGGTTTTAGAAGGGGTGGAAAAACTGTACATTTGCAATCCCCTTCCCTTAAAGAATTTTATTCAGAAAAAGTACCTAATGGTTCCTTCTCAGACATGGAATAATTCACATAAATTCATCTAGCGCTTCATTCATACTGAATAATACATTTCTTAATAATGTTGCTACATGATGCTTACAATACTCTTTTAGCAAGGAATTGAACCAGGCTCTCAAAACTAAAATTAGGAGTAGAAATGAGAATCTGATTATTTAATAAAGCTTAGACAATAACAGTTGGTAAGATCCTATGTAGGAGATTTTACATTTTAAGAGAGAAGATGGAACAGTATAACACATAATCCACAGACAAGTACTCTTCCCCTCTCCTCCAGCAGGGAAAGGCACCTCATAGAATGTAGACATGCCAAGGAGATTAATGAACCATAAAACCTCAGCTTGAACATTCTGAATCATAGCAGCTTGAACATTTTCAAAGATAAGAAACTTCTACTTTGCAAGGTGGCCCATTCTACTGGCTCTAAATGTTTGAAAATAATTCTTTAATCTTCATACTGAGAGAATTCATCCAACACACAACATGTTGCTTTGGTTCCTGAGGTCAAAATGAGAAGAAGGCTAGATACAAAGATGAACAACATATGATCCTGACTTCAAGGTGCTATAAAATTCCACCCATGAGGTTCTGATCCTCACTTCTGACCCATAAGTACTGGCTCTATCAGTTACAAGCTATGTGAATTAGTTACTTTCTTTGGACATCAGTTTTCTCAACTGTAAAACCTTGCAGGGTTGATGCCAGGATTAAATGAGATAACTCAAGTAAAACACAAAGCCTAATGTCTTGAAAATAGGTACTCAATAATTGCCACCACTGCTAGGCAGTTTAGTCAACAAATAAGTAATTCAGCCTTTAACAAACTCCCATGAGGGATGACCTATTACCCTTATTTTTAGATATAGAAGAACTGAGGATCAGGAGAATGGTGACTAGTTTCCAACACTCAGCAGCTAGTTCATGGTCGAATAGGTTTCAACATGCGCTGACCTCACTATGAGAGTTTCACTGCTACACAGAGCTGCTTCCATGAAACATATACCTGTCATTACAAATACAGAAGAACATTTGGGGAAATGCAATGGGGTAGAAAAAGGAAAATGGAATTGGAGTTGGTTCAAAAAGACTTACAGCCCAATTAAGGTCAGGCATTAATGTAACTGGGGTAGTCTGTCTACAAAGCATGTAAAACCATGAACTGATCTTACTGAAATGATCTTCTTTTCAAACAGTGCATTGTGCCATAAATGGCAGTAAATGAAGAAGATAACAATCTACAACAATGTTTTCCAAAATAAATTAGACTGTCCATAGGCAAATTACCTAAAGTTTTTACCTCTGGCTTCAGGAGAAGTGATATAATAAAAAAGAAGGTGGGAGAGATATTATTAAGCATGAGTGCAGAACAGGGTAGGAAATAGTAAAACATTTTCCTGTTCTTGACTTAAATCCATGAACCACAAAGTAAAATTACTGACCTTTCTTAGTAAATGTCTTCATAAGGGGAACCTCAGGAGTATCCAACCCAGTCCACTACTGTGCTACACCATGACATACATATATGCTAAAGATTTCTTTCTAGGTTAAAAAATCCTACTATGGGCAGGTTGATTTAGTAAAAACTAAACTAGCAAAGTACTGGAGCTTCAGTTTTAGCATCATTCCTTCCAAAGAAATCCCAGGGTTGATCTCCTTCAGAATGGACTGGTTGGATCTCCTTGCAGTCCAAGGGACTCTCAAGAGTCTTCTCCAACACCACAGTTCAAAAGCATCAATTCTTCTGCGCTCAGCCTTCTTCACAGTCCAACTCTCACATCCATACATGACCACAGGAAAAACCATAGCCTTGACTAGATGGACCTTAGTCAGCAAAGTAATGTCTCTGCTTTTGAATATACTATCTAGGTTGGTCATAACTTTTCTTCCAAGGAGTAAGCGCCTTTTAATTTCATGGCTGCAGTCACCATCTGCAGTGATTTTGGAGCCCAAGAAATCTGTATGCAGGTCAGGAAGCAACAGTTAGAACTGGACATGGAACAACAGACTGGTTCCAAATAGGAAAAGGAGTACGTCAAGGCTGTATATTGTCACCCTGCTTATTTAACTTATATGCAGAGTACATCATGAGAAATGCTGGACTGGAAGAAACACAAGCTGGAATCAAGATTGCTGGGAGAAATATCAATAATCTCAGATATGCAGATGACACCACCCTTATGGCAGAAAGTGAGGAGGAGCTAAAAAGCCTCTTGTTGAAAGTGAAAGAGGAGAGTGGAAAAGTTGGCTTGAAGCTCAACATTCAGAAAACGAAGATCATGGCATCTGGCCCCATCACTTCATGGGAAATAGATGGGGAAACAGTAGAAACAGTGTCAGACTTTGTTTTTTTGGGCTCCAAAATCACTGCAGATGGTGACTGCAGCCATGAAATTAAAAGGCGCTTACTCCTTGGAAGAAAAGTTATGACCAACCTAGATAGTATATTCAAAAGCAGAGACATTACTTTGCCGACTAAGGTCCGTCTAGTCAAGGCTATGGTTTTTCCTGTGGTCATGTATGGATGTGAGAGTTGGACTGTGAAGAAGGCTGAGCGCCGAAGAATTGATGCTTTTGAACTGTGGTGTTGGAGAAGACTCTTGAGAGTCCCTTGGACTGCAAGGAGATCCAACCAGTCCATTCTGAAGGAGATCAACCCTGGGATTTCTTTGGAAGGAATGATGCTAAAACTGAAGCTCCAGTACTTTGGGCACCTTATGCGAAGAGTTGACTCATTGGAAAAGACCCTGATGCTGGGAGGGATTGGGGGCAGGAGGAGAAAGGGACGACCGAGGATGAGATGGCTGGATGGCATCACAGACTCAATGGACGTGAGTCTGAGTGAACTCCGGGAGTTGGTGATGGACAGGGAGGCCTGGCGTACTGCGATTCATGGGGTCGCAAAGAGTCGGACACGACTGCGCGACTGAACTGAACTGAAACTAGCAAAGACATACACACACACACATATATATATGCTTGTTGTGTGTTCCAGCTAGAGATTGATGAGAAAAACGGTAATCATTTTGCCTGTTCCATTACGGTAGCCCAGATTTCAACTTAAGGCACATATAAGTTCTGTCAATAGGTAAACAAATAATATTAAGAATAGTTAGCTTTAAGCACATCATACATATTACATTCTTTTATCATCATAGAAAGTTTAGGTGTGGACCCTGGAGGATGAGGATGTTAGCAATTGGCCCCAGATCCTACAGCTGCTTAATATCCTGAATAGCTGAAATTTCAATCTGAGATGGGAATACCAGACCACCTGACCTGCCTCTTGAGAAACCTGTATGCAGGTCAGGAAGCAATGGTTAGAACTGGACATGGAACAAGAGACTGGTTCCAAATAGAAAAAGGAGCACGTCAAGGGTGTATATTGTCACCCTGCTTATTTAACTTCTATGCAGAGTACATCATGAGAAACGCTGGGCTGGAGGAAGCACAGGCTGGAATCCAGACTGCCGGGAGAAATATCAATAACCTCAGATATGCAGATGACACCACCCTTATGGCAGAAAGTGAAGAAGAACTAAACAGCCTCTTGATGAAAGTGAAAGAGGAGAGTGAAAAAGTTGGCTTAAAGCTCAACATTCAGAAAATTAAGATCATGGCATCTAGTCTCATCACTTCATGAGAAATAGATGGGGTTTGGGAGGCTCCAAAATCACTGCAGATGGTGATTGCAGCCATGAAATTAAAAGATGGTTACTCCTTGGAAGGAAAGTTATGACCAACCTAGACAGCTTAAAAAGCAGAGACATTCCTTTGCTAACATCTAGTCAAGGCTATGGTTTTTCCAGAGGTCATGTATGGATGTGAGAGTTGGACTATAAAGAAAGCTGAGCACTGAAGAATTGAGTCTTTCGAACTGTGGTGTTAGAGAAGATTCTTGAGAGTCCCTTGGACTGCAAGGAGGTCCAACTAGTCCATCCTAAAAGAGATCAGTCCTGGGTATTCACTGGAAGGACTGATGTTGAAGCTAAAACTCTAATACTTTGGCCACCTGATATGAAGAGCTGACTCACTTGAAAAGACCCTGATGTGGCAAAGATTGAAGGCAGGAGGAGAAGCAGATGACAGAGGATGAGAAGGATGGATGGCATCACTGACTCAATGGACATGGGTTTGGGTAGACTCTGGCAGTTGGTGATGGACAGGGAGGTCTGGTGTGCTAAGGTTCATAGGGTCGCAAAGAGTTGGACACGACTGAGCAACTGAACTGAACTGCCCTGAACCTGACCATAAGCCCCAAACTCTTATTCAACATGGCACACAATCTATCACATTCAGAGACCCACTGTCCTGCCACCTGGAGAGTACACTGAACTTCTCTACCACAGTGCATGATGACCCCAGAAACATGCTGCAAGTCTTTTTATATATCCTTATGTTATCCTTCTTCAGTAAAAAACAAACAAGAAAAGAAGCAAACATATAATACATTCCACTACTAGTCCGGTGGGAGGCTGGGGTCTCTATTCTGCCCTAAATTAAGTATGGAGTCTTGGAAACATCTCTTTATCTCTCATGATCTCAATTGCATCATCTTTAAGGAAATCCTGGAGAAACATCCCTGCACAAATATACTGCATGTATGATCAAGGTCATGTGCCAGTCATGGTGAATCCAACCAGCTTTAGGCTGTTGCTTTCACTGCTATGACAGGTTTATGAAAGTTAATACTACAGAAGGAGAGGTGATAAAGCAGTATTCCCTGGGAGAACAGGGATTAGAAACTCAGTGTGATGCTACCTATTATTACATATCAAGGTCAAATTTGGCTTTTATGGATAAATGAAGACTGATAAAAAGAAACGCAAATTTAAAGAGTTTAATTAGAGTACAGAGACCCTGTCAGAACTCAACTGCATCTTTTGGCATAAACTGGACTGGAAAATAATTAAAATGAGTTATGTTGAGAGCTGAATATTTCAATGAGAAGTATTTCTAATTCTGAGAATTAAAAGCACTCAAGATTTATACATTAATCAGTCTAAATGTATGTAATTTTCTTCAAAGTAGGAAGTTTACTAAAATGAGGCAAGTCAATGCAAAACAAAGTTTGTCAGTTCCACCTGACTTTCAGAGACTAAGCTTCAAAATTCATTTTTCCCCTAGACAGACTTGGAGACCATTAAAGAATGACAGGGATATTAAAAGATAGAACATTCAACAAACATTTGCTAAGATTGTACAATGTTGAGATGTGGGGGACACAGCAAGTTGGTGACCAAAAAAGTCATAGTCTTTGTCTTTTCTGATTTTATAATCCAGTGAGTTTTCAGAGGGCAAAAAAGAGATTTCAAAGGCACAGCTCAATTAAGAATATCTCCTTATTCATGACAAAGCTCCCATTTATCAGCTCTTCACCCCCTACTTAGGATGATGTCTACAAGGAGGTGACCATCTACTTTTTATCATACATTCACACTGAATAACCTCCTTCATCTACACTAAGAGGAATGGTCAGCAGTCAGAAGCTTATAAAGACACCCCTCACCTTAGGCTGAAGCCTTCAGATCTGAAAACAGGAAGTGGGGCAATGTGGTCAGTGTCTTGGGAGGTAGCTTTATTAGACTGAAGAAGGTAGATTTCCTTGGACTGGGCTGCTGAAGTTGATTCAGTCTTATTTGGTGACAGTTAATGGGTGGGCCTTAAGGAATGATCTAACATAGCCTTCATCAGAGATTATGCCAAACTGACCGGAGTATCCAAGTCCAGACACTAGAAGTCCCTCCTTCTGACAGCCGCTAATGTCATTCTGATCTTTTCTATGTCTGGCCATTGAATCTGTCTTTCTAATTCTTTTATTTCTTAGAGACAAAATATCCACAAATCATATTGCCTTCTCCCAAATTTGCCTGTTTCTTTTTTCCTCTTTCTTTTTATTGCCCTACAAGATTGTGTATAGACTGGGACAGAACTTCCTTCTTTATCCTCTACTCTAAGATAAAAAGCCTTTAGACATGTTAACACTTCTGACAGCAGAATCCAAATTAGACCCGATGTCTTCCTTTACTGAATGGGGTTTTTGGCATATCTCAGAACAGTTTAGTATTCTAGAAAAGAAGGAAAACTGCTTCTTTTTGTTTAGATGTTGACCAAAAACAGGACGAACTTCAGGGCTATCCAGACACCAACCTCTCCTCCTCTTCAGCTGTTGAATGAAGTCTCTGAAGGACCCCATGGGTGTGTCTCAGAATCAGCTGCAGAAATTTACAGGTACCCTGATTTTGTTTTCTATGTACTCAATCTTCAAGAATTGTTTTGGTGCCATATAAAAGCAAATGACGACTCATTCAAAAAAGACCAATGAATGACAACTCTTAAGAGCTCCTCTGTCACTGGCAAAACTAGTCCCATCTAAATAATCCTACAATTCACTTAAACATTTCTCCCTAATTTCTCAATCTCTAGAATATATAATGCTGAGGGAACTCAGCCCATCAAGACTAAAGAATAGAAGAATAAAGGGAGATATACGGCCAACTTCATCGCTTTGTCTCACAAACTAGATTTTCTTCTCATTGTCTCTTTTCAGTTCACAGGGATTCAAGGATTCTTTATCATCCCACTAGGCCTCCTTTGGATGGACTTCAGCAATCAATGTCCCTTTTAAAAATGTAGGATCATGCCTCTGAACTGCTGTTCTCTAATATTTATTATACCTAAGTGATATTGAGAAATGCTAAAGAATGTGGACTTTGGTATAAAATTACCTGGGTTCAAATTTGGGCTCTATAACATACTAGCTCTGTGGTTTTGGGTAAGTAAAGAATCTCTATTAAGCCTTTTCTTGGGTGTAAAATAGATAATGTCTTCAAGTACAATGATCCAGAAAATATACAAGAGACTGGTACACAATAAGAACTCAAAAACTGTTGACCATTACAAATACCACTCTCACCACCACCACTACCACCACCTTTATCACTGCTCATGTGGCTTGATGGATGATTCCAAATGGACACTGCTTTGGTGCAACAAAGCGTACAGAAGTGACAACAGCTTTCCTGGGCCTGCATGACATGGTCCCTTCTTACCTAACGGAATTTCTTACCAATTCCTTCACTGTTTTCCAAAGTGAACAACCTCTTTACTGCCTTTTCTGCTTAAGCCTCCAGTCTAAAAGGCCTTACTGGTTCTCTTCCACTCTTTCAACACTTCTCTTGCCTCCATGAATCTGCACGTTGTGCTTACCTGACGTCTTCAACTCATAATTATCTCCTCTTCCTCACCTTTATTCAGATTTCAAATCTGACTAAGTGCTCTGTTAGTTTTAAATTCAGTGCCACAGAGAATTACTATGATTTATGGCTTTCTAATTGACTCATGAATTAAACTTGTCTTTAAGTAACTACAAGGTAAAGAGTTTCCTATTCTTATATGGTATTGCTTTTGTGCACTTAGCATCACTCTGGGGATGAAGAATAATACCCAGACAGTATCAGTGGACTGACTCACATGTTTTAAGTGTGCTGATTATCTGTAGAATTATTATCAAGAACCTTGAAAACTGAAGTAAAATTTCACTGAACAACATGTTGTTGCTTAACATTAGGGCCATAGCGGATTCCAGCAATCTAAAATAAAGCAGATTTAAGTCTTAAACATGTGTGTATACTCAGTTGCTTAGTTGTGTCTGACTCTTTGCGACCCTATGAACTGTAGCTTTCTAGGCTCCTCCATCCAAGGGATGCTCCAGGCAAGAATGCTGAAGTGGGTTGTCATTTCCTCCTCCGGGGGATTTCCCCAGACCAGGGAATGAACCCAAGTCTCCTGCATCTTCCTGCACTGGCAGGCAGATTCTTTATCACTGAGTCACCTGGGAAACCCCTTCGTCTTAAACTGAGACATGTAATGTTAACTTAATCTCAAAAGCAGTTTAATGAACAGTAAGAAGGGAATTTGAGCTCAGAGAGACCCTGCTTCTGCTGCTGCTGCTAAATCGCTTCAGTCGTGTCCGACTCTGTGCGACTCCAGAGACGGCAGCTCACCAGGCTCTGCCGTCCCTGGGATTCTCCAGGCAAGAACACTGGAGTGGGTTGCCATTTCCTTCTCCAATGCATGAAAATGAAAAGGGAAAGTGAAGTCACTGAGTCGTGTCCAACTCTCAGCGACTCCATGGACGCAGACCACTAGGCTCCTCCGTCCATGGGATTTTCCAGGCAAGAGTACTGGAGTGGGGTGCCATTGCCTTCTCCGAGAGAGACCCTAACTTCCTGTAATCTAAAATACAACACATTTATCAACTGACCTACTTAAAGCAAGTAGGACACAACTCCTGTGTGAAAGACTGTATGAGAGAGAAATGCAGAATGTTAAGGAGTTCTGCTCCAGGAAGTTAGGCAAGAATAGAGGATTGTCAAATCTTAGTATTTTACAGTACCTATTCCAGAGCTAAAAATACCAACAAAATAAGCAAGGAAACAAATAACAACAGAATGCCATCATCACTATTATTTCACTACTTATAAAACCAAGTATTCTATTAGTACCTGGGGTAGTAAAGCCTGGTTTATACAATTAAAAAAAAAAAGTCAGCAAGCAAACAGAGATACAAGGAAGGATATAATGGCTGACAGATCACTCTGATTACTTCTCAAAATATGTATGTCTCCACACAAACAGGTGTAATTCTTCATTTCAAATTCCATTTGTTCAGAATGTAGATGTGGACTTATATAAAATTTACTTTTGTATTATCTAAGAAAAAGGATTTGCTGAGTAGAAAAATACTTAAATAAGATAATGAAGTATATATTTAACATATTAAAAAAAAATTTTCCCACCATCAAATTTATAAATACTAGATTCCTTAATAACAAGACAATCCTTTCAGTTAATTTAAACTGGTAGCAAAAGACATCTACCTGATCAAAGATTGTTTGCCTACTTTAATTATTCAAAAACATTAAATGGCATTAAGAATATAATTCACAATAGGATCTATTCCTGCTTATTAGTCTTATTATAGTAAGACTGGAAAAAGGTTTTGCATATTATCATAGAGAGGATAGTTTTTCTGTAAATAAAATTCTGATCACAGAAACGTATTTTATGCTTTCATTGTTCTCTTTTTAACAACAACAAAAAATATTTTCCTTTCAAAATAGCCCACCAATTCACATGGGAAACTGAAGCTGTTTCTAGAGATGTTTTAAAATAACTCCAAGGAGGAAAGGCCCTTGAAAGGAGAGTAACAATAGAAACCAGGTCACCAACTCAAGACCTGGACTTTCTTTATTGTTCATGGACACAAATGCTTGGTTTCAGAAGTACATTGTTATCAAGGAAGCAGTTGGTTGGCACTATTTCTTTGGGCTATTATATCTCTGAAATTAATGTGGTCAACTGACTAGTTTGCAACTAGGAAAGAAAAGTCAGTTCAACCTTCAAACTGAAATTAAGCATAAATAAATAATAATCACTTAGGGGTCAGCAACTGGTGGCTTGGTTGGGCACTGAAGGCCGTTTGCTCTCCCTGGATGTTACACTGAGGCCAAGTGACCTTAAGAAGAACAGGAAGGAATGATGGATGGTGTGCTCAGACTCCCTCTGCCTCAGCTGCATTTTTCAGCTGCCAAAGGTGCACTTGCAGGGGCCAGATTCAACAATGAGAAATGACCTGGGGGCCTGATTACCTAACTGGCTATACCCCTGGCAGCTGACAACAGCAACTTTACTGCAAAAACTAGCAACTTGGTGGCTCAGAGGGCAAAGCATCTGCCTGCAATGCAGGAGACCTGGGTTTGATCCCTGGATCAGGAAGATCCCCTGGAGAAGGAAAAGGCAATCCATGTCAGTACTCATGCCTGGGAAATCCCATGGATGGAGAAGCCTGGTAGGCTACAGTCTATGGGGTCGCAAAGAGTTGGACACAACTGAGCAATTTTACTTTCACTTTTCAGATTGCTAATCACCATTTTCCTGGTTAAACCTGCTTCAATAAACAAGCAACCAGCAACTGACTGAGGGTTTCTGTTTTCTCTTTTAAAAAACTTTTTATTTTGTATTGGGGTATAAGTGTGTATAAGGCTTCTCTGGTAGCTAAGCTGGCAAAGAATCCACCTGCAATGCAGGACATCCCAGTTTGATTCCTGGGTAGGGAAGATCCCCTGGAGAAGGGACAGATAGGTTACCCACTGCAGAATTCTTGCCTGGAGAACATGGAAGAAGAGCCTGGCAGTCCGTGGGGTCACAAAGAGTCAGACACTACTGTGCGACTTCCACTTTACATAAGTGTGTACTCTTTGTCAGTCAGTTGTATCTGACTCTTTTGTGACCCCATGGAGTGTAGTCTGCCAGACTCCTCTGTCCATGGGATCCTCCAGGCAAGAATACTGGAGTGGAGAACCACTGCCTTCTCCAGGGGATCTTCCTGACCCAGGGATCAAGCCCAGGTCTCCTGCATTGCAGGCATATTCACATATTCTTTACCATCTGAGCTACAAGGGAAGCCCAACTGGAAAATGACAAACAATGTTGTGAAAGTTTCAGGTGAATAGCAACGGGACTCAGCCACACATATACATCTACCATTTTCCTCCAAACTGACCTCCCATCCAGGCCACCACATGACACTGAGCAGAGTTCCCTGTGCTGCACAGTAGTTCCTTGTTTGTTATCCGTTTTAAATACAGCGGTACGCACACGTGGCTTAAAGTTTCTTAACAGACAGATCTGGTCTTAGTAAAAGCTGTATCTGAGGAGCACAGGACCATGGTATAGGTGATAACATTAATTTTATGGTCACAAAGGCCAAACAACTCACATGCAGTAGTAAAATGCAGAGAAAACAGCTGTGAAAGACACTGTCCGTAGTTAGCTATAGGTATTCCAGCTACACAACATGATTACCTATTCTAAATTTGTCTGAGGAAGAAATAGAACCTTACTTACTTCCACAACCTTTCCACCTTGCAGCTCTTTCCCACAACATCAGGCAGAGTTTAAAAATGAACAATAGCTCAGTACACATTTATTAAGTTGACTTAAATTGCAAGGAATGCCTGATATCGTCTACATTTTCTTCTTAAAATCCTTTGAATGAACAGCCCTCGAAGGTAGGGAACAGTGCATCTGTTTATTTTCTGTTCTTTTCACTGTATTATTACTTCTGGGGGAAAGCTGGTGCTAGCCATCCAGTGAAGTTGCTCAGTAGTGTCCGACTCTTTGTGACTCCATGGACTGTAGCTACCAGGCTCCTCCATCCATGGAATTTTCCATGCAAAAGTACTGAAGTGCATTGCCATTTCTTTCTCTAGGAAGATCTTCCTGACCCAGAGATTGAACCCATTCTCCGCATTGCTGGCAGAAGCTTTACCATCTGAGCCACCACAGAAGCCATGCTAGCCATAACCTCTGACAAAAGTTCAAAATAGCATTTCTATAAAAGTTACCCACAGAAAACATTACTTTATAACCATATTAAAAATCCTAAAGTGGACCTTGAAGAGAAACCACTACATATATAGTTTCCCCAAACACCTGTTTGGTAAGATTAAAAATATTTAGCTGGAATGTTACCTGAAGTTTATTTTCTCATTCCATTTACCAGTTGTGACCTAATCAGCAGTCAAAATTGGCTAAAAATGATAAATTTTATTCACTTAAAAGACATTTCAGTTAGGTGTGATGCTTTATCAACAATAACAACAAAAAGTTGATAGGTAGAGGGCAGGTGCTGAGGGAGAAAAAAAAAATCTTTTTCAGTTAAGAGAGAAGACAGTGGCCCAGGAACAAGTTATTGAGTGACTTTTCTCTTTTTTAGCGACTGTGTGGGGAAGAAGAGGTTATTTCTTACTAAAGAAAACTGAGAGGTGAGAAAGAAACTTAGTAGTAAGGTCAGTTCAGTTC
Organism: Aepyceros melampus; assembly: GCA_006408695.1. Classification (NCBI taxonomy): domain Eukaryota; kingdom Metazoa; phylum Chordata; class Mammalia; order Artiodactyla; family Bovidae; genus Aepyceros; species Aepyceros melampus. Next base: position 101,942 of record SJXQ01008328.1, on the reverse strand, counting down.
AGTTCGGTTGCTCAGTTGTGTCCAACTCTTTGCGACCCCATGAATTGAAGCACACCAGGCCTCCCTGTCCATCACCAACTCTTGGAATTCGCTCAAACTTACATCCATCAAGTTGGTGATGCCATCCAGCCATCTCATCCTCTGTTGTCCCCTTCTCCTCCTGCCCCCAATCCCTCTCAGCATCAGAGTCTTTTCCAATGAGTCAACTCTTTGCATGAGGTGGCCAAAATACTGGAGTTTCAGCTTTAGCATCATTCCTTCCAAAGAATACCCAGGGCTGATCTCCTTTAGAATAGACTGGTTGGATCTCCTTGCAGTCCAAGGGACTCTCAAGAGTCTTCTCCAACACCACACTTCAAAGCATCAATTCTTTGGTGCTCAGCTTTCTTCACAGTCCAACTCTCACATTCATACATGACCACTGGAAAAACCATAGCCCTGACTAGATGGACCTTTGTTGGCAAAGTAGTATTTCTGGTTTTCAATATGCTATCTAGGTTGGTCATAACTTTCCTTCCAAGGAGTAAGCGTCTTTTAATTTCATGGCTGCAGTCACCATCTGCAGTGATTTTGGAGCCCCCAAAAATAAAGTCTGACACTGTTTTCACTGTTTCCCCGTCTATTTCCCATGAAGTGATGGGACCAGATGCCATGATCTTCGTTTTCTCAACGTTGAGCTTTAAGCCAACCTTTTCACTCTCGTCTTTCACTTTCATCAAGAGACGTTTTTATGAGCCTAATACTTAAGATGACTGGAGTAGTGAGGTAGAGTGAGCTTACTACTTTAGTTGATCGATCAAATCGCTAAAACACTCAGAACTGATAGTTCCCCAGGGAATTATTATTAAATCCAGAGATTGGATAAATTAAGGTCTGAACTCTAAACCAGGGTCATAGTAGCCAGGAACGGTGAAGTTCAGGATTTATAGTAAAGGGAACTAATTTGCAGTGAGATGCTTGGTTAAGTTTGGCTCCACAAAAGCATCTATAACATGTCTTTTTAAACTGTCTACTTTCTAGTTTAACAGTTGGTTTAATTTTGTTTCTAGAAAAAAATTGTAAAGAAAAGGTTTTCCATACTGACGGGAAGTCCACCTAATTGAGCAATAAGAGTAAATCCAAAATGCCACCACAAATCTAGAGGTTGACAAAACACATGGGAAGACATGGGTATCAGGAGTGCTGATCTTGCATTCCCAAATCATTAATGTGAGTACAACTGCTACACAAGCAAATTGGTCAAGTGAAAGAATCAAGTGAAAAATCCCTTTGAAAAGCAAAAAGCACACACATGCACACAGAGACATACATGCAAAAGATGATGATCAGTACTTTTTTCTTATGAATTATGAAATGGGATACAGCTAAAATAAGCTCAGTCAAAATTCCATAGAGGATGAGATAGTTGGATGGCATCACCGACTCAAAAGACATGAGTATGAGTCAACTCCAGGATTTGGCGATGGACAGGGAGGCCTGGCATGATGTAGTCCATGGGGATGGCAAAGAGTTGGACATGACTGAGCAACTGAACTGAACTGAACTGAAAACTGCATATAGGATACCAAAACAGAAAGACATACCAAAATTATTTTCAACACTGAGATGGGAAATAGGAAGGAAATGTACAATGTACAATGAAATTGTACACTGCCTGGGGAGAGGGAAGATGGAGGTCAAATATGAATTCAAAGCAAATACTTAACTTAAAAAGTATATTTCCTTTTTATTAATTTTTATATACTTGTGCATATGCATGCTATGTGGTAGAATGAGCTTCAAACCCTTCATTTATTTCCTCTTTCCACTCAAACAAATAGGCAAGAGAACTATGTCCAAGAAGGGCTGTTTCTGCTGTTTAGTTGCTAAGTCATGTCCAGCTCTTTCATGACCATGGACTGTAGCCTGCCAGGCTTCTCTGTCCATGGAATTCCCAGGCAAGAATAGGAGTGGGTTGCCATTTCCTCCTCCAGGGGATCTTCCCAACCCAGGGATCAAACCCACATCTTCTACACAGAAGGTGGCTTCTTTACCATTGAGGAACCTGGGAAGGCCCCAGGAAGGCCAAGCCTAATTTCATACATTCCACTATTCTCAAGTATGCTTTCTTGATATGTCCCATCAGTCAGTTCAGTCGCTCAGTTATGTCCAAACTCTTTGCGACCCCATGGATTGCAGCATGTAGGCCTCCCTGTCCATCACCAACCCCCAGAGTTTACTCAAACTCATGTCCACTGAGTCAGTGATGTCATCCAACCATCTCATCCTCTGTCATCCCCTTCTTCTCCCGCCTTCAATCTTTCCCAGCATCCGGGTCTTTTCAAATGAGTCAGTTCTTCACATCAGGTGGCCAAAGTACTGGAGTTTCAGCATCAGCATCAGTCCTTCCAATGAATATTCAGGCTGATTTCCTTTAGGATGGACTGGTTGGATCTCCTTGCAGTCCAAGGGACTCTCCAGAGTCGTCTTCAACACTGCAGTTCAAAAGCATCAATTCTCCGGTACTCAGCAAACCCATCACGAGCAACTGATCATGACTTAATATGTAAATCTATGAAAGATCTATTTGGGTTTTTCAAGGCAGTAGAACAGCCTCAAAGTCTACCTTATACTGGTTTTTCTCTCACTTCTATCTCTATAGATTTGCTTGGTTGAGAAACTATAGCAATCTCTCTCCTCCACCTGGTGGTGTGGCTTATAGTTGATGAAGGTTCAGGAACCACTACTCTATATAATTCTCAGCAAATCACAAGTACACTTGCATGAGTGCAGTTTGCTCCCCTGTAGTAGTAATTGAGATCCAAACAATTCATTTTCAAGATCTTTCAATAATTATTTTCCTTTTGAAAAAAAATTGAGAGAATAAATTTGAAAAACTATATACCTCAATTCTTTGCTTCAAATGCAGGTTGCTCCGAGATGAAGCAGAAAATATGTATTATTAACACCAGCAGTTGTTAATGGTGGTAATGATAATACATTATCTCTACCACATGGCGATAATGGGTTTTTTATTATTAAAGTAAGTTGCAGCCTTTATTTATAGACATCAGTTAAATCAGAGAAAATGAAAATGCAAAATTATTGCACAGTTCAAGCTGAAGCAGCTCTTAAGACTCAGTAGGGAGAATGTACATGCATCATCTTATAGATTAAAAAGAATACACATTATTTTAGTCCATTATTATGTCCACGCATATTGTGGCTAGAATACTGCAGAAATGGAAAAGCTGGTCAAAATAAAGAAAATATTCTTTTATGATGTATTTTTAAAGGAAAATACATTCTAAAAGGAATCAATTTTTTAAACTAACCAAGTACTGACTAGAGAACATTATATGCTCTTCCAAAGTATGAATTTTTTCCCCTTAAATAACTTCACTTAGGAACAAATATGCATGCAGCTAAATGAAATTTACATTGACATTTAAAATAGTTTAATGTTTCCTTCCTCTTGAATTTTGGAGGTGAAGTTCTACAAACTGTCTGAAACAGGAGTGTATGAAAAATGGTTATCACCCAAAAGTGGCTTCTGAAATTGTACTTGCTGTCAGAGAGATGCATATCTTCTAGTAATAGATGTATATTTTAAACCTTAGAATTCTAGTAAATTTGGTACTTTGGAAACTATTTAATTTGGTTTGACCACTTTAGAGAATAAAATAAACTACAAAGAATGGAAATTATCTGTGAGTATCACAGAAATACATGCAATGAACTCCAATCTTAGCAAAGTAGTTCAGGTAATTTTAACAAAGGGCTCAAAAGTGGAAAAATAAAATTTCTTTTTCCAAACACAATGCCCTTCTAATGAAAAGAAACAAAGCCTTGCTTTGTTTCAGTTCCTCCTAGAGAAAATGTAAGGGCATCCAAGCAATCTGAAGCAAATTAACGTTTCTGTTCACCAGCTCTTGGCTAGATACCCACATTGTGGTAACCTGTAGCCAACTCCAAAGCAGACAGAATCAGCCATCATGGAAGTCATTTGTGCCAAGTCTCCCATCAGCAAACCAAGACACAATACCTAACCTGTTAGCTGTTAAAAAAAAAACACTATTAAATCAGAGATGGCAAGAATATACAGAATTATACAAAGAAGGTCTTAATGACCCAGAAAACCATTATGGTATGGTCAGTCACCTAGGGCCAGACATCCTAGAGTGTGAAGTCAGGTGGGGCCTAGGACAAAGCTAGTAGAGTTGACGGAAATCTGACTGAGCTACTTAAAATTCTAAAAGATGATGCTGTTAAAGTGCTGCACTCACTATGTCAGCAAATTTGAAAAACTCAGTAGTGACCACAGGACTGGAAAAGGTTCAGTTTTCATTCCAATCTCAAGGAAGGGCAATGCCAAAGAATGATGAAACAACCGTACAATTGCATTCATTTTACATGCTAGCAGATTATGCTAGAAATCCTTCAAGCCACTCATCAGGTGTATGTTTAATGAGAATGTCCAAATGTTCAAGCTGGGTTTACAAACCCAGCTTCTGGGTTTAGAATAGCAGAGGAACCAGAAATTAGACTGTCAACATTTATTGGATCATACAGAAAGCAAGCGAATTCCAGAGAAAGATCTACTTGCGCTTCATTGACCTCACTAGCCTTTGACTGTGAGGATCACAATAAACTGTGGAAAATTCTTAAAGAGATGGGAATACCAGACCATCTTACCTGTCTCCTGAGAAACCTGTACACAGTTTAAGCAACAGGTAGAACTGGACATGCAACAATGGACTGGTTCAAAATTGGCAAAGAAGTACATCGAGGTTGTATACTGTCACTCTGCTTATTTAACTTCTATGCAGAATACATCATGCAAAATGCTGGAATGGATAAATCACAAGCTGCAATCAACTGTTGGGAGAAGTATCAACAAGCTCAGATATGCAGATGATAGCACTCTAACAGCAGAAAGCGAAGAGGAACTAACGAGCCTCTTGATGAGGGTGAAAGAGCAGACTAAAAAAGCTGGCTTAAAACTTATGACACACAGTACCATCACTTCAGGGCAAATAAAAGGGGAAAAAGTAGAAAATGTGACAGATTTTATTTTCTTGGGCTCCAAAATCACTGCAGACAGTGACTGCATCCATGAAATTAAAAGATGCTTGCCTCTTGGAAGGAAAGCTATGACAAACCCAGACATATTAAAAAGCAGATATACCACCTTGCAGACAAAGGTCGGTATAGTCAAAGCTGTGTTCCAGTAGTCATGTACGGATGAAAGAGTTGGACCATAAAGAAGACTGACTGCCGAAGAATTTATGCTTTCAAATTATGATGCTGGAAAATTCTCTTGAGAGTCCCTTGGACAGCACAAAGATCAAATCAATCATTCCTAAAGGAAATCAACCCTGAATATTCACTGGAAGGGCATGCTGAAGCTGAAGCTCCAATATTTTGGCCACTGGTGTAAAGAGTTGACTCATTGGAAAAGACTCTGATGCTGGGAAAGATTGTGGGTAGAGAAGGGGATGACAGAGCATGAGATGGTTGGATAGCATCAGCGACTCAATGGACATGAGTTTGAACCAACTTGGAGAGATAGTGAAGGACAGGGAAGCCTGGTATTCATCAGTTCTTGGGGTTGCAGAGTTGGGTACAACTTAGTGACTGAACAGTAACAACAGCCATTTAGTTCAGCCTCTCCCCAAAATGTAGGCTTAATCAGTCTGAAATTCTGTGATCAGTACTAGTAAGGTCATCCATCTGATTGACTCCTTCTGCTGCCACCTTCCAGCCCCCAGACAAGAAAGATGAGAAAAAATCTGCTTTTTCTCTGTCCCTGTGCCATTCCATCTATAAAAGCTTTGCATTTTGTACAGTTCCTTGGAGGTTCTTTCCATTTGCGAGATAGGATGCTACCTAATTCAAAAATCACTGATTAAAAGCCAAGTTGATTTTTAAATTTTCTCAGCTGAATTTTGTTATTTAACAAGTTTGGTGGCAGCACTGGGCTTTAAAGCAAACTTCTGATAGTAATAAAAAATGAGAAACACAGGTGTGGCACCCCACAAGCCGACTGAGTTCACTGTCTTTTTCCCTGTTTCTGAGGGTTGTGGTAAGTTATTCCTCTTTCTGAGTTCTTCTCTCTGCATTGAGCTCCCAATCTAACTGAATTTTCACAATGTTCCATCTGATTTGGAACCTGCAGCCCTTAATTCTGTCTTAAGTTCCATGTGGGAATTGTTAATGGCAGTCTGCAGTTCCCATTTATGTAGAGCTCCCAGCATGCAGTCCCCATTTGTTGAGGTCTACTATTCAATCTTTTTACCAATCCCCAGACTACACACTGGAAACTGCTGGTAAATACTGGCCAGAGTCAAACTGGGTTCAACTTAAAAACCAGACTGAGCTTGGGATGGAACCCAGGCCTGTTTAACCTGGGCTGAGTCTAATGCAAAGCCTTGGGTGAATAAAATTTTGCTTTAAGTTTATTGCTAATGGAAGTCTTGGAATCAAATAACAAAAAAAACCCAAACTGGTGGCATGCGTTGAGTATTTCAAAGCTGTTGGAGTGCGTGTCACCTAACCTAAAGACTCCTGTGTTAGGCAAAGTTCGTCATGGAATGGGTTAGATTGGCAGTAAGTCACCTCTCAATCTCAAGAAAATTTCTTTGCAAAACATCATACAATTTTCAACCTAAAAGCACATTCCTTTACATATTACTCTGGCTCCAAGAGACCCAAAGGTTTAGCTAATAATAAGATCTTTAAAATATCAAAGGTTACATGGGATACCTTCTGGCACACCTGCTTATTTTATGTCTTAGTGTTATGGTCTTGGAAGCTATATATATCTACAGAAAACAATCTAGAATTATAAGGGCCATTATGAGAAACATTTCAATTAGATAAGATCAGTTAAGATCAAGAGATTGAAAGCAGGAGCTGCCAAATTAATAAACAGAACAGGGTACCTATTTTACCTGGCATGCAAAAGCCTCGAAAAGTCATCAATCTCCCAAAATAGTTTTATTGAAAGATTTGTTGCAAAAGGCTAATGAAAAATTAAGATGTAAGAGGTATCTAAAACAAAAAACTAAGCCCACAATAAACTGTGGAACATTCTGAAAGAGATGGAAATACGAGACCACCTGACCTGCCTCTTGAGAAATCTGTATGCAGGTCAGAAAGCAACAGTTAGACCTGGACATGGAACAACAGACTGGTTCCAAACAGGAAAAGGAGTACGTCAAGGCTGTATATTGTCACCCTGCTTATTTAACTTATATGCAGAGTACATCATGAGAAACGCTGGACTGGAAGAAACACAAGCTGGAATCAAAATTGCTGGGAGAAATATCAATAACCTCAGATATGCAGATGACATCACCCTTATGGCAGAAAGTGAAGAGGAATTAAAAAGCCTCCTGATGAAAGTGAAAGAGGAGAGTAAAAAAGCTGGCTTAAAGCTGAACATTCAGAAAACGAAGATCATGGCATCTGGTCCCATCACTTCATGGGAAATAGATGGGGAAACAGTGGAAACAGTGTCAGACTTTATTTTCCTGGGCTCCAAAGTAACTGCAGATGGTGACTGCAGCCATGAAATTAAAAGACACTTGCTCCTTGGAAGAAAAGCTATGACCAACCCAAATAGCATATTCAAAAGCAGAGACATTACTTTGCCAACTAAGGTCCGTCTAGTCAAGGCTATGGTTTTTCCTGTGGTCATGTATGGATGTGAGAGTTGGACTGTGAAGAAGGCTGAGCGCCGAAGAATTGATGCTTTTGAACTGTGGTGTTGGAGAAGACTCTTGAGAGTCCCTTGGACTGCAAGGAGATCCAACCAGTCCATTCTGAAGGAGATCAACCCTGGGATTTCTTTGGAAGGAATGATGCTAAAATCAAGGCTATGGTTTTTCCTGTGGTCATGTATGGTTGTGAGAGTTGGACTGTGAAGAAGGCTGAGCGCAGAAGAATTTATGCTTTTGAACTGTGGTGTTGGAGAAGACTCTTGAGAGTCCCTTGGACTGCAAGGAGAGCCAACCAGTCCATTCTGAAGGAGATCAGTCCTGGGATTTCTTTAGAAGGAATGATGCTGAAGCTGAAGCTCCAGTACTTTGGCCACCTCATGAGAAGAGTTGACTCACTGGAAAAGACTTTGATGCTGGGAGGGATTGGGGGCAGGAGGAGAAGGGGACGACCGAGGATGAGATGGCTGGATGGCATCACGGACTAAATGGACGTGAGTCTGAGTGAACTCCGGGAGTTGGTGATGGACAGGGAGGCCTGGCGTGCTGCGATTCATGGGGTCGCACAGTCGGACATGACTGAGCAACTGAACTGAACTGAAACTGCATAAAACTGATAGCAATACAAATTATTCTTTTTCATAGAAATGCCAATTGTGTCCAGTCGGATACATGCATCTCTAAAAGGGTCTAGGGATGCATGCTTAGGTAGCAAAACTATAGAGAAAAGCAAGGTAGTGAGTATCACAGAGGTTAGAACAGTGGATGCCTCTTGGATGGGTTAATGTGGCATTCTGGTAATATTATATCTTGTAAGCCAGGTGGTGGTTACTTAAGTATTCCTTTCACTATTACTTTTTAAAATGTACATGTGTATTTTATACTTCCCTAAATATATCATGTATGGATGTAGGAGTTGGGCCATAAAGAAAGCTGAACACAGAAGAACTGATGCTTTTGAACTGTGGTGTTCAAGAAGACTCTTGAGAGTCCCTTGAACTGCAAGGAGATCAAGTCAGTCAATCCTAAAGAAAATCAATCCTGAATACTCATTGAAAGGACTGATGCTGAAGCTGAAGCTACAATATTTGGCCACCTGATGCAAAGAACTAACTCATTAGAAAACACCGTGATGTTGACAAAAATTGAAGGCAGGAGGAGAAGGGGATGACAGAAGAGATGGTTGGATGGCATCACCAACTCAATGAACATGAGTCTGAGCAAGCACCAGGAGTTTGTGCTGCAGGACAGGGAAATGCTGAAGTCTATGGGCTTGCAATGGAGAAGACAATGGCAACCCACTCTAGTACTCTTGCCTGGAAAATCCCATGGATGGAGGAGCCTGGTAGGGTGCAGTCCATGGGGTCACTAAGAGTCAAACACAACTGAGCGACTTCACTTTCACTTTTCACTTTCATGCATTGGAGAAGGAATGGCAACCCACTCTAGTGTTCTTGCCTGGAGAATCGCAGTGATGAGGGGAGCCTGGTGGGCTGCCGTCTATGGGGTTGCACAGAGTTGGACACAACTGAAGCAACTTAGCAGCAGCAGCAGCAGCAGCATGGGCTTGCAAAGAATTGGACACAACTGAATGAATGAACTGAACTGAACTGAAATGTATGACATATTCTTTACCAAAAAAGTCAAACTCGGTGCATCTATTAATCCAAGCCTTTTGGATAAGTCAACAGCTAATTGAAATATTAGAACAAATGACCTCAGAGACCATCCTGTGAACCCAGAAGCTGGTATTTGAAAATTATTCCTTTCTGGCAAGAATGTACATCATAAGGTCAACCATAAGCTTGGGTTCCAAATAACCTGCAATGCAGAAGGTCTCATAAACACTATGATCCCTGCTCTGTCTTCCATATTAAATTGTGGGATGAAGGACAGAGTTAATAGGAAGTGTGTTAGGAACAAGAAGTGGCTGCAGCTGTGCCAATTCTTGAGGAGGAGGAAAGCATCTCGACAAGTTCTTAATCAAGAAAGAATAGGGGAAATAGAGGAAAAGGGAAGAGAAACCTTGCCTTCCACTTTGTTTTGGGGACCCAGATTTGGAACATATTCTTCTGATTGACATAATTAACTCGGTCTACAATAGTAAAGCATAAACTGGACTGTTCCATTTACTCTACCTCTTTCCTTTTCAATTCCAATTAGTTTTGGATTTTATTTGCTGAAATATCAATAGATTTTTATCTTAGCTGTGAATGCATTTTATAACCTGTATAACACAAACAGTGCAACACGGTACCATGAATGTACCTGTTCAAACTGGCCAGCCCTCATTGGGGTAGTTACATGAAAGAAATGGGCTGACTAATGAAGTTTGGGCAAACTTAGATTTTAAAAAAGCATCACAATTACCACTATACCTATATATTTATCATTGTTGTTGCTGTTTATTCGCTAAGTTGTGTCCAATTCTTTTGTGACCCCATGGACTATAGCCATGGGGCTATACAGGCTCCTCTGTTCATGGAATTTCCCAGGCAAGAATACTGAGTGGGTTGCCATTTCCTTCTCCAGGGGATCTGTTGTCCCAGGCATCAAACCCGCATCTCTCTCATTGGCAGGCAGGTTCTTTACCACTGAGCCACCAGTGAAGCCCTGCATATTTATGATGGTGGTGCTTTAGTCGCTAAATATCCCTAAATATACACCTAGGTAGAAAATAATAAAGGAGCTTTTAACCTTTAACATCTAAAAGCTAATCAAAATTGCTCTGAATGTTAATAACACATCACACAGAGCAGAACTCTAGCTCTGTTTCAGCCCAACACTTGGGCTGAATTTGCAGAAGCAAGAGATTTCCAATAATCTAGAATTTTTATGCTTTAGTTTTGACTATACTAGAAAAATTAATAATTAAGCAATCTGCAGGATAAATGAACAGCTCTTGAAAATCACAAAGTAGAATGTCACTATAATGAGATTATAGCTAGAACAAAAAACTATTTCTATAAATGACCATTTATCACCCCATAGAAATAACCTCCCACAAGAATAATCATCAAATTCTAAAACCACTTAATTATTCAGAACAACTTCTTAATTAGGGTGCCTAGAAACCTTTCTTTAGCTGTGTAATCTGCCACCATAATTAATATTAATACTATTGATCCTGTGACTAGATGGTTACCACTACTAATTTGCTACAGCTTTCATTTGTCAAGTACTAACTGTACTTAGATGTGAAGGTTTGATCAAAGTAGATGAGCCACTTTAAGCAAACATCACCTCCTGGGTAGAGTTAGTTGCTGATGGTTGCATATAATTTTAAAAATTGTGGATAGTTAAAATTACCCTTGAAATTCCTTTTGTCTACTACCATCTAAAAAGTCAACAAAGGCAGTTTTCCCTACAGTATTGTGACTAATCACTCTGCCATTAGATGAGATACTAGAATAATTTGGAGGGCCATGTGTCCAGGTGAAATGTGAACAGGGTAGGTTCTTTTTAACATCCTATAGTGATAAATCTACCCTTTCTCTCTCTTCAGGCTGGATTCTCTCTGTATAATATGTGAAATCAATCAATTTACATTTCAGGGAATTTGTAAACTTAAATGTATGTGTTTGAAATGAAAGAGTATTTACATCTTTTGAGGAACCACTGGCTTTTTTACCAAGGTCTAATAGCTTAATTCATGACTCAAGTCAAGATCTCTGGCATTAATTTAGATGATTGGAGACCCTGGGATTTAAACCAGTGATTAATGAGTCTTTAAACAACTGGTTGCCTGTGTGTAACTCCCCAGCTCAGTACTGTCTTATTTATTTATTTTTAAACACACCTCAACAATACAATAAATCTTGCAGAGAAGGCTTTGGAAACAGAGAAATCACCATTTAGACTATTGACTGCCATTCCCATTGCAGTGTTCTCATAATAATTATTTAGTGACTTTGAAAAGGTACAAGATCAGGGATGCTTTGTAGACCATGACTTCGGATATGTTTCAGTCCAGGAAGACTTTCTAAGTTCTGTCTTACTCAAAACTAACAGGAGAGGAAAGGCTTGAGCTCTGGACATCAACAAACAAACAAACAAAAAAAACACGAAAGTTTCCATTCTAAGTTACTGGCTTTGCTTGCATGTTACTCTTAGTCTCCATTTTGAACAGAGACTCTCTCCAAACTACCACCCTTTGAAGCACTCTCCTGTTGAGTAATATAACTTTTCCAAATGATTCTGCAGCAGCATCCATCTTACCCTCCCAACAGACAAATAGGACTCTCCTTATTTTACCAAAGCAGAATATATTTAGATGAAGAGATAAAGTGCCATATTCACAGTATAGATATTATATATCTGACAGGAATCAGAATCCAAATCTAGCTTCTAGTTCAGTGTTCTTCAGTCAAGCTGAGCCCTAGAACAAATTGGTTGCCAAGTTCTTCTCTGAGTTTCTGAAGTTATCAAGAAAAATCTCCTGAGCTCTTTTGCTCTGTTCCAGATGCATATATCCAACAACATACCTGACCTCTACTTGGTGAATAAACATCTCACTGTTGTTGCTCATTGTTCTTTACACTATAGGGGAAGAAAAGCTTTTCCTCTACCCTGTTAGGTTCAGTGCTGTCAAAACTGTGAATTAAAAAAATGACAGATTAACAGGAGAAAGGGCATGCACATTTATTAAATTTTGTTATGCACAGAAACATCAGAGAAAGAAATGAGTACCCAAAGAGTGGTAAGATTCAAGAGCTTTTATACTCTCTTAACAGCTTCTTTGTGGCTCAGATGATAAAGAGTCTGCCTATAATGTAGGAGACCCAGGTTTGATCCCTGGGTCAGGAAGATTCTCCAGAGAATAGAATGGCAACCTACTCCAGTATTCTTGCCTGGAGAATTCCATGGACAGAGGAGCCTGGCGGGCTACAGTCCATGGGGCCACAAAGAGTTGGACATGATTGAGCAACTAATACTATATATACTCTCTTAATGGATTTGCCAGGTAGCACTAGTGGTGAAGAACCTGCCTGCCAATGCAGGAGATATAAGAGACATTGGTTCGATTCCTGAGTCAGGAAGATCCCCTGGAGGAGGGCATGGCAACCCATTCCAGTATTCTTGTCTGGGAAATCCCATACTCAGAGGAGCCTGGTGGGCTACAGTACATAGCATCGCAAAGAGTCAGACATGACTGAGGCACTTAGCACTCATTCATGCAAATTCTCTTAATGGGGGAAAGCGAGGAACAGAAGGGCACTTCTGGAGGAACAAGTGCTTTCTTAGAAGCAGAGGGAGAAAAGGACCTTATGGAGATAGAAATGACTTTTCTGTAAAGATAACAGGACCATTAGGAGAACAGATGGGATATAGGATAGTGACAGTTCGTGACAATGTCTCTCTGGGTGTGATAATAACTTCTCTTCAGACAGAAGATCAGAGTTGAGGAGGGTACTTATGACAATCGAGTTCTTTTGGGAGGCTCTGCTTTTAGGAAGATAAGGGATTTCAGAAGTGCAGATGCCTTTAGTACAAAATAAATTCTTATGCCAAAATGGCATATTTTGGCCTAGCATATAATGATTCCCTTTACAGCTTGTTAAAATACAGGTTTGTTGAGGCTTAACTGATTCACTGCACATATTAAAAGCATGTAAGGTGTTGAATTTTAGCTTGTGTGTACATGTGTGAAACCAACACCACAACTGAGATAAGAAAATGAACTTATCTGTAACCCTCCAAAGGTTCCTTGTGACTTGTTATAATCCATTTTCTTTTGAATCAAGCAACAAAATGAATTGCTCAAAAACAAATCCAGTTAAGTCACTCGTTGAAACTCATTTGAAATCCTCCAAGACCTTTTTACTGTCTTTGGAATAAAATACTCACTTGTTTGAAGGCCTTAGAAGGTTGGTGATCATCAATGGCAACCAACCTGTCTGATGTCATCCCTTTCCCTCCACTATCTTCTCCTGCCTCCATCTCCCCACCACCACCCCCAACTCCCTGCAGTCACTCCACTCTAGTATCGCCAGCTTTCTCTCAGTTTCTAGAATAAGGAAAACATATGCCTGCCTCTGTGCCTCTCTACCTATTCCTGCCTCTGGCTGCAACACTCATTCTTTGATTTTACATGACTGGCTTTTCTCAATCACATCTCAGCTCAAATGCTATCTAAGAGCCATCTTAGACCTCAACATCCCTATTCCCCATCTCCAAGTCATCACTCATTCTATTTCTTTATAGCACCTCTGGGTTTGCAATTCCTTATTTATATTTTTATAGGTTTATCACCAGGCTCTTCCACTGGGATGAAAACTCCTTAAGAGATATTGTTCACTCTACTCTTCTCCACTAGAACATTCTAAGCTTTCCATTCGTTATCTCATTCCAAATCCATGACACCCCAATGAGAGAGGACCATTATCATCATTGTATGAAATCAAAAAACTGAGGCTCATAGAGTTTAAGTAATTTTCTCATAATTGTACAGTTAAGAAATAGTAAACCCAAGTAGCCTGGGCTACAGAACCTTCACTTCACTTCAACCTCTCTGCCCATTGCTCAAACTAATTAATTTCTCGGCTCAGTCTTATATGTATTAGACAGTATCCATAACACCATAATTGGGTAGTTCTGGACTGCTGGTAGAATTAACCTAATTTGGCTTTCTCATCTAAAAAAATAGGAATCATGCAGAATGTAATTCAGAGGAAAATCATGAGGTTAAACACTAATAGGCTAACACAGGTTAAATACTAGTATATCTGTGCTTCTTCAAGTGCAATCTCAGGATCAACAAAACCAGTTTCACATAGGAGGTTATAAAAAAATGCATTTTTCAGTCTCATCACAAACCTAATGAATCTGAACCTTTAGGGGTGGGGCCCAGCAATCTGTGGTGTAATCTTTCTTCCAGGTGACTGTATGCACAATAAATGTGGAAAGTTATGGGTAGGGTGAATTTTTTTAAGTTAGTGCCTGGCACAAAATAAGTGAAAATAATGGGGGCTGTTGTTAATACAGCCGGATAAATAGTCCAGTGGTGTTTCTCTAGTTACATTACTGATGTTTTAGCAGGATATTTTCTTGTTACACAGGACTGTTCCTCACATGTCAGCTTTCAGCATTCTTGGATCTTCGGTGCTAAACATCAGCTACAAATACTCCAAATTTTGTGACAAACAAAATATGCCTTCCCTGCATTTCCCAAAACCACATTTTGCAGGTGAGGGACTCAGTTATATCACCAATTAGGAACCATAACTCAGTAATCAGAATGGTCCCCTGATATGCTTCCTTGTCAGATTATAAATGGACTTCTGTGAAAGGGAGACGGTATGCATTAGAAGAAATTTGAGTGGCAAAGCAGCACTGACATTTTGGGTCCTCTGAATTGCCTATTTATCAGACTCTGCAGGGAATATAAAGATGAATTAGAAATGATTTCTGCCCTCAAGGAGTTTCAGATAATTGGAGGAGTTAAAGTAATTGCAAAAATAATTATATCTCATGGAATAGTGGAAGTCTCTAAGAAACGCCAACTGATATTGGAATTCTGAAAGAGTAACCACTAATAGCACAGGGAGCTAGGATACATTGTTTGATGAAGTTAGTATTTGAGACAATAAATAAATGCCTTTGACTAAAAGGATTTAGATTTCCTCAGTTTAACAGGAAGTATATAATGACACTATGTCATTTTTATGGATAAGAAGAAACATATGTATGTGAGTAAAAGAGTGGGAGATACAAAGACATGAGGTGATTATGAGTAAAAAAAATCCTTTCAGAACTAATAATCCACTGTTTCCCAATACAAATCAACTAAGAAAGTTCTCAAAAATGCTAGCACCATCCTAGCACCTAGCATCTACCAATTGTCCACGAATTCTTATCAATGGAGATCTCCATTTCTGCTTGCCAATCAGCGAGACGTTCCAAAGCCTTTAATCAAATACCGCCTCCTTCATCAGAGATGGAAGGAGATACTCCCAAAGAATTCTACATGTTAACAGAGGAGCACAAATGTTTTCAGCTTGCAAAATTCTCATACTGTTCCTAGTGTTGGTGTTACTAGAGGACATCCAGGAAAGGTGCGCTGGGAGGAGGGGAATGAAGACAACCTGTGATGCTCATCTGGGACACAGGGGGTCTCCTTATGGCTTGTATGGAAAAAATCATGAGCACTATGCTAATCAATTATTAATGGTGGCCTGGAAAGGACTGTGAGGCCACAGTTAGCAAGAAAGAATGCCATAAACAATTAACAATGTCTACCATGAAAGTGTTAACTTGTTTTTGTTTTTTCTTTAATTAATTTTTATTTTTTAGTTTGTTTTGCTTTACAATACTGTATTCATTTTGCTACACATCGACATGAATCAGCCATGAGTGTACATGAACTCCCAATCCCGACCCCCACCTTCCCCCTCCCGCCCCACACCCTCTCTCTGGATTATCCCCGTGCATCAGTCCCAAGCATCCTGCATCCTGCATCAAACCTGGACTGGCGATTCGTTTCACTTATGATATCACACATGTTACACTGCCACTCTGCCAACCCATCCCACCCTCTCCCTCTCCCACAGAGTCCAAAAGGCCGTTCTATACAAAACTGATTCAAATGTATTCTTTTTAATAGCTGAGTAATACTCCATTGTGTATATGTACCACAGCTTTCTTATCCATTCATCTGCTGATGGACATCTAGGTTGCTTCCATGTCCTGGCTATTATAAACAGTGCCGCAATGAACATTGGGGTACACGTGTAAATTGCAAATAGAACTGCCTTATGATCCAGCGATCCCACTGCTGGGCATACACACTGAGGAAACCAGAATTGAAAGTGTTAACTTGTGATTAGAAACAAAGGTTGTCCCATACAATTTCTATGCAGTGGTGAAAAAAAATTGCCTTAAGCTATTATCTAGTCAACAGAATAAATGAATCTGTATTAAATTCGGGGCACTTGATATTGGAATTCTGTTGAAGTATTTGATTTCTATCTAGACACACAGATCTCTGGAACATTGTCTTCCATCCTAATAGCACGTCCTTTTCTCCATTTGGAATCAGACTAGCAGTAATAAGCTGTACTTTGTTACTTCACTCATTCATCCAGACTGTCATTCACCTCTTGGTCACCTACTGCTGTGTAATAGATCTCTCCCAAACTTGGTGGTCTGAATCAACAAGAATCATGTTATTACCTCTCCTAGTTTCTAAGGCTCAGGAATTTTGGAAAGGCTCTGATGGGTGGTTTTGGTTCAGGGTTCTCATTTGGTTTCAAGTCAGATGGTGGCTGGAGGGAGGAGAGGATGGGGCTGGGGAAGCTGGGGGATGGATGGGTACCTCATTCTCTGCATATGGTTTCAGGGCCTCTTCAAGTGGGTTGACTTGGACTGCAAAGGCAAGATGTATCACCATGTATGACCTCATCTCTGAAGTTACACAGTATCACTTCCACAGTATCCTATTGGATATAAGCCAAAAAAAGTGCCCTCCACCCTTCCCAGACTGAAGATGTGGAGACTAATTCTCTACCTCTTGATGAAGATGTGACTAGATTTTAACAGAAAAACATGGAGGCTGGAAGATACTACTGTCACAATCTTTGGAAAATATATCATCCATAATCACAAATGTTTGCTGAGAACCTGTGATATGCCAGGCTACAAACATACTGAGAATCATGAAGACAGACAAGGTCCTTCCTCCTGTGAGGTTTATGTCCTACTGAAGATGAGTGAAGAGATGAACAAAAAGTAAACACACACCAGGGAGCTCATTTGGGATAGTGGTAAGTGACATAAAGGATATTTAAAAATTAGAGCAATTGGGTTTAAGGGAGGTTTTTAGAGAAAGGTGGTTAGGATAGGGCTCTCTTAATCAGAGAACTTAATGATGAGAAGAAACCAGTTACATAGACATCTTGGGGAAAAACAGATTCTAGACAGGAAGAACAAATGCATAGCATGTGAAGTAGGAAGGAGTTTGGTATGCTTGGGAAACAGCAAAATGCAGAATAGTGAGCAACAAGGAAGGTGATACAGAATGAAGTCCGAGAAGCAAACTGGGGACGGCTCAGGGAGAGCTTCAAGGGTAAGAGAAGAATGGATTTTGTTTCAGTCCTCATGTAAGCTCTATGAGGGGAGGTACTTACTTTACTTATTCACTTGTTGGCACCACATGACCCAGAACTCTGAAACAGCTGACACTCATCAGAGATCTGTTGGACTGAGAATGAATCAAGGGCATCAAAACTCACTGAGGGAATAGTTAAGTGTCATACTCCCAACCCAAGGTGAGCTCCGTGTGGCAGGTACATTTTCCAAGGTGATAGACTGGTTGAGGTCTCATGTCAAATCTTTAACTTAAGACTGGCTGGGCTACTCAACTACATCTATTACCACCTAAATGAAGATGCATAAGAGAGAATTAATTACAATGTGTCTTGCCCTGCTCCTGAATAATTAAATATTTTATTGTGATGTTACAATCTGAATTTATTATCCTTTGCTGGGGAACAAAATTAAACATAATGAGGGCTGTTAGTCTCCTCACAGTTCTGCTTGTATCCTGTATCTTATATCATTTTTACCACTTTGATTAATGAGTTTAATTTACTCTGACTGGAGTATGTAGCGTCATTGGCTGGGGGGAGGTGAGACTATTAAAATCCTTTTAATTATACTAATAATGCCAAATCTGCATGTGTTAACAAGGGTGCACCATTAATTAGCTTTTGGAGGTGGTTTCTGGAAAGGTAGTAGAGTAGCTTTAAAATCATCTCAGTGATACCAGGAGATCTATTAAGCTGCCAGAGTGTGGCATTACATATTCCCTCAAGATGAAGAGCCTTTGGTATCTCAAGGTGTAGAAAAGCACACATGATAGATGGACACATCCTTAACTTGCTGTGTGGGATGACTTCTGCTTACCCCTCCAGGTCCACTGTTCCCCCTCCTCCCTCTGCTCTCTGCCCCAGGGCTGCCCTGTATGCAACAGATCAGTGTGACTTGCAGGCACTCTGCCTGTTGGTTCGATGTGGCTAATGGAAGCTCAGCAGGAGATGGGGTATTTATTCTTTGGCTTTCCCTGGACCTACAACCACTCTAGCTCAAGACAACTCTTCTTACTCATCTCTCTCCCTCTGGTTCTGCTAACATCTTTCTATTGTGGTCCCCTTTCAATCTAGAAGAGGTAACCGCATTCCCTCCACTCCTGGCCAGGCCCTTACACCCCTCTGTGGCTCTCCCACACCCTATCCCCAGCCATCTCATCCTCGGTCGTTCCCTTCTCCTCCTGCCCCCAATCCCTCCCAGCATCAGGGTCTTTTCCAGTGAGTCAACTCTTCGCATAAGGGTGGCCAAAGTACTGGAGCTTCAGTTTTAGCATCATTCCTTCCAAAGAAATCCCAGGGTTGATCTCCTTCAGAATGGACTGGTTGGATCTCCTTGCAGTCCAAGGGACTCTCAAGAGTCTTCTCCAACACCACAGTTCAAAAGCATCAATTCTTCTGCACTCAGCCTTCTTCACAGTCCAACTCTCACAATCCATACATGACCACAGGAAAAACCATAGCCTTGACTAGACGGACCTTAGTCGGCAAAGTAATGTGTGTGCTTTTGAATATACTATCTAGGTTGGTCATAACTTTTCTTCCAAGAGTAAAGATCCCTTTATCAAGTCAGTTTTGTTTACTGGCAATAAATGCACATCCGTTCTGCTATTCCTTTCAAAATATGAAAATGGGGGCACCCCAAACAGTGATGGGGACATGGGAATGCATCCACTAATTTAGACCTAATAAAACCAAATTAAGACTGTTTTTCTGATTAAAATTAGGAATGTTTTACAAGTCATGTTGGTAATTTGGTGGAAGACAGCTCTAAGTATGTTTATTTTTAACATCATTACTTACCATTTGTGAAGGGAAAGATACATAACAATTGTTGCGTCAATTAATTAAATGAAATAAGCTCCCGGAAGGAAAAAAAATTACAGGATTTTGGAGAAGAGCTTTAGTCTGTGTTGACATATCAATATTTTAAGTGTTACATTAAATATGAGCTATTTAGACAAATTAGTCAAAATTTCTGAATCACTTTTTTAGTCTCAACATGTTTAAGATTTTAACTGTATAAAGCCTTAAGTGTAATCTCATGGTTTGTAAACACTTCATCTTCAAGTTGAAATTCCCTTGGTCACTACCCTGGCTCTTGCTTAGATAATACTTAATTTAAGTGTTTCTGTGATAAAGCCAGCTGATGTGCTTGGTGGAAATTCCAGATTTTTGTTGAGACAAATGAAACTACCATTTCATGGCACCAATGTGTACAGTTTAAACATACCTTACAGGAAAAGTTGAGCTATTTCATTAATATGAATAAAATCACTCATATAATCCCCCTGCCAATGTAGGAGATGCGAGTTTGATCCCTGGGTTGGGAAGATTACCTGGAGGACGAAATTGTAACCTCATTTCTCTACTGTCAATATTTGTTTTGAGAAAAACCTAGAGTATTCTGGATGGCGGATAGGTGGGAAACAATCTTTAACAGCTGAAACAAGTGCTTCTAAAAATAAACCATTTTTTAAAATTACATATTTCCAACATATATAAAATAAATATAATGTGGTCAACAAATTTTCTCCTGGGTCACTATTTTAAAAACAGCACATCATTTATCTCTAAGAGAGGAATCCACAGGCCTCAATGTTTATGCAAAGATATCAGAAAGCTATATTCATACAAAAATCCATGTACAGTATACACCTGTAATTATTTAAAAAAATGTTCTAGAATTCCAATTATTTGAGAAGAAAAAGGTGATAAAGCTTCTTTGCACCAAATTCTAAAACTTAGTCACAAACTTCTTTTTACATTTGCTAGAGAGAAGTTGACATAGGAGTCTCTGCGAGGAGTGTCCTTAGGCCCTGGTCTCCTTTGCCTTACCTTTCACTCTCATGCCCACACATTTTTCTCCTCCAGGTTAGAGGTTTCAGTGAAGTCCTTGTGTCTCAGCTGCAGGGGTGGTGAAGTCTGCTAGTCCACCCCGCACTCTTTCTCCCCTTAACACTTGCTAACAGATTTTACTGGGACTGGAAATGAATCTGGCCCCATAATGAGTTTTGGCCACTGAGATGTAAGCAGAAGTTATTGGGTAGGGTTTATGGACAATATACTTTAAATGTATGTCCCCTTCTTTCTATTTCCCACCTGGAAATTAAGTTTAATGGCTGGAACGCCAAGAACCATTTTTGAAACGTTACCCTGCAGATAGATGCCATACCCTAAAGCACAAGGGGCAGGAGGAAAGGAAGCACGCTAGGACACTAATGGAGCCATGGGTCTGCAGCAGCAGCCCTGGGTAACTCACCACTCGCTATGTCAGCAACTCTCCTGCTGAACCTACTGTGACTTGTACCTTCGTGAAATGCCTAAGTAACACCCAGAGGAAATGACCCTGGGTACCATTTGTGCCATCCGCAAGAGGAGACTGGCTTCTTTTACGATTAAGACAAATTTCTGAAATAAAGGTTTAGACAAGCTTTCACTCCTGAAGTGGGGTTAGAGTATAGACATAACCTTATTTTTAGTAACCAGAATAGAAGACTTATTGATTCTAAGAATCCCCCTGTAAATTTCCATGTTTAGATCTTTCTCCGGGTTCTTAATATACTTTTTCAATCTAAGGTTTATTTCATATATTTGTAATTTTTTCAATGGTCTTGCTAAAGATGACATACCATGTTGGATTCTTTACAGACTAGTATGTGTGATTCTACTTCCTTTGGAAGTAGAAACTCACAATCCACCCTGCTATACTGTGAATCCATGAAAGCATGGATCGTGTATATTTTGTTTCCCAAGTACCTGGTATAGCCACCTCCATAGACAAATGTTCAGACAGTGAATGAATACAAGAAGAGGTCAATGAAAAAAATAAAAGAAAATAAGTTAGAATAGAGAGGCTTCTTAAAGGTTGTAGCAATGAGGGGAACTATAAAAGAGAATTTAATTTTGTCTAAGTTGGGGCTAGAGGGGAAGGCGCTACTAATTGAATCCTGTGTGTTGTGGAGTGAGGAAGTTAGGAGTTTGGGGACCAGGAGACAATGTCTATGAACTCTATTTTGTCTCGTTCCAGAAGCCAAACTGGAACAGAAGCCAAGTGTTTAATAGTTTAAGTACTTTGGTGTGACAAAGACCCTAAGCAGGAGGAATGACCTCAAGAACCCCAAACAATCTCTACATTCTCGTCAAGGGTATTGAAGCTCATCACAATAAGAACAACAAAACCATTCTTGGTCACTCTTTAGTTAACAAATAACTCCAATCAGTAGGTAGTAAGAGTGGGGAAACGTGCACAGCAGTAACTCATTTCACAACTGTGCCCATGACCTCGGCCCCTCTGGCCCCTCTGCTAAGATGTGCTAATTTCCATCAATACGGTGCTCCAAACCCAGCACCCAGGCACCCCTGGAGAGCATCTCCTGGGTTTGACAGTGTGCCTTTAAGCATTCTTGCCCTTCTGGTTCCTTGTTCTGCTGGCTCACTTATCACAAGTATTATGTAATCATTTGACCCTGAGCCAAGGACACAGGCCTGCGGAGGCCCCAGCTGATGTGGGAGCGAAGCTTTTAGCTTCGTGAGGCTGCGGGTGCTGGGCTAAGCAGTATCCTAGGACTTACAGATGTTAGTGTTGGGCAGTTAGTTATTCTGTTACGTTCTTTCCTAAGAGGTGGACAAACCTTTGCAGATAAAGCAGTTACTTGTACACCCCAGTTCCACATGGGCTTGTTTATAACATACCACCAAAATGTTTCCCACGGCATCCTGAGACTCACGGGGGGCTTACGTGGTGATGGATGTGTTCCTCTTGTCTAGAGTTCTGAGCCACTCTGTGATTTGTATGAATTTGCTTTGCTCTCCGGTAATAAAATCAAATCTACAACTGGTCAGATTTTCTTTTCTTACAGGAATAACGCTTATATTTATTATTCTGTGCCTGGTGCCCGGCAATGAGTAGACTGGCCCTAGCAGGCAGGCAGACAGTGCAGTGTAAAGGACACTGAAATAAAAGCAAGGATACCTGCATTCTGCCATTTCCTCTACCATCTCCAGGTTCCTGATGCTGAGATGATGCTGAGATAATTTTCAAACAACTTCGCTTTGGAGAAACCCTCCCTGACCTCGCCGCATCCTCCCCTATCTCCTGTGGTGTCATCCTTCTCCTCTCTGCTCCTGTATTTCCCTGAGTTTTACTTGATGAAGCTTTGCTTCAGGTAATAAAGCAAACAAAACAACAAAGGTCTGACCTTGAAACACTTTTAAAGTGCATACACACTGGAAGGTGGAATGAGGATATAAACATTCCCCCCCTTCCCCCACCCAACAGGAGTACTTCTCATCAGCTCCATGTTAAAATACCATGTCTTCCATCAATACCACCCTATTTGGATAACTCTCTTTTTGTGGTTTAAGCCCACCTGTTTCTGCATTCCCCTCTTCCTTGCCTTCCCTGGTCTGTGAAGGTCAGTCATGACTAAGGTGCCATCCTAATACTTGGGGAAAGATGTTGAATATGATTCTGGCTATTGTCCATCCTCATTCTTTACTGGCCCCCATGGAGATGCCCCCTGTTCTGCTGGTCCCTGGCCATCCTAGACAGGTGTCTGCCAAGGCGCCCCTGGCCCTGCCTGTTCTCTGGAGCTGGAGTCCACGACACCCTTCTGCAGCCCTCACATGATGTTTTAGACTCAGAGCAATAGATCAGAAGTGCACGGGACAACTGTGACCAAGGCAATGAATCTGGATGCTCTTTCCTTCTAATATAAATATGTTCTTCCTACTCAAAAGAAGAGGGCTCCTTATATGTTTTGCCTCTTCAACGCCCATCAACTGCTCTTACCAAAAGATTCTGCTTATCTGCATAGCAACAAACTCAATTTCCTTATACCTGTGAGTCATGAATCTGCTTATGAACAAATATGTTTTGTTCATTTCAAATTTGACCCTTTATATCCACTAAGCCCTATATTTGGAAGGAACAAGACTGGTAACTGTTCTTTAATAAAATGCTTAAATACTTAAGCATGTTAATATTTTATTAGTAAACCTTAGAGTATATTCTACTCTAGGTGCAGATAATTATATCTATTGTTGTCGCTTTTAAATAGACTAACTAGGACTTCAAAAGAAAACCTCAAGATACTTTAAGTCCTGTTTTTCAACTTGTTTTACAAAGAAAAATAGATTTCATTCGCATAATCTAGTAGTCATATTTAATTATACATATCTACATTTCAAAGAACATATTTGCCTTGAGCCAGGGAAAACAGAATCCCAACACAGTTCATATTGAATGTGTGCATCCTAGAATACCACATAGAAGCTGACATATGCACTGGAATTATTCATACCACTTGTATACTTTAGGGGATGAACATCTTGAAGATAAACTCAGAATTTTATGAATAGTAAGTCAAATCTTGATTTGCCTTCTGCAATAACTGAAAGCAGAGGGGTAAATAATCCAAAACAGCAAATAATCTAAAAATAACTTAACTTTAATTATGAAATATGTCACACATTTAACCCATTTCAGATGCAGCTAATGATGTTTTACTCAAATTCATAGTGAAACTGATTTAGATACTTATTAGTGTGGGGCAAGCTGTGAAATCAGGTAAGAATGTCTGGAATAAGATACAAAGACAAAGTAGATTCAAAATTCAAACATAATTCCATTGCTTTTTAACTTCCCAGCAAGCCTTTATTTTAAAGAATCATACTTTTCACATCATTCTCAGAGGACAGGTCTGCCTGTTTGTCTCAGATGTAAGAACTCAAATGTTAAAAGCCACAAAATGTAGTAAAACACTTGTGTTTATTTTATCAGTCCATATTCACCATTGGGCTTTCCCAAGTGACTCAGTGGTAAAGAACCCACCTGCCAATTCAGGGGACACAGGTTCAGTCCTTGGGTCGGGAAGATATCCTGGAAGAATGCATGGCAACCTACTCACACTTCTTGCCTGGAGAATTCCATGGACAGACAGAGAAGCCTGGCAGGCTACGGTCCACAGGGTCACAAAGAGCTGGACACGATGGAAGCGACACAGCACACAGGCCTGAATGCATGGATCCACAATTAGCCCACCAGTGTATCTCCACCAAATCTGACAATTTGGACTTGACCACAATGACCTATAGTTTCCCAACTTTGTGTTACATGACTTTCTTTGCCAGACACACTTTCTCTGCTCTTGTCACAGAATTCAACTCAGGAGGGTGTGACAGAAGTGGTTTCTGAGGTTTGAAGTCTGACAGAAATTACCAAAAAAAAAAAAAAAACCAACCAGCAATAACAACCAATAATAATTGAGCATGCCTTTCTCACTCCTCGGATATCTTGGAGGCTGCTCTTGGTTGGGGGGTGTCCCTCACCTAAGGTAGGATGATGGTGGCCACAAAGAAAATAAAAAAGTCACAGGAGTCAGTCAACTCTAGGCTCCAACTGCTTATGAAAAGTGGAAAGTATGTGCTCGGGTACAAGCAGACTCTGAAAATGAGCAGCCAAGGCAAAGCAAAACTGGTTATACTCATCAACAACTGCCCAGTCTTGAGGAAATCTGATAGTATTATGCCATATTGGCCAAAACTGGTGTCCATCACTACAGTAGCAATAGTGTTGAAGTGGGCACAGCACATGGAAAATATAGAGTATGCACACTAGCTATCACTGATCCAGGTGATTCTGACTATCATTAGAAGCATGCCAGAACAGATTGGTGAAAGTAAATCATATATAATTTTCCTTAATAAAACTGACTAGAGATTGTTTTTTTAAAATAATAATTGACCCCTTCCTCTATGACAATAATCACAGCAAGAGTCCAACTTGTGTTCTCCCATGACACTTTGAATTGTGTTGAGGTTTGGAAACTGTCAAAAATATTTAAGGCCCTGCAGAGCAAAGACAAACTGAGCTTGTCTCAAAACACCAGAAAGTACACGACACTCTTCTACTCTGGGAAATCAAAGACTCAGAGCAAGGCAGAGTCAAAGAGAAATAATGATGCTAAGAAAAAGAGCTAAAGTAAATAAATAAGGTGCAATTTATGAGCTATCACTGTCTTCCACATTTGCCTTGTTTTCTGATATCATGCCAGTACTAAAGCATGTTTTACAAACCTTACAGTCAACATAAGCATTGAAATTAAGCACACTTCAGATGGATTAAGCTCAGTTCTGAGGCACAAGAATTGACAATAAAGTCTTTGTTTCTTTATACTGGACATTGAAAAACACAACAAAAGGATCTGTAACTGATAAGCAAAGACAGAACACAGTCACTAAATGTTACTAGAGACCATTGCATCTTGTTCTGCCTTCACTGTCATAGTGTTTTGCTTATTCTTTCCCCATGAATGTCCTTTTACATTGTAGGTACAGTGTGCATGTTTGTCTTGATCTCTCTACTAAACTCGAACCAATTTAAACTAAGAGATGGATTTATTTCTCCCTGAGAAAAAATAATGTCAAATAAGTTAGCCCAGTGCCCTCCACACGATAGAATCTCAGTAACTACCTCTTGAACTGAACTTTGCCTGAAGATCACAGAGATATGAGACACTTAACAGTCATTTAAGAAATGGGGTAGCCTAATGGTCTACAGCAAACTGCCTGGGTTCAAATCCTGGCTCTGATACTTACAAGCTGTTTAATCTTGGACAAATATCCCTTTGCCTCACTTTCTTCATAAGTAAAATTGTAATAATGCTACTGAGTATTAAAAATGCCAATTTATATATAATCTTCAAACATGCTGGCATATATGTAATTATTACCATTATATTATTCTTAATTTAGTTGTCCATGAAAATTATGTTGGATTCAGGTTCCAAAGGAAGAGTAGATAATAAAAATGTTTCATGCCTCATGAAGTATATTGTTTGCAAGAGATTACAAACTTATAAATCTTCCTCTTTCTTCTGTTCAAGGTAAAATATGGGGAACCCACTATGGAAATGCCATCTCCTACTCTCTACAGAGAGAGTTCCTAATTCATCCCCCTCTAAAATACTCATTACTTAAGCACATTAAACAGACAGAACTTATGGGAAAAGGGACAAAGTATGTTTTGCTTCTCAAGATGACTGTTTTTGTTGGGCATTACTTCTGATTTCATTTCAGTTTGGGAAAGTTTTGTAGTTGGTGTCTGATAAATGACAGAAAACAAATACAGCGGATAATCTATCTCACCAGACAGCAGAGAACCAAGACAATTTAATAAGGCCTCAGCCTGGCTGATTAACAGTCTATAAATCACTATTTTGCTTCTTGTGCTGATGAGGAATAAGATGCTAGCATCACTTTGAGAAGCCAGAGAATAGCAGGTGTTCCACAAACAGGTCAATGTGACTTTCTTCATCAAGACTTTCTTCCCTCGCCTATCCTTGTCTCTCCTAATCTCCCATTTTACTACACTTCTTAACATCTTTGAGGATCACTGAGGTGCCCAAAGGGCCAAGTGCATCCTTTTTCTCTAACTCCTCCTTGACTAAAGGCCTTGCCCAGCTTAAACAGTTTATTTACAGTAAATATTCCTTAGTGGAGCTCTTAACACACTGTGTTAAATCTTTAGCAGATCAAGCAGACCAAAGAAATAAGGATACAGAAGAAAGGAGAAACAATAAATAATTTTGGTTTTATAGCTATGCATTAAAATTCAGTCCCTAGAGAGACTACACATTTTTATGAGGCCACAAAGAAGAATATCTCAACAAAATCCTCAAATAAATTGTTCAGGTTTTTCAGATTAGCAGAGAGGAAAGTAGTAAGAGAGTCCAGGGTGATTAAATTTTGAAAGGACCTGCTTATGGTAGGGTAGAGCAAAGTCCCCCAAAACAGTGCTTGGGAAGTGAGAATGAACATAGCGTATGATCAATACAGTTTATGGAGGAGGACAATGGCAAAATGGAAACATCATTTGATCATTTTCCCTATGAGTCTTGGGGACAAAGATTAATGTTTCAGCTGCAAAGTTCCTGTTACTTTCTCTAGCATCTATTCATCTTAGTGTTAATTAACATTGTATTGATATATTACTTAAAAACTGGTAAAAGGTGACACTTTAGGCAAGTTTACTCTAGTGGAGCTCTTGGCCCACCACGCCTTCCACTTCCAGCCATGAATCTGGGTCACTTCTAAAAGTTCTGACAGAAGAGGAAGAAGGTGAAACACATCTAAGAGCTGGGCTGGCAGACCCACGGAAATGAAATACTGCTGAGCAGAGCTATTTGGTAATTACAGGCCATTCAAATACTTCCTCTCAGCACTGGAAAAGTGACAATGATTAAGTTGGGTTTTGCCCTCAATGTGGTAGAAAAGAAAAGAGAAAGCAAAAACAAAAACAAAACACAAGGAAATAGAATCTAATCCAGAAATGGTTATAGAAATAGTACAGGACCAGGAAGGGAATGCCAGTTAGTGGGAAATAAGAGGTAGGGAAAGGGGTTATGAGGGATACAGAAAAGAGGCAACTTTTTAGCTGGTCCAGGGAGAGAAGGGTCATAAGACGGTCCTGACTGAGGGCAGAAGTCTTGCAAACAAGAAAGAACACAGTCCATGGACAGCTTGGGGAACTCTCAGGACCTCCAAAGTGAGTAACTCATAGTGATAGTATAGTATATTTTTTATTAAAAGAATATATATATATATATATATATATAATGTTTATCCTAATGCTTCTATAATACCCAGAAGAAACAACCTAAATCCTTTCTCTTAACACATCTCAGCAAAAGCAATCTGCTTCTAAGATTGTTTTTTTTTTCCAAACTCAGTGGGAGACACATCCATGTTTACCAAAACTCTTCAAGTTAATTTAGGAGAGGGAGCATTTGTTTTCTCCTGTTTATCATAACATTCCTAGTTGTCCTTTTTATCTCATGAAAAGAAACATCTTATGATTATACAAGTAATACACGTGCTGTGCTGTGCTTAGTTGCTCAGTCTTGTCAGACTCTCTGCGACCCCATGGACTGTAGCCCACCAGGCTCCTCTGTCCATGGGGATTCTCCAGGCAAGAATACTAGAGTGGGTTGCTATGTCCTCCTCCAGAGGATCTTCCCAACCCAGGGATAATTCCAGGTCTCCTGCATTGCGGGCAGATTCTTTACCATCTGAGCTACTAGGGAAGTGCAAAAATAATACATAGTTTCTGGGAAAATATAGCAAAGAATAAAAAAAAATTTAGAGTCAGTCATGTCTTTATCACCCAAAGATAATCACTCTTAATATCATGGTATATATCATCAAATGCTATTTTCTGTTTAAACTTAATGTATTTATTTTTAAAACTTTAAAATCATAAACATACATATGTAAGAACCTTCTATGTCATCACTGCATTGTCTTCCACGATATTATTAATTTTGCATAGGGTTTTACAGTATAGGGCTTCCCTTGTGACTCAGCTGGTAAAGAACCTGCCTGCAATGCAGGAAACCTGGGTTTGATCCCTGGTTTGGGAAGATCCTCTGTAGCAGGGAAAGGCTACCCACTCCAGTATTCTGTTTTCAGTATTCCATTAACCTGTTCATGACCATCTTAGAATGCTTCCACCTTTTACTACCTTTGACCACTTTTTGACAAATGAGAACTTCTATGGCCTTCCTCTTCTGGGCTATAAAACCTCGCGGGGTCTATGAATGTAAGGCAGTCTGGGCCTCCTCTGTAGGGGACCTAAGAAATTAGTCTTCTTAACCGAGCCTGCGGAACGTGAATGTGGAGCGGGGCAGCTTTTGCTGCATGACGAGCAGTGTCTGTGAGCAAAGAGGCTGTAATTGGCATTATACGATCTATCAACTAAAGTGTCTAAGGTGGGGAAAACCCCTCCCTATCAACCAATTCTTTCTTTCTTTACATACAAAAAAATATAGGCTCTCTGGCTGGGCATGGTGCTCCTTTGATCTGATTTTTATTACATGGCAGCTGCTGGCTTTTCTGAACTGTAAATGCCTGTGACTCTTTTCCCAGCAGTGAGATAACCACTGTCCTCTGGGAAACTTTAAAAAGAAATTCAGATTTATATGAAGAGCAGTGTGAAGCAATACTTGGCTATAAGAATCCTCTTACTAGCTAAAGCATTTCGGAAAATGCTAAGTTGAGTTAAAATAACCTGAGCAGAATTAAATAAATAATGATAGCTATGAGAGAGACAGGCTAGAGGCATGTCATCTCATCTCATTCAGAAAAGAGAGGAAATGTTGCTCATAGGAAAAAGACTCCTATATTAAGTTATTCAAATTAAAGAAGAGAAAAATGTATGAAGTTGGAAGAGTATGCTTGGAAAAGAGGATATATAATTTTAAACAATGTTACACAACGGGGTCTGATGAATGGGAGCAGATCCGATTGTGTGAGCAGTTCTGGGTTAGACCAGGGCCCTGCAAACTCTTCCTCCTAACAGCTAGATAGTAAGTATTTTAGGTTTGACAATTTCAGGCCAGACAATCTCTCTCCCTAGACTACTCAACTCTGTCATTATAAGAAAAAATAGCTGTCTCCCTGTTCCAATAAAGCTCTATTTATAAAATTTGATGGCAAGGTGGAGACTGCCCATGGACTTTTGGTTTAAATGATCAAAATGGTTGCAGCTCTCAAACTTCCTTTCCTTTCTCTGTGAAATGGAAATCATATTTTCTCAGTTTTGGTTGTTATAAGAATTAATTGGGGCTTCCCAGGTGGTGCAGTGGTAAAGAATCCGCCTGCCAGTGCAGGAGATACCAGAGATGTGGGTTCAATCCCTGGGTTAGGAAGATCTCCTGGAGAAGGAAATGGCAACCTACTCTAGTGATTTTGCCTGGAAAATTCCAAGGATAGAGGAGCCTGGTAGACTCAGTCTAGGAGCTCACAAAAAGCTGGACACAATTGAGCTCTTTCTCTCTCTCTCTCTCTCTCTCTCTCACACACACACACACACACACACACGGATTAATTAACAATCATGAGAGATCCCAATCTAGTACCTGGTCCCAAATTTACACTCAAATGTTAATCAGCAGCACCCCCATCCCCACACAGACCTTTTCCAAGTTAGTGATCATTATGCACAAGGGAGCATTGCCTCAGATAATTACGCATACAAATTAAAGACAGAAAAGCAAGTAGAACAGAGTGACATGATAAATAGAAGGCAGTTATTGATTTTGGTTGTGGTTTTGCTATATATACAACTCCAGACAAATCACTGAAAAGCACTGTCTTGCAAACTGAAGAAATAGAGCAAAGTGCAACTGCAAAAACAAGCTGAATCTAGTTGATATATAATTTCCATAAAAACAAGCCTGTTTCCTCCTTGTCTTTTTTGAGCTTTTCTTATATATATATAAATATATAATTAGAGAATAATTACAACAGTGTGATGGGCTTTGCTGTACATCAACATGAACTGGCATTAGGCATACATATGTTCCCTCCCTCCTGAACTTCCCTGCCACCGCCCTCCCTATCTTACCCCTCTAGGTTGTCACAGAGCACTAGCTTTGGGTTTCTTGTGTCCTACATCAAACTCCCCCTGGCTAGCTATCTATCTTACATATGGTAATGTATATGTTTCAATGCAGTTCTCTCACATCATCCCACCCTCTCCTTCCCTGACTATGTCCAAAATGTTTGTGTCTCCTTTGCTGCCCTGCAAGTAGGACCATCAGTACTATCTTTCTAGATTCCATATATATGCATTAATATGTGATATTTGTCTTCTCTTTCTGACTTACTTTACTTTGTATACACACCTTTAAAATACTTTCAAGAAATGAAATTTCAGTTAAAAAGTAGAAGCAGAAACTTCTTGGTATGGAGGAGAAGTATAAAATATTCTATTTAAGATTATTAATTTTAGTCAGAATGACACCTTTATTTTGATCGGAAGTGGAGTTACAGTAGTTTTACTTTAGAAGTTCCTGACTGCCTCTCTAGAGAGCACCACTACTGAGTTTTTGAAACGCTTTTAAATGAGATCATTTTATTTTACATGAGGTTCCTTGTAAAAATTATTGTCTTTCTGTACATCTAATTAAAATAAAGATGTAATAAAGAATTTACCATTTTAATTAAGACATATTTTTTAAAGCAATTACTGTGTCATAAATAATTCTTTAACCGACTTTCTTGCACAAAATGAATAACATTTTTACACCATGAAGAATCAATACACATTACTCACATTAACAAAGCTACACAACCCAAATGAGTTTTCACTAAATTATTTCTCCTGTAAACTAGAGGAGTTTGGAGAATCAAGAGCTATTAATAACCTAGTGGAACTTCATTTAAAAGGGAGAAATCTTATCCAGGACTAGATACTTGTATCAGATCATTTAAATGCAGAACTAAATAATATCATGTGGAAACAGATGAACAAATTCCATAAGAAGAACTGAAGAAAGACAGTTACCATCTCGGTTTTACAGTATAAATGATTCACTACTCTATTTGAAACGTTACCATCTTACATTTTTGCCATGAATCTGTGATTAAGATTTTCCCACCACCACTCTGCTCCCTGTCTGGCTCCCTTCCCCAATATACATGTTTGGGTTGCCTTTCAGACAAATGGGCGTCCAGGGGACACGGAGACCAGTGACTTTACAGTGTAATCATTAGGGCAATCTTAAGGAGTGTGTTTTCTGAGGTTAGTATTTTCTATAATTTCTTCTAATATTATTATTATAGGAAAATCTAGAAAAGACAAAACTAAAAATACTCAAGAAATTTTTTTGGTATTTTTTTATATTGTTTAGTTTTTTTAGTAAAAAGAAGAAGGCTATGCTATAAAAAAGTCATTAAGAGGGAAAAAAATATATGGCACTTTAAATTTTATCCACTTTACCCCCAGGTGATAATGTGGAGGCTGTTGTAGACCCCTCTGCGTAAAATCGAAGGCCCGAGGTCACACACTATCCAGTCCCCCTGCGGAAGAACTGTGTAAGGGACTGAATGAGCAAACGAATAAGCGCAATAGTGACTTTGGGTCCTTGTTCTGTCTGAGTTGTTTTCTGAGCCCATCAAGGTAACAGAGGTTGGAAAGGACATTAACACAAGTTCTTGTTGGGTCATTTGGTAAAGCTCTCAGTCAGGATGGTCAGTTTTGATGAACGGTGTGTGTGAAGTCGCTCAGTCGTGTCCAACTCTTTGCGACCCCATGGACTGAAGCCTACCAGGCTCCTCCCTCCATGGGATTCTCCAGGCAAGAGTACTGGAGTGGGTTGCCATTTCCTTCTCCAGGAGATCTTCCCAACCCAGGGATCGAACCCGGGTCTCCCGCATTCCAGGCAGATGCTTTAACCTCTGAGCCACCAGGGTAGCCTGATGAATGGTAAGTAATGATAATGAAATTAAGACCATTAGTAAAGCCAACAAATCATCAAGCCAGACTGTGAACTTATGGATAAGTGAGCTGGTCTTAGGGCCTGGTGACCAACTTGCTCCAGCAGTCTTGCAAGAATTTAGATAGCATTTGTGAACTGTGCACCAGATTTTCAAGAAAAATTATTAGTTGGCAGATTTGTGGTTAATTATCTCAGTTCTCACAACTAGGCCAGAAAGAAGCCTACTGGGGTAGAGGGGAGTGGACAGGTCCACAGCCACCTGGCCTTTTAAAGTTTTACTGAAAATATAAATTATCCATAATTTTTCTCAGAACTATTTGGTTTTCTTTTTTTTAATATTTAAAATTGTTATCCATCTGAAATAAGTAGTATTGGACTTCTTGATATAGCAGAGTACATGTATAATTTAAAATAAAATTAACTTCAATTACCCTCAAGGAAATGTTTTTCAGTACCCCTCCCACCGTGACTGCTACAGTCAATTCTTTCATTCTCAAAAGGACATGAATTTATATTTCACAGAAGAAACACAAATAATTGATATACTTATGGAAATATTTATATATTTATTACAATGCAAAAAATTGCTTTGTTCATTAGTTAAAACAATAACAGCAATGCTGACTTGGGTATGTTGAGATGGGTACTCTTATCCTGATTAGTGGAAATGTGAATTATTTTCTGAAAAGCAATCTAGCAATATATTGCCAAAGCTTAGAAAAGTTAATAGTCTCTGATCTAGTAATTTCATTTTAGGAAATCTACCCTATGAAAGTAGTAGTTTGGTATTAATATTTTGACAAAGAAGTTTGTGGATATTCATCACAGAATTATCCTTGGTAGTAAAACATTACCAAAAATATCTCTCAACAAAAATTTGATTAAACTATCACATATTTACCCCTGGAATGTTAGACAGCTACTCTGATGGTATTTTTGAATAATTTTTAATAACATGGGATGACTGTTTTAATATAATGATGAATAAAAAATAGCATATATACTTTCATCTTTCAGTAGGCACAGAAAAATGACTTGAAGGAAATATACTATACTATCAACTACTTCTTGAGAGGTAAAATTATGGTTAATATTTATTTGCTGCTTTATATTTTTCTGCATTCACTTTTACCACAATGACAATGGATTTTTATTTTAATTATATGTGTGCTGGTGTGTCAGTTGTGTCTGACTCTTTGCAACCTCATGGAGCCTTCCAGTCTCCTCTGTTCAAGGAATTTTCTTGGCAAGAATATTGGCGCAGGTTCCCATTTCCTACTCCAGAGGGTCTTCCCAACCCAGGGACCAAACTCTTGTCTTTTAAGTCTCCTGCATTGTCAGGCAGATTCTTTACCACTGTACCACCTGGGAAGTCCCATTTTAATTATAAGGAAGAACTACAATATAAATATGATTCTGGGTGTCAAACTGAACAACAACAAAAAAAGCAACGCTGCTTACCAAAAAATCAGCTTAACCACAATTTTTCCTCTCTTGGTCTGTTACATGTAACATTATTACTGTTTTGCTGCCAAATCCAGGATTATTTTTCTCATTAATAACTTGATGAATATGAAATGAGTTATAAACTAATATGTAACACTCATTACTGCCTAACAGACATAAAAATAATATTAACTCAGAAAAGCATCTATTTTGCGCCGACAATCCTGATGATCAAATTGCCTAGAAAAATGAAGCTCTCATCATTTAAATTTGCCAGATCTCACCAGAAATTTAGTTACTTCATCATCAAGCAATATGGCTTCTTAGTTGGTTAAGATCATTAAACTTACTGAGAAAAGATTGAGCGGGTGAGTGAAATCACTCAGTCGTGTCCGACTCTTTGCAAGTGGACTGTAGCCTACCAGGCTTCTCTGTCCATGGGATTCTCCAGGCAAGAATACTGGAATGGATTACCATTTCCTTCTCCAGGGAATCTTCCCAACCCAGGGATCAAACCCAGGTCTCCTGCATTGGAGGCAGATGCTTTAACCTCTGAGCCACCAGGGAAGCCGGAGAGAAGATTGGTTTTACCTAAAGGGGTCTAAAAGTTCAAGAACACAAATATATTTATATTCTGATCATTCAGAATTGGACTGATGACCTCAGTAAAGAATGACAAACTCTGGAAAGCATAATAATCTATTTATATGGTTGAGTACAGAATAAAATAATAGTTCATTCTGATTAGTTCTAGATTTTAATTTGCTATGAAATCTTAGCAAATTTATTTGAAGTGACCCTAAAGTATGCCAGAGACTTACTGTAAAAAGTATTCCTTCTAGCAATATTTACACTGATGAAAATAGGAGAACATTTATCTAATAATTGACCTTTTTAAATATACATTATGTTTTTATATAATGAAAACTTATACAATCATTAAAAAAAGATGTTGAGTGAGTGAAATGCAAAAATGGAAGCAATATACATTGAGTAAAGATTGAAATCTTTATGCATATAATATACATATATGTATGCATAATTTTCCCATTCCTTTTTCTATCTATATAAATCCATATGTATGTATGTATATATATAGATAAAGCAAAATTTTGCCCCCAAATATCATCTCTAGATAATAGTATCATAGTTTTATTTTCTTCCTTTTTATTTCTCGTTTCCAATTTACTTGTGACAAAAAAAATGACCCTAAAATCTTTCCAGTCTTCTCATCCATGAACCTATTAAATAAATTATATTAATAATAAAAACAGAACTTTACTACTAATCAAACCATCGTAACTGAGGCTAAATCTCGGTAATCCTGAAGTATTTATTTATACAACTGGGGACAAAAAGCTATTTTAAAACTCTTGGCAGTTTTTCTGTTAGTGTTAGAATGTTGCTCTTCCATATAGAGGAAGGGGAGTATCAGCCCTTCAAAGAGACTTTTGATTAAGCAAAAGTGAAACCTTAATGGAGCGGCCAGGACTTACAATGAGATTAGGAGGAATTAAAGTGCTCTGCATGACTCTGCAAAAGTGTGTGTTCCTT
This sequence comes from Aepyceros melampus, assembly GCA_006408695.1. NCBI lineage: Eukaryota > Metazoa > Chordata > Mammalia > Artiodactyla > Bovidae > Aepyceros > Aepyceros melampus. Next base: position 65,876 of record SJXQ01008328.1, on the reverse strand, counting down.
CTGTATCTTTTTGTCCTTCTGAGATTCTGTTTTCCTGAGAGGTAAGCACAGAATGCACAGAAAGGGGTAGTGAGGGTGGAAAGTTTCTCTTTGCTAGCGGGATGGACAAGGCCATAGGGTGGTTATCTCAGAGGCTTGAGGATACCGAGGTTCCAACTATGCAGAACACAATCTGTGGGAGAGATGATCAGAAAATTTCCTATAATGTCTTCGCTTTCCACTTTCCACAACTTGTAATCTATGTTGAAATGTAAGACATGTAATAATTCCTTGTCAAGGAATATTAATGAGCTAAGTTTGCAGAGGCCTGATGTTATAGAAATAACCTGAAGGATTAAAAATCACTTATATTTAGAGGGCAAGGCAGAAAAATGTGCCTCTTTTCTTCTTCATCATCTGATATTATCTCCTAAATAAGGAATTATAGGAACATGTTTAGCTACAAGTAATAGAAAACCCAATTAAGAGTGGCTTAGGCAGGACAGACACAAAGTCTTCCAGGCAACAGTAGGGCAGGTGCTGCACTGGTCTCAGTATTCAACGAGGTGACCAGAAACTCTGTCTCTTCCTCTCTTTCCATTCTGTCAATCCGCAGCATGCTAGGGTTTTGGCCGTGAATTTGCTGCCTCATAATTATATACAAGGTGGCTGCCAGATCCTGACATTATACTTGCCTTCAAAGACAGAATAAAAGGGAAAGATACAAGAGCAAAAATTTCAGAACTTCCATCCTTACCACCAGTGACTTTCTATCAGATCTGCCACACAGACGCCCTTGGCTGAAAGAATGGCTGAAAACAATTTCATTTTTTCCAACCCTTCAGGAAGGTGCGTCAGGGACAGTAGGCTTCAAAATGACTATAGCCAAGCAAAGTCTCTCTCGTTTCTTGTGGCTTTCACATTTACACAACAATTTTTCTGTCATTTCTGCTTGTTCCTTTGGTTGCTCCCCACAATTGTTATAGAACATCTCTATCTTTCCATTTTGTCTGATAAGTCCATGTATAACAACACATAAACTTCAGTTAACTTGGAATCTTTAAACACAATGACAAATTTACTGATGATTTTTTAAATCAGAAAGTGCAAAAAGACAGACAAAGCCCCTGGACAAAATAACATCAAAGGCTTTCTTTCTGCCATGGTGATGGGAAGATTAGAGGATGGAGCACTGCCTAATTGCAACATTGGGCCAATATTATGTTTTATCGGTATCTCTTGTTCTATTTGCCTAAGAGGACACCTGCTAGAGAAATGATTCCTGGTTTTGGAAACAATGAATCAGTTCAGTTCAGTTCAGTTCAGTCACTCAGTCGTGTCTGACTCTGAGACCCCATGAATCGCAACATGCCAGGCCTCCCTGTCCATCATCAACTCCCGGAGTTCACTCAGACTCATGTCCATTGAGTCCATGATGCCATCCAGCCATCTCATCCTTGGTTGTCCCCTTTTCCTTCTGCCCCCAATCCCTCCCAGCATCAGGGTCTTTTCCAATGAGTCAACTCTTCCAATGAGGTGGCCAATGTACTGGAGCTTCAGTTTTAGCATCATTCCTTCCAAAGAAATCCCAGGGTTGATCTCCTTCAGAATGGACTGGTTGGATCTCCTTGCAGTCCAAGGGACTCTCAAGAGTCTTCTCCAACACCACACTTCAAAAGCATCAATTCTTCTGTGCTCAGCCTTCTTCACAGTCCAACTCTCACATCCACACATGACCACAGGAAAAACCATAGCCTTNCAGGGATCAAGACCATCCCCATGGAAAAGAAATGCAAAAAGGCAAAATGGCTGTCTGGGGAGGCCTTACAAATAGCTGCTGAGACAAAGGATATGTATATTTTTACATTTTAGTAGTTACAGCCAGATTACTTTCCAAGTGTCTGTCAAAACTCACATTCCTACCATTCTAGAGAATATCTGGAAACCACCAAGGAAAAGACTGATAGATTCAACAACATAAAAATTAAAAATTCCTGTACAAGTAAATTTCAAAGACAAACAATAGAAGATTTCAACACATATGACAGACAAAGAGTTAGCACTAATTGATAAGAAAACTGCAAACAGCCGTTTTGGAATGGCTAGGAAAACTAGGAAGAAGAGTATAGGTGAGTGATTCACCCAGGAGGAAATACAGACATATGAAAAGATTTTCAACTTCATTGATAGGGAAATGATTAATTCATTTGCATAGTGAATTTAGGACAAACAAGACGTGTGGAGGAGGGGAAGGTAGAAGGAGGAATCTAAGTAACAGTAAGCTCCGTCTCTAGCTCCCCCATTCAGTTCAGTTCAGTTCAGTCGCTCAGTAGTGTCTGACTTTTTGCGACCCCATGAATCGAAGCACGCCAGGCCTCCCTGTCCATCACCATCTCCCAGAGTTCACTCAGACTCACGTCCATCATGTCAGTAATGCCATCCAGCCATCTCATCCTCGGTCGTCCCCTTCTCCTCCTGCCCCCAATCCCTCCCAGCATCAGGGTCTTTTCCAATGAGTCAACTCTTCGCATGAGGTGGCCAAAGTACTGGAGCTTCAGCTTTAGCATCATTCCTTCCAAAGAAATCCCAGGGTTGATCTCCTTCAGAATGGACTGGTTGGATCTCCTTGCAGTCCAAGGGACTCTCAAGAGTCTTCTCCAACACCAAAGTTCAAAAGCATCAATTCTTCGGCGCTCAGCTTTTTTCACAGTCCAGCTCTCACATCCATACATGATAGTGGAGCTTCCAGGGTTTTTTTCAGATAATATATCCTTATGTGTTTTTTTATTGTTTATTTTGGGGGCATTTAACTCAAAAAGAATTGAAGATATGTAGTAAAATTGCCCTAACAAAATCCCTTCCCTATTTACTTGTTTATTCTAACTACCTAACAAATACATATACACGTGTATGTTTATATATTTTTCCTTTTTTGGTGGATAATTATAAAAAATTAGAATATATTAATATTTATTTTGACTAGTTGTATACTGATTATTATATTAATAAATCAAGCTGTTAGGTAGTTAGAATAGGAAACAGGAGTCCAGAATGGTGGTGGCTAAAAGACAAGGAAGGGAAAAGCCCACGAAAATAAAACAAAGGAAGGTCTGAGGACTGGAGTGAGGACCTCAGTTAGAACCAACAACACTCCTGGTTAGCCCAATTTACACAAGGCAGGCCCAGGGGGAAAAAAAGACATATAAAAAGAGGAGCCAAAGCGCTCTCTCTCTTTCTCTCCCTCCCCCCCGACATGCTGGGGCGCTCTTCTCTTCACATCTTTGGGTCAACATGCCCTCAGCGCCTCGAGGATGGGTTTTCCTGCTGTTATCTAAATAAAATAGAGCTGTAACATGCAGCTATAACACTGGTTTGTCTAAGAGCTATAACACGGTCCGTTCGAAACCTGAGAGCTATAACATAGTCTGTCCAAGACCCGAGAGCTGTGACACGCCGAGTGCTTTAACGTCCATCATACAAATCTTTGTTGTGATGAGATAGAACCGAGGGAAATACACTCACCTGACAAAGGCAAAGGAAATTTTGCTAACTCTGAGAAACTTACAGTAATAATAAACATTTTCTAATATGTTTATTTCATTTTATATGCATATTTTGGTACAGAATAGGTGATAAGGTGATCAATAAAAGACTTTCAAGATAAAATATAAAATATATTACATTAGTATACAATTCTTCTGAGGAAGTAGATTGGAATTCACAGAGAAAAAGGAGTAATACAAATTTTTACACTATTAAAGAATTTGTTCATGTATTTTACATTTTTATTTATTAATTGTTCATTATTTTTATTTATTTGTTTATTTACTTTTTGGTTATGCCATACAGTTTGTGGGATCTTAGTGCCCTGACCAGAGATTGAACCCAGGCCCTTGGTAGTGAAAGCATGGAGTCCTAACCACTGGGCCACCAAGAAATTCCCTATTATATGTTATTTTTAAATGAATGATTGTGGGTATTAACTCTCTATGGTATATAGATTCCACTGGATCAATTTAGGAGTGATGGTGTATTATATTTTAAATGCCAATATTTACAATATGCTGAAAGTTACCTTTCAGCCATTACTTAATTATGGAAAGAAAAGTTTACATGTCTGCTTAAAAACATGCTTGTAGCATATAATTTTTAAAAATTATTTTTGGAGTCAAAAGACCACAGAAATTTAAAGAATACCTACCTAGTTCCATTTGATAAGAAAGGATATTCTGAGAATTCATCCTCAAATTGTTTAGATATAGATTTCTCCACAACACTGTAAATCAACTATACTTCAATTTAAAAAGAAAAAGAAAAGAAAGAGATTTCTCTAAGTTTATGTAAAAGTGATTGTTAACAGAAACTTCACATGAGCCAGTCCAGGTAGCATGTGAAGCATCAAAAGTGTGGTGACTCTCTAGTCCAAAATAGTGTGTAGATGCTGCTAATCAGATATTTTGCAGTTTCTCCAACCTTGGTATCAGTGCCGTTTTGTGCGGAGAACTGTTTATTTTAGGGAGATATTCTATGCACTGTAGGGCATGTAGCACTATCCCTGGCCTCTACCATCCAGATGCCAGTAGTGTGTGCATGCTCAGTCGCTTCAGTCATGTCTGACTCTTTGTGACACCGTGGACTGTAACCCTCCAGGCTCCTCTGTCCATGGGATTCTCCAGGCAAGAATACTGGGGTGGATTGCCATACCCTTCTCCAGGGGATCTTCCCGATCCAGGGACTAAACCTGTGTCTCCTGCATTGCAGGTAGATTCTGTACCCACTGAGCCACCTGGGAAGCCCAGATGCCAGTAGGACCCCCTCACCCAATTGCTATGACAATTGAAAATGGGCTCCCCAGTTGAGAACCACTGAGCTATTGGAAAAGTTGCAGGATTATGGTTGATGCTCAAGTTCTAAAGTCAGGGTCCAAATTATCTGTGCCCTGTGACTCAGACGGTGAAGAGTCTGCCTGCAGTGTAAGAGACCCGGGTTCCATCCCTGGGTTGGAAAGATTCCCCTAGAGAAGGAATGGCAACCCACTCCATTATTCTTGCCTGGAAAATCCCATGGGCGGAGGAGTCTGGCGGGCTACAGTCTGTGGGACCACAAAAAGTTGGACACGACCCAAGCAACTAACACTTTTCTTTCTTTTGTCTAGAAGGCAGCTTTGCTTGCATTCTCTGAGGACTGGGATGAACTTATAAGTCCCTAAAAGTCTTCCCTGATGAAGCCCACAGCCCTGCAGGGTGAAAGGCCCTTATCTGTGGACTACGATTGACTTGAGTCTCTGAGAATAGACTGAAAGGGAATAGTCCCATTTGGCTAGGCTTTTGGACCCTGGATGTTGGAGCCACGTGGGTGAGGAGGAGTGGTGAAGCAGACAGGAGGCTGGCCACTGCCCTCACTGCCTAGAGGCGAAGCTGTAGGTGCTGTGGAGATGGCCTCCCAACCTGAGATCCAAGAACACCAGCCAACCACACATGTTGTGGTTTAGTCACCAAGTTGTGTCTGACTCTTTTGTACATCATGGACTGTAGACTGCCAGGTATTTCTCAGGCAAGAATACTGGAGTGGGTTGCTATTTCCTCCTCCAGGGGATCTTCCCGACCCCAGGATCAGACTTGAGTCTCCTGCATTGGCAGGCAGGTTCTTTACCACTGAGACACAAGGGAAGCCCTAACCATCTGGACACACAGGAGGCCTGTGGCCATGACTGTGTGTCTGTGGCACTCCACCTTTATTCTAGGACCAAGACATTCTCGTCTGTGCCACTAACTGCTCTTCTTGCAGGTGGCCCTGGACCTGGACAAGAAGTAACCCTTGCTGGATAAACCTTTGCTCAATAAAATTGCTTAAAACCTGCAAATTCACTACTGTGTTCTAGAGCCACAGGAAAATGCCAGCTTCCTGCAGCTCAGTGGTTGATAACCTTTTTTGTAGGTCTGCAGAATGCTGGGGATCTCTCCCTAGAAACATGCAGCGTATACACATACACATAATTCTGTACATAATTTCTGAAGCTCAATCGTATATTAAAAGTTAAGAATCCTTTATAATATCTCATTAATTTAAATTCATGTTCTCTAGTATCCTGCAGACCCACCTCTAGCAACCTAGTCTAAAGAAATATTAGCATTTGATGTGCAAGTATGTTGTGTGTTTATAACAGCATTTTTATAATAGCAAAGGAAATAGCATATACAAAGAGCTTAAATGGATGCTAGCAGGGAAATTGAAATGTTATTCATTCATTCATTCATAATGGAATACTACACAACTATTAAAAGGACTGAGGTAGAACTATAAGTACCGGTTGAAAATAGATCTGTGATATTCTTCCGTATTAAAAAAAAAAGCATGTTGAGGGAATTCCCTGGTGGTCAAGGGATTAGGACTTTGACTGGGGGCAGTATCCAGGGTGTGTGAGTGTGTTTGTGTGTGGTTTGGGGATGAGGAGAAAGGGAGAGGAAAAAGATTTGGGAGGAGTGAGAAGTCTATTTTGGACAGTATTTTGTAAAGTTTGTGTATTTAAAAAAATTTAAATCAGTGGTAGCTGAATTTGCGGTAGCTTTCACTGTCACAATAGAGGTTCAGTCCTTGGTCAGGGAACTGAGATCCCTCAAGCCGAGCAGGGAGGACAAACAGACAAACATGTTGAAACAATATAGAGTATCACTTGTCTTTGTAAAAATTACTGTACATGTATAAGTACAAATATGTGTATGTGTGTATATATATATATATATATATATATAATATTTTTGGTTTCATAGACTATATTCTGGGAATCTAAGCACCAAAATTTATAGCAGCTATTTCTGTGGGATGAGATTTACTCTTTTCCTGTATTCACTCCTGTGTTGTTTGAAGTTGTAAAAACTTCCAAGAATTATTTCTATAAGTTAAAAAAAAAAAGATTAACAGCAACCAACAGAAGTGAGTTATCTCTAGGGTGTGGAGTATGGTGGATGAACCTGCTTCCGTCTTGTCAGGCCCCCAGACTGAGTAGTCATTTTCTATGGCACAGCTCCCATGGGAAGGTTCCAAATACCAGACGACCTGCTTCTGAGGTGTCAGTGCCACTGCAGAGCCCTCTGTGAAAAGGACAGGTCCCTTCATGCTTCATTAATTTATTCTTTGAAGTCATTTGTCCCTAGGGAGACCACTGAATTTAAATTTTTTTAAATATACAAACTTTACAAAATACTGTCCAAAATAGATTTCTCTCCCCTCCCCAATCTTTTTCTCTCCCTTTTTCCTCACCCTCCAACCACACACACACGCACACACACACACACACACACACACGCACATCCTGGATACTGCCCACAGTCCCAGGTTAAGTTACAGTGTTCTGATATCCTATTCCAGAGATACTATCCTAGGCATTCTTTTGGATTGAGAATTAAGATTTTTTTTAACTTGGAGATTGGACTGGATTCATGGTTTCCGGACTCTGACTGGGCCTTAAGAAACACTTCTCACTAACTACCCCAGGGGTAGCCTTGCAAACGTGGCCTGGCATGTACAGACTCTGCCCTCTCCTTGGACTTTTGCCCATGCCAGCCCGTTGCTGCCACCAATGACACTGCCAGGCTCTGACCATCTCCCCTTGGCCTCTGGCCATGCTTCCATCCCAACATTCCCTCAGAAACACTTGGGAGCACAGTGAAGGCAGTGTGTATTAGACTATTGTGTAACACTCAACTTTTATTCTAAACAATCTTGGATTGCAAGGAGATCAAACCAGTCAATCCTAAAATAAATCAACTCTGAATATTCATTGGAAGGATTGATGCTGAAGCTGAAACTCCAGTACTTTGACCACCTGATGCAAAGAGCTGACTGTTTGAAAAAGATCCTGGTACTGGGAAAGATTGAAGGCAAAAACAGAAGGAGGTGGCAGAGGATGAGATGATTAGATAGCATCCCCGACTCAATGGACATGAATTTGAGCAAACTCTGGGAGATAGTGAAGGACGGGGAAGCCTGGTGTGCTGCAGCCCGTGAGGGTCACAAAGAGTCAGACACAACTTAGCGACTGAACAACAACAAGCAGGAAAATCACCAAAGATAGTTTCTAATATTATATGGACCCTATGTAGGTTTTACTTTTGGAAGCTGAACATGGATACAGCTATCCCTTCCTCTTCACAGCCATTTTTTTAGGAGATATATATATATATATATATAAATATATATATATATATATATAACACATTAAAGAAAATTTGGAGGAATAGGATGGAGAGTCCAGCAATAACCTTATACATCTGTGGTAAATTGATTTTTGACAAAGGTACCAAGATCATTCAATGGGGAAAGAATAGTCTTTTCAAAAAACAGTGCAGGGACAGCTGGAGAGCCACATACAAAAGAGTGAAATTGGGCCCCTACCTCACACCATATACAAAAACTTAAGTCAAAATAGATCAAAGGTATCAATATGTAAAAGCTAAATCTACACCACTCCTAAAAGAAAACATAGCAGTAAATCTATATGGTCTTTAACCAGGCAATAGTTTCTTAGATATGACACCAAAAATCCAAGCAACCAAAGTAAAAAATAAATAAATCAAACTTCATCAAATTAAAATCTTTTCTGCATTAAAAGAAACTTGTCAACGAAGTGAAAAGACAACCCACAGAATGGGAGAAGATATTTACAAGTTATATATCTGACAAGAGTCTAGTATCCAGGATATACAAAGAACTCTTACAACTCAACAACAAAGACAAGAAATCTAATTTTTAAATGAGTAAAGAGTTTATATAGACATTTCTCCAAATGAAAATATGGTCTAAATTATTAGTCGTTCAGTTCAGTTCAGTAGCTCAGTCGTGTCTGACTCTTTGCAACCCCATGAATCGCAGCACGCCAGGCCTCCCTGTCTATCACCAACTCCTGGAGTTCACTCAGACTCACGTCTATTGAGTCAGTGATGCCATCCAGCCATCTAATCCTCTGTCGTCCCCTTCTCCTCCTGCCCCCAATCCCTCCCAGCATCACAGTCTTTTCCAATGAGTCAGCTCTTCGCATGAGGTGGCCAAAGTACTGGAGTTTCAGCTTTAGCATCATTCCTTCCAAAGAAATCCCAGGGTTGATCTCCTTCAGAATGGACTGGTTGGATCTCCTTGCAGTCCAAGGGACCCTCAAGAGTCTTCTCCAACACTGCAGTTCATTAGTCTTTAGAGAAATGCAAGTCAAAACAATGAGATAGCAATTCACACTCACTAGCAAAGCTACAATAAAAGATGCAGATAATGACAAGTGTTGAGAAAGAACTGGAGAAATTGGAACACTCCATTATATGGAACATATATTACTGGTGAAAATGTAAAATGGTGCGGATGCTATGGAAAACGTTTGGTAGTTTCTCAGAAAGTTGAGGATAGAATGACCATGTGACTCAGCAATTCCACTCCTAGATATATACCCAAGAGAGCTGAAACATATGTTCACATAAAAACTTATACACAAATGCTCATAGAAGTTTTTTCCTAACAGCCAAAAGGTGGAAACAAATCAAATGTATATCTATAATAAACAGAATGTGATATATCCATACAATGGAATATTATTTGACCATAAAAGAGAATGAAATACTGAACATACTTCAATATGGACAAACCTTGATAACATTATGCTAAGTGAAAGAAGCCGGTCACAAAGGATCACGTATTGTGATTCAATTTATATTAAATGTTTGGCATAGGAAAAATCTATAGATTCAGAAAGTAGATTAATGGTGTCCAGAGACAGAGGAAAAGGAAATGGAAATGGTTTGCTAATAGATGTGGGGCTTCTTTGGGGGATGATGGTTGCACAAGAAGTAGGGAGTGGTCAGCTGATCAAGCATCAGTGGACAGAAAGCTCCAAGAGTATATCCTAACTTAAACTTTTGGGAACCACCCCATCATCTTTGATTGGTTGAGGCTCCTGTTTGGGCAAAATTGAAATTCATGGAATTCTATCAATCTGTTAACTTCTCCCGGAGAGACAGTGGTTCACACACCCAGACTCATAAACTTAACCAGCAAATAGGCAGAGGATATGAATCTACAAGAAAAAGAAATAGCGAATAGACATGTATTCGGATTTCTCAGGTGGTGCTCGTGGTGCTCGTAAAAAACCTGCCTGCCAGCGCAGGAGACAAAGAGATGCAGGTTCAATACCAGGGTCAGAAACATCCCTTGGAGGAGGACATGGCAATCCACTCCAGTATTCTTGCCTGCAGAATCTCATGGACAGAGGAGCCTGATGGTTTACAATCCATAGAGTTGCAAAGCAGTGGACGGTGACTGAAGCAACTTAACCTAGGCTAGCCTACCCTAGACATGTATTCAGCCTCACTCATAGTTAAAGAAATGCATCATACAGCAATGAGATTGGCAAACAAAAGTCTGGTAACACCCAGTGTTCAACAAGCTTATGGGCAAACAGGCACCCTTATACACTATTCCTGGGTATAAACAGATTCAACTCTCCTGGAGGGCAATTTAACGTCTGCAACATTTTGAATGCTTATTCTCAGTGACTTAGCAAGTCTACTGTAGAAATTTGCCCTTGGGATATACTGGCAAAATTATGCCAAAATCATGTACAAGTATGTTCACGGCCACATTGTCAGTATAACAAAAAATTGGAACACACCTAGACATCCATCAACAAGGGGCCAGTTAAATACACCCATGTAATGGAAAAGTATGCAATCTTAAAACATGAGATAGAACTGTATATGCTGATATGGAAGGATCTAAATGTGTTTTGTTTAAAAAAAATAAACCAATGTGCACAGCCATGTGATCTCCTTTGTGTTAAATTGAAAAATAGATCTACATAGACTTTTTCTTTCAGGAATGGTACATAAGAAATTGTGGTAACTTTTGGAGAGTGGTTTAGGGGTTGGCAGGAGGAAAGATAACTTTTGTCTTTTATTTAATGCTTTTCTATACTATTTGGTTTTTTTTAATGTCATGTGAATGTAAGATTTAAAAAAAAGTATTTTAAAAGCAGACAAGGAACATGAAGGGATACATGAGAGAGAGAAGAAGGATCCCTTAGGTGGAAGTTTATGGTTTTTCCTGACACGGGGCAAACTTGTTTTCTCTGTATTGGTGAAAACATTGTGACCCATCATTGGAGTTTTAGGAAGACCTCTAGGGCAGTAAGCTGGAGGGTGGAGGGGAGGTATGACCAGAGTCAGGGGGACTGGTCAAAAGGTTTTGCAAAAGAGTGGGGTTCAAATTGAGGAGGTGATGGTGGAGGTGGAAAAGACAGCTTCAAATAAGAGAGTTGTTTAAAAGGGAGGCTGATAGTCTTTATTAAAAAATATTTATTTATTTGACTGTGTCGGGTCTTAGTTGCGGCGCTCAGTGTTCGTTGCCTCTTGCGGGATCTTTAATTCAGGCGCCAGACACTCCAGTTGCTGGCTCATGGGCTTAGTTGCTCTGTGGCATGTGGAATCTTAGTTTTCCAACCAGGGATCTAACCCCTGTCCCCTGCACTGGCAGGCAGATTCTTAACCAGTGGACCACCAAGGATGTCCTTGGCTGATTTTTTTTTAAGCTGATCCTTCACCAGTGCCAACTGCCTTGCTTTTGCCACATCTGCCCAGCAACATCCCAACCCTGGGTTTTCTGTTTATGGTCCGAAAAGGCCACCCACCACTGAGAACGTGCCACTCCATGATCATGGTTCATAGCTCTGCTGGCTTCTTCCTGTACCACCCATCGATTTATTTCTACCTATCCTTGGTTGGCTCTGGCTCACATTCCCCAGTTATTCCAAATTTTCACCATGTTCACTTCTCACACTTTACTCCCACTCTCATCTATATGGCCTCTCTTGCCTTCCTACTTCAAGGAACAAACAAGGTGCTCAGGGTTGAGTGCCTTTAACGTCTCAGCCCTCTCTCTATAAATGTATCTAAAACAAGATTTACCTTCTTTCCCAAGTATTCAGTCTTAGAGAATGATGTTCAGCTCCTGTCTAGTTCTTGAGTCCCTCCAGGACATTTCACAGACCGTATTCCATCCCTGAGCCTCGGCTGCTTGCTCCTTCCTCTGTGTGTATGGCTGTAACAAACATTGTTTATTTCAGTATCATGACATTTACCTTGCTGAAAAAAGTTATCTCACTCTGTCTCCTCCAATTAGCTTGATCCTGTTCATAATACTCTTCCCCTTTGTGCTGTGCTCAGTTGCTCAGTCAGTTCTGTTTGCTACACTATGGACTGTAGCTCGCCAGGCTCCTCTGTTCATGGGATTCTCCAGGCAAGAATAGTAGACTGGGTTGCCATTTCCTCCTCCAGGAGATCTTCCCAACCCAGGGATATAACCCAAGTCTCTTGGTTCTCCTACAGTGGCAGGTGGATTCTTTACCACTAGTGCGACCTGAGAAGCCTGATTTTTTTCTCCCTTAACGCTGTATTAATATATAACATCCAAACAGAAAAATGCACACATTCTAAATGTATAGCTCACAGAATTTCCACAAACTGAATACACTCATGCAATCAGCCCTCAGGTGAAGAAACCAAGCATTATAGCAACCAAAGCATTCCTTGTGTTCTTTTACATGCTCCAACTCCTCCTCAGGGGACCCACTGTATAGTCTTTACTTTTGATTTTTAAAAGTTTTTATTTAGCGGTGCTGGGTCTTCCCTGGTCGGGGTCAAACCTGAGTCTCCTGCATTGGCAGGCAGATTCTTACCACTGAGCCACCAGGTAACCCCTGCTGTCCAGTCTTCAAACAGCATAGATTAGCTTCATTTCTGAAAATTTTGAAATAGACCTGAAATAATATGTACTGTGTTGTGTCTGGCTCTTTTGATCATCACATCCGTGAGAATCATCCATATTGTTGCATGCAGCCACAGACAGTTCATTTCCATTGCCCAATAATATTCTATTGTGTGACTAGACCACAATTTGCTGATCCATTCAAGCGCCACATTTGGGGTCCTTGCAAACAGCAGGCACTGTGTTTTATTTATCTCTGCATCTGCAGCATTTCATGCATGCTTAGTATAATGGTTTGTGTGTGAGCAGGTTAGAGAGCTCAAGGAGTACTTTTCCACTGTGTTCGTGGGTGGTCAGATGATAACACCTGAGATATGAGAGTCAAGCCTGGGTACCAAGTTTAAAATGTTTTACAGGCCCAATGATAGGTCTCAATGTCTATTGAGGACAACCATGGTGGTTGTCTGGAAGCCACGCAGTGGCAGCCACCGAAGATGTTTATTATGGAAACGAGAACAAAGACAACCAGACATGGACCTGGTTGCTTTTAAAGACAGAACTGGGCCAATGGCTAAATATTTGAGAGAGGCAGCTTTCTGCTCAATAATAATCATGATATTGGCTCATATTTACAAAGCACTTATCATAAACCAGACCCTGGCATGTGCTGAGGGCTTGGTATCCATGAGTTCAATGTAAGAATGGCTTTTTATTTTTTAATATATATTTATTTATTTGGGTGCACCAGGTCTTAGTTGCGACACACAGGATCTTCAATTCTCTTTACGGCATGCAGGATCTTTTCATTGCAGCATGCAAACACTTCCAGCATGTGGGATCTAGTTCTCCCGACCAGGAATGAAACCTTGGGCCCTCAGCATTGGGAGTGTGGAGTCTTAGCCACTGGATCACCTGGGAAGGTCCCCAAAATGGCTTTTTGTAGGATGAGACTTGGCACGAGCTGCTTGATGAAGCCATGATGATTTCATGGTTTCAGACACCAGTGATCATGAGGCCTGGGAAGCTATATTTATAGGCTCACAGTTTTAGTGAAAAGCTGTCCTCTGACTTGTCTCCCTGCCTCGCCCCTTTCCTTATTCCTAGAACCGTCTTCTTTCTTGAGACTAGCCTCCTACAGCCCCTCTGTGGGTCCCCTCACAAATTATTCGGTGTTTCCGCCAAGAGCTTCCTTCCACTCCAAGCCCACCTGGCCTGGCCAGGGCCCTCTCCTTTCCACCCCCAGGAGTCTCTCCTTCCAGTGACTCAGAACTCTCACCTGCATGGATGATGACTTTGGCCAGGGCTGTGGCCATCTCAGGCCTGACCCTTCCGGCAGCCAAAGGTCATTCTGACTTACCCTAAAGTTTGTTTGAGTCCAAAAGAGTGAGGTAGGAGCAGTGAAATTTAGAAAGTATCTGGGGAAAAAAAAAAGCTACAGAAACCCTTTTTCTACACGTAGCCATCCAGTTTAGGTCTCCGAAGGAAGAAAAGCCCAGACAAATAAATCTGGGAGGCTGAATGCAAAAGGTGTTTGTCAGAAGAAAAACACTGCCATCCTCCCAGGATAAGCCGTGGGATTGGCCCTGGGACAAGATGCTTTATCTCACCGTTGGCGCCTGAGGCCCGAGGCCTGGCTGCAGCAGCAGAATCACCAAAAAGACAGTGGCCTGAGTTAGACAAGCAGGCCTTGTGAAGGGCTGAGGACTCAAGTCCCCACCCCACTCTGCCCTCCCTCTCGATTTCTCTATTCTGTTCTCCGTCCCAGCACCCTGCTGTCTTCTCCCTCCTTTTTCTACTCAGTGCTCTATTCTTTGTTTTTCTCAGAAGGGGTCTCGCGGGGGGTCCAAGATTTAGGAAGCTGTACAACCTATGGGCAGATCCCCAGAGGCCCTGCTCTCCCCCATGTCCATGGCCATAATTCACATCTTCTATTTCTTCTCTTCTGCCAGACAAAGCTGAGCACACACTAACAGTGTAACACGATAAATATCAGCAGCTCTGACCTTTCTCTCTTGGGTCCTGGAGTCACCCTGACTCCCAGGCTCCGACTCGCCTGTGCTTAAAGTGGATTAGCACTTCCGCTAGGCTGCAGGGCCCTGCACTTGGGCTTGATGGGAATCAAAACAGAGATTACCTTATTTGACTTAAAAAAAAAAAATTTCCATTTGAAAGATAGAATCCCCCAGAGAAGTACACTGGGGCTTACACATATACAATTTTAAATTGAATTTTAAAAATAGTTTGCCAGCTGTTTGCTAGGTCGGGCCTTAGGTCTCATCCTTGATTGATGTTGGGGCCATTTGGGAAATGAGGCCAAGAGGGGACAGAGAGACTGGCAAGGCAGCAGGATCCCGGATGCCTGAGGCTGTTCCCAGGAGCCCTGGCAGTTGTTGCCATGGGCCTTTGGAAAGCCTTGGAGCCCTGGCACCAAAGTCTATTTCTCGCCCAGAGAGACTGAAGGAGCTTGGATCACCTCCCCCAGACCTCATCTCATCCCTGCACTGCTGCTTCTAGGCCAAGTTCTGAAAAAAAAGAGTGATGAAAGAGGACTGCTCAGCTGGAAGGGTCTTTCACATTTTTTGTGGCTAAATACTTATTTTAGCTCCTTGTGTCACCTTCAAATGATACATACAAGGGCCCTGCTCAGAACACTCATCCCCCTGTGCTTTTCTCTTGCCTGGCTGCTTTTCCTCTCTCAGGCCTCACCCAGGATGTCACTTTCTGAGGGACAGCAAAGGGCCAGCATGTTGGGGTTTAAATCCTGGCTGAGGGGACTTCCCTGGTGGTCCAGTGGTTAAGAATCCATCTTGCAATGTAAGGGACTTGGGTTACATCCTTGGTCAGGGAACAAAGATCCCACACTTAGATTCCCCCCACCCAACACAACCAAAAACAAATAAAATAGCATTACATTAAAGAGTAAATAAATCACATATTTTAAAAAAATCCTGGCTCAGCACTTCCTAGCTGTGTGACCTTGGGCTGGTCACTTAACCTCCTGTACCTTGGTTCCCTTATCTGTAAATGAAATGGGGATAGTAATAGCATCTACCTTACTAGGATTGTTGAGAGGACTCAGTGAATTCATATGTGGGGACAGAAAATCTAAAGTGTCTATCTGTTTACAATAACCAAGACATGGAAGGAACCTAAATGTCCATTGACAGAGGAATGGTTAAAGAAGGTGTAAATATATACAATGGAATATTATTCAGTCATTAAAAAGAATGCAATAATGCCATTTGCAGCAACATGCATGGACCTAAAGAGCATCATGCTGAGTGAAGTCAGACACAGAAGGAGAAATATGACATCCCTTATATGTGGAATTTAAAAAGAAATTATATGAATGAACTTATTCTCAAAAGAGAAAGAGACTCACAGACTTATAAAATGAACTTATGGTTGCCAGGGGGCAAGGGATAATTAGGGACTTTGGGATGGTCATATACACACTGCTGTATATAAAATGGATAACCAACAATGGACCTATTGTATAGCACATGGAACTTTACTCAGTGTTATGTGGCAGCCTGGATGGGAGGGGAGTTTAGGGGAGAATGGATACATGTATATATATGGCTGAGTCCCTTTGCTGTTCACCTGAAACTATCACAACATTGTTAATCAGCTATATCCCAATACAAGACAAAAAGTTCAAAAGAAAAAAATATGTAAAATGCGTAGAACACAGCCTAGCACATAGTTCAGTTCAGTTCACTCGTTCAGTCGTGTCCGACTCTTTGTGACCCCATGAATTGCAGCACACCAGGCCTCCCTGTCCATCACCAACTCCCGGAGTTCACTCAGACTCACGTCCATTGAGTCCGTGATGCCATCCAGCCATCTCATCCTCTGTCGTCGCCTTCTCCTGCTGTCCCCAATCCCTCCCAGCATCACAGTCTTTTCCAATGAGTCAACTCTTCTCATGAGGTGGCCAAAGTACTGGAGTTTCAGCTTTAGCATCATTCCCTCCAAAGAAATCCCAGGACTGATCTCCTTTAGAATGGACTGGTTGGACTCCTTGCAGTCCAAGGGACTCTCAAGAGTCTTCTCCAACACCACAGTTCAAAAGCATCAATTCTTCGGCGTTCAGCTTTCTTCACAGTCCAACTCTCACATCCATACATGACCACTGGAAAAACCATAGCCTTGACTAGACGGACCTTTGTTGGCAAAGTAATGTCTCTGCTTTTGAATATGCTATCTAGGTTGGTCATAACTTTCCTTAGCATCTGCTTTTATTAACCTCCAAAGCACATCTCCCCAGGCTCAGTTGCCTGCTGCTGCCGTGTTCCCCTCTCCACCCCTGCCCCTCACTTCCTGCGTAGGTGTAGCATCTGGCCTTGGTTATCGCTATTGCTTAATTAGGTAACTGTCTTCTCCCGAGGGCAGGAAGCATGTCTTTCACTGGCCAGTCCTTATAATCTAAACCCATCCAGCTTATGGCATATTTAAGAAATGTAGTGTGGTTTTGTTTATAAGTTATTCTTTAGCTCCTTTTTTAAAAAAAAAACTTTCACAATTTCAACTCTCAGTCATTTTTATTTCCTTGTATTTCAACAATAACAATTTTATCCATACATGAGGTTGCTTTTCACGATTCATTGTACTGTCTACCTCTTATCAAACTAGCTGGTTTATACTCTTATGCAAAAAATCTTACCATAGGCTTCACTATCTGCATTATTATTTTCTTTAAAAAAATTTAAAAATGTGAACCTCCCTGGTGGTGCATTGGATAAGAATCCACCTGCCAGTGCAGGTTTGATCCATGATCCAGAAAGATCCACATGTGGTGAAACAACTAAGGCTGTGACCCACAGCTTCTGAGCCTGTGCTCTAGAGCCCATGAGCCACAACTACTTAGCCTGTGTGCTACAACTACTGAAGCCTGGACACCTAGAGCTTGTTCTCTGAAACAAGGAAAGCTACCACTAGAACCCCACACACTGCAAGGAAGAGTAGTCCCCACTTGTGGCAACTAAAGAAAGCTCTCTAAAGAAGCAATCAAGATCCAGTGCAACCAAAAAAAAAGAAGAAAAATTAATACAGTTTTAAAAGGTTACTTTCCATTTGCAGTTTATTACGAAGTCTCGGTTGTATTCCCCACGTTATACAATACATCCTCAGCCTGTCTTACACTCAGTAGTTCATGCCTCCCACTACCCTCCAAGAAATGTTTTTGACCACAATTCTAAATGAAAGACAAAAAAGGACAAATGCTAAAAGGCAAATGGGATCCAGAAGACAGAGCAACTTGGGGCTCCTGTGTCATTTTTCTCCATCTTCAATTGCTCTGTATATATACTTGGCCTTTTCATTTTGTTTGTCTGACTGTTAAACAAAGAAAGAGCTGATGAGTTGTGAGTTCTGGAAGTATGAGGGTAAAGCTTTGTAATCACATCTTTGGCAGGAGACTTCTGCCCCTATCTTGTTTTCCAAAATCTATTTAAATATTAAATGCACATAAAAGAACAGATCATATGAAAAAACAGAAAAAATTAAGACCCAACTACCTACAACTCAGCTTAAGATAGAACTTACAACCTGAACCACCGAAGCCCCTTTGGTGTGCTTCTTCCAATCCCCAGCCCCCTGCTAAATTTTTGTTACTTATTCTCTTGCATGTCTTTATAATTTTACCCTAAAATATCCATCCCTAAACAGTATACTGGTCTGACATGCTTCTAAACTTTATATAAAATAAATCATATGGTATGTATTCTTTTTTTAATTTTTAAAAATAACTTTATTCATTTTTGGCTGTGCTGGGTCTCTGTTGCTGCACAGGCTTTTCTCTAGTTGTGGTGAGCAGGGGCTACTCTCTAGTTGTGGTGCTCAGGTTTCTCATTGCACTGACTTCTCTTGTTACTGGGCACGGGTTCTAGGGCATGTAGGCTTCAGTAGTTGAGGCTCCTGGGCTCTAGAGCACAGGCTCAACAGCTATGGCGCACAGACTTAGTTGCTCCATGACAAGTGGGATCTTCCCAGACCAGGGATCGAACCTGTGTCTCCTGCATTGACAGGTGAATTGTTTATCACTGAGTCACTAGGGAAGTCCACAGTGTGTATTCTTTGATTTGCTTTTCTCACCACTCAAAGTGGTATTTGTGAAGTTCCTTTCTGCTGGGGTCTGTAGTTGTATAATATTCTGCTACATGAATACTCTACCATGTTTGTTTTTTTCCCTCCGTTTGACTCTCAACAAATCTTTGGATTATATGCAACTTCTTTTTTGCTATCACCAGCAGTGTTGCTATGAACGTTCTTGCATGTGACTGCTGGGGCCTGTGGTCAAGAGTTTCTCTAGGGTTATTTCTGGGACTTAAGGTTTACACATTTTCAACATGTCTAGATAATGCTAAATTGATTTTCCAGAGGGATTCCAGCTTCCCATATGGTCCCAAGCCTCAGTCCCTGTTCTGTTCATCCTCAAGTTCTAGCAGACCTAATGGAAAAGAGCTTTGCAACAGGGCAAGAGAGAAGCCTGTCAGCTTGTACTGCAGTGACCCCTACTTCTGGGCATAGGAGGTGACAGACTGGCCTGGGCAACCTGGGAAATCTCCTCTGGTGGCTTAGTTGGAGTCTCTGGCTCACAAGCATCACTCAGAGAGCCACACAGAGAGGAGCAAACTCTGTTGACCCAAAGCCAAAAAGGCCAATGCAAACCAAACAAATATTTGGATTCAACATTCTGCCTAACCCATTTCTTCTCAAGATAACAAAAATTTTAATACTTCTTCGATTAAGTAGAAGTGGTACCCCCCACCAAAACCCATTAATTTCCTTGTTAGAGATTACCTTTAAATTTACTAGTTTTAAAATCCCAAAATGTCTTGAGTGTAGTAGGCTTTCCAAATATATGGACTTTTGTTTGGGGTATTTGCCGTGTCAGTCAACAGGATTAATCAGGCATGTAGCTACCAAAGCCAAAAAGAGAAATCCTCTCTTTTTGATTATTTTTGCTGCCCTTTGATTATTTTTTGTCCTATAATAATAATTTTTAAAAAGAGAACTTCCCTGGTGGTGCAGTGGTTAGGAATCCACCTGCCAATGCAGGGGACACAGGTTTGATCCCTGGTCGGAAAGATTCCATATGTTATGGAGCAACTAAAGCCCACATGCCACAAATACTGAGGCTGAGCTCTAGAGCCTAAGAGCCACAACTACTAAAGCCCACGTACACTTGAGCCTGTGCTCTGCAACAAGAGAAGCCACTGCAATGAGAAGCCGGAGCACTGCAACTAGAGAAAAGCCCATGGGTAGCAACGAAGACCCAGCCCAGCCCAGCCAAAAAGTAAGTAATTTTTATAAAATGAAAAAAGATGCAACAGTGAGACCTGATGAATCCCTGGCGCCTGTCGTGACTTTCTCCGGGAAATCCTCTCATGTTTGGCCGCTGTCAGCTCAGTACGGTGCCCTGGCCCAGTTTTCTCTGTCTAGGAAGAAGTTCAGAGCTCATTGGTCACTCATGTCTCCTTTGGAAAAGGCACATTGATCCTTCAAGAAAATGATCTTTGGGGCAATTTGTAGGCAAAATCTATTGTTAAAAGGCTGTATAAGTAAACCAGTATTGTGTGTAAACCTAGTTATACCTAGCTTGGGCTGACTGGTCACTTTGATTCACTAATACCTTCTTTTTCTCCCATCGCATGTGGTCACAAACTCTTGTGGTCCAAGACCAAGTGTCTTGGACGTTTCTCCTATGCCTCCCATCGTTGTGTTTGGGCCTTTTTTACCTCCTGCCTGAACCGTAGGAGACTAAAGTCATCTCCCTGCTTGAGTTCCTCCTCATTCTAACACACCACTGCCAGCCAAATTAAGCTTTAAAAAATGAAAACCAAACAACAGTGACAAAACCCATACACAGCTAACTGTTTTCCCCTTGATTTGTCACTTTCAGCTCCCAAACTCCTTGGCTTCGATGGAGTAAAATCCCAAAGTTTTAGCCAAAGGCTGTCCCCAAACTCATGACCATCTCTGCTGAAGCCTGCACAAACACACCCCAAATGCAGCACACCTTCAGGGTTCAGGGCCCCTGAAACCAGCCATAGACCGGAGGTTCCAAGCCCCTTCTCCACGACAGGACCCTGATGACTCAGAGTGTTGTTCCCTCTGCCCCTCCTCTTCTCCAGTGTATCCCATGTGCCAAATTTGTTGAACACAGCCAGCCCATGTTGACCTCTGCATCTTCTCCTGGGGCTTCTCCCCACCCAGAACCCGTTCCTCGGCTTGGGTCTCTCAGGTCCCACCCGTCCTTTGGGGCCCCACCTCAAAAGCAAACTGATACATTTCTCTAGTGACTCAAATAGCCTAGGAAAGATAAATAAGCAACTTGGACCTGAGACAAAAGATTTTTGGCTACTGAGAGAAGCAGTCCAGGAGCTTCAGAATCTAAGCTAAGCCAAGCCTTGAGGTGGGGGATGGAGTGGGGGCTTGGGGCGTGGATTGAGGGCATAGGGTGGGAGAATAGTGAAAAATGTTTTACTGCTGAGCTTGGCCTGCAAAGTGAGTTGATAATAAGGGAAAGCTGATCACAAAACCCCCCAAAAGTGCTAAATTGAACCTGAGTGGTCATCTCTGAAATAATCAATAGGTTAATTGTGGGCTTCCCTGGTGGCTCAGATGGAAAAGAATCTGCCTGCAATGCAGGAAACCAGGGTTCGAGCCCTGGATTGGAAAGATCCCCTGGAGGAGGGAATGGCAACTCACTCCAGTATTCTTGACTGGGAAATCCCATAGACAGAGGAGCATGGGGTTGCAAAGAGTTGGACACAACTGAGTGACTGAGCATGCAATTTTGTGTAGGCACAATGTGGAGTTTGTTTTCTGGCTTCACCAAGTGGCATGTGGAACTTCCCTGACCAGGTATTGAACCTAGGCCTCCTGTAGTGGAAGCCTGGAGTCTGAACCATTGGACCACCAGGAAGGTCTCTGCCTGTTGTTTTAACACACACACACACACACACACACACACACACACACAGTTGGTCACTGGAGTGTGACAAGTGGGGAAAATGTGATTGAAATCCACAAGGCCTCAAGCAAAGAACTCTATTTGATTTGGGATCTGCAGGGCTGTGACAGTCACCTCACAGTAATATAAGCTTCTCATTTGGAAGGGTAATAAACCTCATTTAAAGGGAAAGCAAATATTCTGGGAGGGATCTGTCTTTGGCCGAAGGTAGAACTACCTATACTAATTCATGGGTTATATTGCAAATATTGAAAAGTGAAAGTGTTAGACGCTCAGTCATGTCCGATTCTTTGTGACCCCATGGACTGTAGCCCACCAGGCTCCTCTGTCCATGGAATACTCCAGACAAGAATACTGAAGTGAGTCGCCTCTTCCTTCTCCAGGGGATCTTCCCCACCCAGGGATCAAACCCCAGAAAAAGAATCTCTTGCATTGCAGACAGATTCTTTACCATCTGAGCCACCAGGGAAGCCCCATTGCAAGTATTGAAGTTTCTTTAAGGGAGTGAAAAAAAAAATCTTTCTCTCTCTCTCTCTCTCTCTCTCTTTTTTTTTTTCTGTAGCCTTTTCATCACTTCATCCTGCCCATCTATGCAAAACGCATCTTTCTAAACAATCCACTTTCACCTTGGAACCCTGCTGAAAACTGTGTGGTGGTTTTCTGTTTCCTTTTTCCTGAATGAAAACATTATCAAGCCCCACCGGACACCCCAGCAATCTGGCCCTTCCTACCTCCTAGAGCTGTCTCCCCCTCCCCACAGCCACCCTTCTCCCTGCTGGGTGCCCCTGCTTAGCGGCTGCACCCAGCTTCCCTGGAGGCCCAGCTCTTCCTTGCTGCCTGATGGAGGTGTTCCCATGCATGGCAAGCTTGGAGCTCCCTGTGAGGCACCTCACATGGCGATTATAACCCCCCTAAACGATTTTCTGTGGGTTACACTTAGCTCCCTGGTTAAAGGGTAAAGTCCTCCAGGGCAAGGACTGGTCTTTTCTGCCTGTGAACCCAACTCCTGTGTCTGGACTGCTGCCAGCCCAGGGTGGCTCTTTCATGCTAGGTAGTCAGAACATCTGGCCCTCATCTGTCTTGCCCCCTAACTGCCTTCTCCCAAGACCTCAGCGGTAAAGAATCCGCCTGCAATGCAGGAGTTGCAGGAGATGCTGGTCCGATCCCTGGGTAGGAAGATCCCCTGGAGGAGGGGCATAGCAGCCCAGTCCAGTATTCTTGCCTGGAGAATCCTATGGACAGAGGAGCCCTGTGGGCTGCAGTCCATGGGGTGGCAGAGTCAGATACAACTGAAGCGACTGAGCACAAGACCTACAGCGTTCCTCTGAGTCTCAAATCAGGGTGACTCTCACTGCCCCCTCTTAATCAGATGGTGAATAATTAGAGATGACGTATTTAAAGAATCCTTGGGGGATCAATTGCCAAGAGCTCAATTTCATTTACAAGGGACTTTCACTGTCATCTCGTACCTAAGTAAGGCAGACAACCCCCACTTAAAAGACCTGATGAAAACAGAGGGATTAAATGCTCTGTTTAAGGTCACATGAATAGGGTGTGTCAGAAGTGGCATTTAAAGTCAGGACATGTTTTACAAAGCAAACATGGCCTCACAGTCTTTGAAAACAAACTGATGGTTACCAGAGGGGAAAGGTGACGGGGGAGGGATAAATTAGGAGTTTGGGATTCACATACATACACTACTGTATATAAGATAGAAGGACTTCCCTGGAGGTCTAGCAGTTGAGACTTCACCTTCCATTGTGGGAGGGAATGGTGGTGTGAGGTGGGTTAGGGTTCGATTCCTGCTCCTGGAGCTAGGATCGCATGAGCCTTGGGACCAAGAAACCAAAACATAAAACAGAAGCAATATTGTAACAAATTCAATGAAAGACTTTTAAAGAAATGATCCACATCAAAAAATCTTTAAAAATAGTCAACAAGGACCTATTGTATAGCACAGGGAACTTTACTCAA
This sequence comes from Aepyceros melampus, assembly GCA_006408695.1. Classification (NCBI taxonomy): domain Eukaryota; kingdom Metazoa; phylum Chordata; class Mammalia; order Artiodactyla; family Bovidae; genus Aepyceros; species Aepyceros melampus. The sequence continues at coordinate 42,202 of SJXQ01008328.1, read as the reverse complement.
TATTGTGTAATAACCTGTATGGGAAAAGAATCTGAAAAGAAAACATGCATGTATGTATATATATATCTAAATCACTTTGCTATACACCTGAAACTAACACAGCCTTGTAAATCAATTATACTCCAATATAAAATGAAATTTTGTAAAGCTTACCAAAAAATAGATAAATAAAGTCAGGACATGTCTGACAACTAGAGAAAAGCCTGAGCAGCAAAGACCCATACAGCCAAACATACATAAATTAAAAAAAAAAAAATTTTTTTTAAGATAGCGTGTTATTTTTAGGCATTCCTGGAATCATGAAACTTAACATTTATTTTTAAGACATGTTTGTTAAGTGCTTTACATCTACTATAAACTTAATGAAAACTCTGGAACGAGTGTGTAAGAACTGGCTTGTTCATCTCCATTATAAAGATGAGAAAACCAAGGCCTCAGCTGGTATGCTCAGGGCCACCCAGCTCATTCATGGCTTCATCAGTCAGGGTTTTGGCAGGAGGACAGAGGACACACTCTAACCGGATCATTTCAGCAGAATTCAATAAAGGAACTCTTTACAGAAGTGGGGAAACTGCAAGGGACAGTGTGGAGTTTGGGGGAGCAACCTGGGCCTGCAAAAGAGAGAGGAGGATGCAGTTACCAGAACCTGTAGAGAGACACTTCAGCCCATGGAGACCCAGGAAGGAGTTGGGGAACTCACACCCAACCTCCCTCTTCTCCTAGAGATACCCATTGGCTTTCCTTAGGCCAGAGCACAGGGAGCCTGTGGATGTCTGTACAGATCAGTCTCCAGGGGCACAGAGCAGAGCAGAGTTGAGCAGGGTGTGGCTCTGGGGTGAGTTAAGTAAGTCGGAGATAACCAGCACTGAGATAAAAAACCATGGTTAAGCTTCAGACTTCTTATCTTCTATTCCTTCCTATGCGCTTTCCATAATACTGTGGCTTAGACACACTGAGTCTTAGCAGAGAATTTCAGAGATGATTCCTCCAGAGACCACCCTTAGGCCCACAACATCCCTCAGCCTAAAACTTGGAGCTTGTTTCCTAAAAAACTTCACTATGAGTATTAGCCTCTATACAAGGACACACAATCCAATGGGACCTCCTAGTCAGATGGAGTCAGGCAGCTGGTATGCAGGCCTGGCCAAGATGGCGGAGCTGGCAGGTGGAGAAAGCTCATGCTGAAGTCATCACTGGTTCTTGGCCATCACATCTGGGCAGAGATGCCCCGGAGCCTTTAATCAGCTACAATGGGCATTAGCCACAAGGCTGGAAAAGTTTCAACAAGCAAAGAGTCTACTGTCTTTTGCATCTGGCAATTAAAATATCTTGAAAGAAAGATTTCATCTCATAGCATGTTATGGACTCATTGTCCATAACAATGTAATTGGCACTTGATTACTCTGGCTTTATTTTTATGTAATGTCCCTGGCATGAAACTCTAGGTTTTATGAAGAGGAATTATCTTGGGGTGTTGGAGCAGTCTACTCGGGATGAGTTCTTTATTCACCTTTATCCTTGGTTTGATGGGGATGAAAGCCATAAAAGAATTTAATGGCAGTGACTGCTTCCAAACCCAGGAGCTATGAGAGCACTGTAATGAGAAATGCAAAACCCAGTGTTCTCACAGAACACAAACTCAGCCACAAGTCATGGAGAAAGAATTCTCAGTTCCTGTCTTAACAGAATTGTTTCCAGAGAAATGAATTAATGGTCACATGCAGCCGTATGGTCTGAGTGATCACATTCCCCATAGCAGTGTAACTGCTAGAGTCTACAGTGACTTTGCTGAGTTCAGTAAAGCCAGGTCACTCCTCCTACTCACCCAAAAATAAGACCCTCTGCTCTGTGTATTGCCCCTCAGAGCTGGGCAAAGTTTTTTCCAGTTCCACTAGTAACAGTCTCCCTAGTACCATTGCTACTAGTACCTAGTACCAGGGCTTTCCTGGTGGTTCAGACGGTAAAGAATCTACCTGCAGTGCAGAAGACTGGGTTCAATCCCTGGGTCGAGAAGATCCCTTGGAGGAGGGCATGGCAACCCACTCCAGTATTCTTGCCTGAAGAATTCCATGGACAGAGGAGCCTGGTGAACTACAGCCCATGGGATCACAAAGAGTTGGACATGACTGAGTGACTCCCACAATACTGGTACCACTGGAATTGACTGAAGAGACACAGAAGTAAAACAATGGGTTCTCGTGGCAGTGGCTCTGTCACAGTGGTCTCCTGACAATTTCTGCCTCTGGGCTTTTGCACTTGCTGATCTTCTCTTTGGACCACTCTTATCCCAGTTTTCTGCATGGGGTGAGTTTATACCCAGAAGTGTAATTGCTGGATCAAATGATAATTCTATGCTTAATTTTTTGAGGAGCTACCTTACTGTTTTTCCATAGCAGCCTACTGGTCTTCCCAGGTGGCTCTAGTGGTAAAGAACCCACCCGTCACTTCAGTAGATGCAAGAGATTTGGGTTCAATCCCTGGATCGGGAAGGTCCCCTAGAGAAGGAAATGGCAACCCACTCCAGTATTCTTGCCTGAAAAATCTCATGGACAGAGGAGTCTGGTGGGCCCACCGTCCATGGGGCTGTAAAGAGTTGAACACGACTGAACACACACACACACACACCAGTTGGTTAGGACCAACTTTTATAATACTTATATATCTGGTGTAGTGTCTCTACTCTTACTTGAATGTAAATTTCACAAGGGGAGAGATTTGCTTCCCAAATACCTAAAACCTTACTTGGCACCAGTAGTTGGTGATTAGCAAGGATTTGTTAAATGAATGCAACTGTCTCAGTGCCTCTGACCTCATTTGCATCATCTTGAACCCCTTAATACCAGCTTCAGGCCAAGGGAAATGTTCTCAGCCCACTTTGTCAGAGGCTCCTTCCTCTTTCGCGTGTGTCTCTTGCAATGCTTCTTCCTTTCTGCTTGGTATTCCGGTTATTTGTGAACTTGCCCCATCTCTCTCTCTCTCTCTGAATCCTAAGCTCCTCAGTGTTAAGAGCACAGTTGGTTCATTGTCGCCCTCCTGCCATGTTTCTGGGCTGGGGTATATATTTAGGCTCAACCCACACTTGTCAGAGGAATGTTCCACACACCTGAGCAACACTGTGGGGACTGGACTTGTTCACTCCAGAGCTCTCTAAAACCAGTTCCCCCAGGAGTCCCAGGCTGTATGGCCTCTGCATGTGCCTCATTCTGAGTCTGGTCTTCCTGGGTCTGATGAGGGCATTGGACAAATGATCTCTTGGGCTCCCGTTATATTAGGTGTGCTGTGGAGCCCCCTCTGACAGAAAGAGCATGGTCCTAGGGACTTCCCTGGTGGTCCAGTGGTTAGGACTCTGTGCTTCCACTCCAGGGGACATGGGTTCAATCCCTGGTCTGAGAACTAGGATCTAGCAGATGGAATGGAGCCGCACCCCCACCCCTCCCACCAAAAAAGCACCAGAAAAGACATGGTCTTCATATTTGAGAGCCCACAGTCTGAAATGAATAAAATACACACGTCAAAAAAAGGAATCAGAGGAAACTTGTGCCCGGAGCCGTCCACCAAGGAGGGTATACCCTGCCTCTCCCTCCCCCAATCGCACCCCCTGCTGCTAGGGCTTCAGAGCACAAAACACCAGGAAACTCAAGAATACATTTCTTATTCTGAGAGAGAGAGAAAAAAAAATCTCTACAGCTCATGTGATTTCGTGGGTTATTTTAAACTGTTTATTTTTCTGTCCCGTCCTCAGGGAATAAACATTTGTAGGCAAAACTTGGACTTTGGTTCCCCCCACCCCCTGCCACTTCGCTTAGCTATTTGTGTATAAATATGACTTGAGTGAAATCTCTGAAGAACTGCCAACCCTGCTTACCCTGCTCCCATCCCCTCTTCTTTCCTAAGAAAGTCTTAAAGAATTTGTACCCAAGAGTGGAATGTTTCAATGACATTTAAAGCCCTCTATGTACTTTAAAAAAAAAACAAAAACTTTTCAAATGCACAAGCAGCACACTCACAAAATTTACAGATTGTTAAACAAATCACTCATAATCCAACAACCCTGACAAAATACTTTTTATTTTTTACTGATTTCCTTCTAGGTTTACCTTTATGAGTACATAGTTTATACCGTGGTCCTCAGACCATAAAATAATCTTGTATTCTATATTTTCCTCTTAACATCTAAAAACAAATACACACTTCCACAAATGTATTCTTCTTAAGGGCTTCCCTGGTGTCTCAGTAGTAAAGAATCCACCTGCCAGTGCAATTTCGATCCCTGGGTTGGGAAGATCCTCTGGAGTAGGAAATGGCAACTGCTCCAGTATTCTTGCCTGGGAAATCCCATGGACAGAAGAGCCCGGCAGGCTACAGTCCACAGGGTAACAAATGTGTCAGACACAACTTAGCGACTAAAGAACAACAACATTCTTCTTAAATATCATCACTTGGTAAATCCAGGTCAGATTGATAGCAGAGCGAGTGGGTACTGAGCTGTATAGGACACTGAAAAATAGAAATTGTTCTTGCCCTCAGGACTTCCCTGGCAGTCCAGTGGTTAAGACTGTGCTTCCAATGCAGGGGGCATAGATTTAACCCCTGGTTGAGGAACTAAAATTCCCACATACCTCGAGGCCAAAAAAAAAAAAAAGGAACTTGTCCTTGCCCTCCTGGAGTTTACAGTCTCAGGGAAAAATAAGACATACATACAGGAAACAGCTGGTAATTACATGGAAAGATGTGTGTATGTACAGATGATGGTGCCCTCATAGAAAGCGGGTGTTCTGGGTAGTAGAGAGTTTATCAAGGGTTGGGAAACTGAGAGGAATCTGTCTCCCCTTGAAGGTGAGAGGGTGATGTGATGAGCCGTGCTGAAGAGGCAGAGAGAAGGGAGGGGAGAGACAGCTCGGATGTGGATGAATGCACAAAGGCGCTGAATACAGGAGACATACAATTAGTTTGGGAGCCACTGGGGCAATTAACCCAACAGGTAGAGAAGGTGACTTTGTCAGGGAGTGGTAGGACCAAAGACACGAAGGTGCTGAGAATGAGGAAGAAAGTTGGAGTTTCCCAGAAGGGGGACAGAATACAAAGTTGACGTAACTTGGATGCCGGAGAGGACTATGGGGGAACGAGTGCTGCTGTCTCATTGGTCTGTCGGAGGTGCGAGTGGTTGCTGCTGGTTGTTTTTGAGATAAAGGGCATCTATCTAAATGTAGCCAGTAGATCTGGGAAGACTTAAGATACTGAGAGCAGGAAGTTGCAGGGAAGATGGCACCAGGCCTTGGCGAGGGATGGCATGCCAGGACACAAATCAATGAACAGGTCAAGACTGGACCCACTCATGGGGTTCACGACTCTATTCCCCCCTAGAGAAGTGCCTGGTGCCGAGGGAGCCCTTATAAATATTGCTTGAATGAGAACTGAATCAAGGGACTTGCCTGGTGGTCCAGTGGTTAAGAATCCCCCTTCCATTGCAGAGGACTCAGGTTCGCATTCCCCTAGTCAGGGATGCCATCCCACATGCCATGGGGGAACTAAGCCTGAGCACTGCAACTAGAGAGCCATGAACCACAACTAAGAGAAGCCTGTGCACCACAAAAGAGAGTAGCCCCCACTAGCCACAACTGGAGAAAGCCCAAGCACCACAACGAAGACCCAGTGAAGCCAGAAAAACCCAAAGAACTGAATCAAGTCTGCTTTTGCAAAATTTTTGTACAAAGTTCATCAAATCTCGATTCCTCCTCCAGGCCTCTGTGTCAGCTCCCTAAAATGGAGTTGTTTTTCCAAGTGCTCCTTGTGGCCCTTTTGAACCGGGTCTGGCCACATGAGTCTCAGTAATCCTGAGCCATGCTGAGACCTGTAAGGATTGGCACTGGAGGATGATGACCTAAGATCCCAGTTAGTCATACTGGCAGCTGCTTCCTGCCTCCCTGCCCTCATTGCCTTCTGTTTGGGCTTTGCTTGGGTGGTAAGAGGATATTGTCCAGACTCATCAGTTATTACCACTGGAAGGCAGCTTACCCAGTGGCACATGCACCCTTGTCATTAGAGGAACTAAGCCAGGCCCAGAAGGGAGCAGGGCTGACCCAAACCCAGGGCTGCTTGGAATCAGCTCACAGGCCAGCCTCATCCATGCAAGAATTTCACAGTGTCACTGAGCCTGTGCTGTGTGTCAGGTGCTGCTTCAGTGCTGAAGACACAGCACTGAGCAAACAGACCAAACTTCAGAGGTGGGGAGCTCGATCAATCAACCCGATAAGTAAGGTGGGCAGTGAGAGGAGCCAGGGAAGAGGCAAGGGTGTGGGGAGTGGGTCTTGCGATTGTAGGAAGGTGGTCAAGGAAGGCCTCAGTGAGAAAAGACATTAGAACAGAGTGTGGAACAGGAAGCAGGAGAGAGCACAGCGCCGTCTGGGTGAAGAGTGGTGCAAAGGCCCTGGCCTGTTCCAGGAACAGTGAAGAGTGATATGAGTGGAGAGGAAGGGGAAATGAGCCTGGGACCTCCCTGGTGGTCCAGTGGCTAAGACTCTGCAGGGGGCCTGGGTTCAATCCCTGGCCAGGGCACTAAATCCCACATGCCACAATTAAGAATACTGTGTATGTGCTTAGTCATGTTCTACTCTTTGTGACCCTATGGACTGTAGTCCACCAGGGTCCTCTGTCCATGGGATTCTCCAGGCAAGAATACTGGAGTGGATTTCCACGCCCTCCTCCAAGGATCTTCTCAATCCAGGGATCGAATCTTTGTCTGCTGTTATTGCAGGTGGATTCTTTACCCACTGAGCCACCTAGGAAGCCTCCAAGAATACTGCATGCCACAACTAAAGATCCGCAGTGCTGCAACTAAGACTCAGGACAGCCAAATAAATAAGTATTTTTTAAAAAGAGAGAGAAAGAAAGAAATGAGTCCTGAAGGGTAACTGGGACAGAGGGCATGGGGTCTCAGAGTCCCCATGTAGGTCTTTGGCTTTTAAAAAAAATTGAATTAATTTTTATTGGAATATAGTTGCTGTACAATGAATCAGCCGTACATATACATGTACCCCTTCCCTTTTGGACTTCCTTCCCATTCAGGTCACCGCAGTGGATTAAGTAGAGTTCCCTTTGCTGTACAATATGTTCTTATTTGTTATCTATTTTTTACACAATATCAATAGTGTATATGTGTCAATCCCAATCTCCCAGTTCCTCCCACCACTACCCCCCCAGGCCTTTGGCTTTTATTCTTCCCACTCACTGCCCACCATCTAATTCACAACCCTGTCTTTTCCTGTCAACTCTCAAGGGCACCGGAACGCCTGTGGGCAGAGAGGAGAATGGGGCAGGCAGCAGAGCTCTTGGAAGCACGGAGCAGTGGCGTGGGCAGCTGCCTGGGCCACCTGCCCAAGCCCGTCCCAATGCCCCTGCTCCGGATGTCTTTAGGCAGACATGAGAGAGTGGCTCCCCATTTCAGGATAAGGAGAAAAAGCACAGATGCAGAGCCAAGCCAAATCAATTGAAGATGCAGCATCCTTGACCTGTCGGAGGAGAACAAGTTCACAGCTGAAGCCAGTGCAACAGGCTGAGGCAGATCCCGGCAGTGCCCATGACTTGCCTTGGCTGAGTGAAGAATAGAACCAGATATATTCATGTAGAAAGTGCCTGGCAAACACTGATGTCCAGTGGCAACCATTTTATTAGCCTAGTCTTCTAATCTTTAGTGTCCCATGCTTCCTGTCAGTGATCCATACGCACATGAATGAGGCTCCTGCTCCAACTGGTTTGTCAGGGACCAGTGTGGATGCCAGGCCCTGGTCGGGCAGCCCTGGGGTGATTACTACTGTAGGCTTAGAGCAAGCTCCCGCCTGTCAGGGACCCCACTGCCCACAAGAAGCTGTTACATGCCCTGGGCGTGGGGGTGCACAGAGCCAGTGGGCAGATTTGTTTCCCTGGTCATCTCAGTCCCTCCTGGTGACCATGCCCTCTGCTCTTTGACGACCAAAGAAAAGGCTGGGTAAAGCTGGAATCAAGGGCCAGAGCCTTGTAGAGTTTGGTCACGCTGATCTTGACCCCTGCCTCTGGCTTTAATCCTCACATATATTCTCTCTTCCATCCCCCAGGAGGGTCCTTTCCAGGAATTAAGGCCAACAAACTTCTTTTCTAGCTTCCAGGTGCTTTACCTGGTGCAGGAATATTAAGATTGATAAGGCATGAACCTTCTCTTCAGAGATTTGAACCTATTGTGTGTGTGTGTGTGTGTGATGCACACGTGTGTATATGCTCATTATCTCACACATGCTTGTGGGAGGACACCTGGGATATTAGTAGGAAGAATCCTGAACGTGAGTGAGGTGGCTTTGTCCCAAGCCCCCCTGGCCTTTGAGTCTACCACTTATCTTCTTAAAGTCTTGGATTCCATTGCCATTAGCAGGGATAATGAAGCTTGCCCTGTCTGCATCAGAGCATTTGTAGGGAGAATGAGATGGGGCAATGTCAATAACTGATAAAGTGCTAAATACACTCAGGAGACTGCATTGGGAGCAGGGAATCTTAACCACTGGACCACCTGGGAAGTCCCTTGGTGTTCAGTCTCTAAGTTGTGTCTGTCTCTTTGCAACCCCATGGACTGCAGCATGCCAGGCTTCCCTGTACTTCACTATCTCCCAGAGTTTGCTCAAACTCGTGTTCTTTGAGTTGGTGAAGCCATCCAACCATCTCATCCTCTGTCGCCTCCTCCTCCTGCCTTCAATCTCTCCCAGCATCAAGGTCTTTTCCAGTGAGTTGACTCTTTGCATCAGGTAGTCAAAGTATTGGAGTTTCAGCATCAGTCCATCCAATGAATATTCAGGGTTGATTTTCTTTAGAACTGACTGGTTTGATCTCCCTATTGTCCAGGAGACTCTCAAGAGTCTTCTCCAGCACCATAGTTCAAAAGCATTGGCAGGTAGATCCTTAACCACTGGACTACCAGGGAAGTCCCTAGCCTCCTATTTTTGCATTAAGATACTTAGTCTTTCCATATCATGTCACCAGTTCCCTATATTAAATCCCTTCTGCTCAAATAGAAGACTTTCCATTTGCCTGAGTGGATCTTTGCTGATATTCAGACAAAATGACTCTAGACCTCATAGTCTATTAATCTTTTCAGATAAGAAAACTGATTCAGACTTATCTCAGGTTGTAAAACCTATGAACTACAAAGAAAAGAGCCAAGAAAAGTTGGGGAAAGAAAAAAATGAGAGGCTGTCCTTTTAGATATCAAAATATACCTTGAAGCTGTACTAATAAAAACAACATTTGCAGACATAGAATCAGTAGAATAAAACATTGGGACATAATACAATCCAGAAATAGCTATGAGAATAAAAGAATATTTTACTTGTAAAGGAAACATTTCTAATAAATGAGGAAATGCTGCTGGAGGGATTAATTCACCCATAAATTTGAGAAAGACCCCAAATAAGTTCCAGATGGATTGAGGAACTAAGCCATATGAAAGTACTAGAAATAAATACAGGAGAACTTTTTTTTGGTTTTAATCTTGAGATTAGGAAAGCTCTTTCCAAAGAAAATTGAAAATATAAAAAAGCATGAAAAGATGAAGTTGACAGGCTTACAGTTTATATAACAATTTAAACTATGAAATTTTGGTGTGGAAAAGAACTAAGAGATCTAAATAAGTTTTTGCCTAATTAGTGTAGTGTGGAATCACTGAAGTGATCTGAAAATGGGAAGGGAAGCTGGAACTGGATTTCTTGGGTTCTCTTCCTGTTCCTTGAATGGGAGGAACCGTACATTTCTATCCAGCGGTTCATCCAGCTTAAGGCATATGGAGTCACCTCACAGAGGTGGGGAGACTGTGCCCTCATGGGCAACTTTCCCTGAGTTCTTAAGCTGCAAAAAATGAGATAAGCTCAAGCCAAAGACACTTGGAAAGTAGAGACGAAGAGGGCAGAAATTCTGTACTCTTTTAAAAGAAAGTTATCCACTTGGCCTAATTATTAGATCATGAGTACTTGGGAAAGGAATACAGAAGGTTCTGATTAATGCATCAGTGGGCATCCAAAGCAGATGGGCAAGAAGACATAACTGAGAGCAGGGGAAAAGATAGATGGAGTAATTAGTTATTAATCAGTTTATATTAAGAAAGGTGATGCTTTACTTCCTATGTTGTAAACTGGGTCTTTAAATGGTTTAAATTATTTTGTTTCTAATTTATCATTTCCCACTTTATTATTTTTCTGAATTAGAGTTTTTCTTTATATTATTTACATATATACAGCAACAAGGAAAATAAGTTCAAATGTTGGTGGTTTCTGGTTCAACTGTTAACTGGCCATTTTATCCTGATTCAGAGCTTTTTGTCGAAATGTAATTTGTCCTGAGATTTTCTACCTTTGTGGATTTATTTATTGAAATATTCAAATAATGAGGCTTGTTTTGTCTCAGAAAAATGGAAAAAGAATATGGAGATCTACAGGTTCGATCCCTGGGTTAGGAAGATCCTCTGGAGAAAGGCATGGCAACTCACTCCAGTATTCTTGCCTGGAGAATCCCATGGACAGAGGAGCCTGGTGGGCTATGGTCCATAATGTCACAAAGAGTTGGACATGACTGAAGTGACCTAGCACACACACATTGTGAGATGATATATGTTTTGTTTGTGGGTTGATGATGTGTGTGGTACAATGTACATAACATAAAATTTACCAATTTAACCCTTTTAGATTTATAGTTCATTCAGTTCAGTTCAGTCGCGCAGTCGTGTCCGACTCTTTGCGACCCCATGAATCGCAGCACGCCAGGCCTCCCTGTCCATCACCAACTCCCGGAGTTCACTCAGACTCACGTCCATTGAGTCTGTGATGCCATCCAGCCATCTCATCCTCGGTCGTCCCCTTCTCCTCCTGCCCCCAATCCCTCCTGAGATCAGGGTCTTTTCCAATGAGTCAACTCTTCTCATGAGGTGGCCAAAGTACTGGAGCTTCAGTTTTAGCATCATTCCTTCCAAAGAAATCCCAGGGCTCATCTCCTTCAGAATGGACTGGTTGGATCTCCTTGCAGTCCAAGGGACTCTCAAGAGTCTTCTCCAACACCACAGTTCAAAAGCATCAATTCTTCGGTGCTCAGCTTTCTTCACAGTCCAGCTCTCACATCCATACATGACCAAAGGAAAAACCATAGCCT
>SJXQ01008328.1:18954-30013 GCA_006408695.1 Aepyceros melampus | reverse complement strand
TCTCTTCTTTTCACAGCTATTTGTAAGGCCTCCCCAGACAGCCATTTTGCCTTTTTGCATTTCTTTTCCATGGGGATGGTCTTGATCCCTATCTCCTGTACAATGTCACGAACCTCATTCCATAATTCATCAGGCACTCTATCTATCAGATCTAGACCCTTAAATCTATTTCTCACTTCCACTGTATAATCATAAGGGATTTGATTTAGGTCATACCTGAATGGTCTAGTGGTGTTGCCCACTTTCTTCAATTTAAGTCTGAATTTGGCAATCAGGAGTTCATGATCTGAGCCACAGTCAGCTCCCAGTCTTGTCTTGGTTGACTGTATAGAGATTCTCCATCTTTGGCTTCAAAGAATATAATCAATCTGATTTCGGTGTTGACCATCTGGTGATGTCCATGTGTAGAGTCTTCTCTTGTGTTGTTGTATAGTTCATTGCCATTAAGTATATTTATAGTGTGCAATCAACAGCACATGCGTATCCAGAACTTTTTCATCATCCCAAACTGAAACTCCAAATCCATCAAATACTAACTCCTCATTCTCCCATCCAGCCCCTGGCAACCACTATTGTACTTTGTGTCTCTATGAATTTGACTACTCTAGCTATCTTGTACAAGAGAAGACAATGGCACCCCACTCCAGTACTCTTGCCTGGAAAATCCCATGGATGGAGGAGCTGGTGGGCTGCAGTCCATGGGGTCACAAAGAGTCGGACACGACTGAGCGACTTCACTTTCACTTTTTACTTTCCTGCGTTAGAGAAGGAAATGGGAACCCACTCCAGTGTTCTTGCCTGGAGAATCCCAGGAATGGGGGAAGCCTGGTGAGCTGCTGTCTATGGGGTTGCACAGAGTCGGACATGACTGAAGCGACTTAGCAGCAGCAGCTATCTTGTACACATAGAATCAAACACTATTTGTCCCTTCGTTACTGACTTATTTCACAAATGTCATATTATTAAATCTTGTATCTTTTTATATTTTTCTGAACCATTTGAGAATGTTTTGCAGACTTCATGATATTTCACCTCTCAATACTTAAGCACTGGGACTTTCTCAGTGGTTTAGTGGTTAAGAATCCACCTTGCAATGAAGGGGGCAAAGTTTGATCCCTGATCGGGGAACTAAGATCCCACATGACGCAGAGCAACTAAACCAGTGCTCTGCAACTAATAAATAAATAAATAATAATCAGGATTATTAAATAAATAAATAATCATTAGCCAAATAAATAAATAAATATCAGGAAAAAAACACTTAAGTATCTCCTAAAAATCCTTAACATCCTCATAAATAAACACCATCATCACATCAAAGAAAATTATCCTAATATCACCTGAGAAAATTCCTTAATGAAATTTAGTATATATATATTCCATATTCAAATTTCTCTAGCGGTCCCTGAGATGTGTTCTGTAGCTGAATTTCAAAAGAAGAAAATACAGTTTATTACTACATTTGGTAATTACATCCTTTCGGTCTCATACATATTAATTCTAAAAGATTCTCAACCTTGTGTCCATGGTCTTCAGGGCATCTCTGAGAGTCTTGAGAGTTAATACAAAATTGTGTGTGTGTGCTCACATGCTTGCAAATGTGAGGGTAGGTTAGAATCTCTAAGTGACGGTACACCAAAGGTTCAGAATTCATGATGTAAAAGTAGTAGATAATTGACTTGAAGAGGGAGGAAAGCCAAACACCATGACTGAGCAACAGTCCACCAGGAGACTGCTTTTGGGGAGAATAACATGTCTTTGGACAAATAACATAATCTCTTTGTCCATCTCTAATTTGAGAATAATAATATTGGTCTGCTTACCTCAGTAGAAGGTACATGTGAAAATACTTTGCACATTAGAAATGGCTCAGAGGGACTTTCCTAGTGGTCCAGGGGTTAAGAATCAACCTGCCAATGCAGGGGACACAGGTTTGATCCCTGTCCAGGAAGATTCCACATGCCTCGGACCAACGGAGGTCCACGTGCCGCAACTACTGAAGCCTGCGCTCTAGGGCCCATGCTCTGCGATAAGAGAAGCCACCACAATGAGAAGCCCACGCACCCAACTGGAGAGTAACCTCCGGCTCGCTGCAACTAGAGAAAGCCTGCTGGTAGCAATGAAGACCCAGCACAGCCAAATAAATAAATACAGTTTAAAAAAACAAAAGAAATGGCTCTGAGATCATCAAAAAGCTATGCAACATTAGTTACTGAAACTACAGAGAAATCAAGAAATCTGAAATCTTTCCATTTTTTAAAAAAAATCTCAGTTTTATTTATTTATTTTACTTTACAATATTGTATTGTTTTGCCATACATTGACTTGAATCTGCTATGGGTGTACATGTGTTCCCCATCCTGAACCCCCTCCTACCTCCCTCCCCATCCCATCCCTCAGGGTCATCCCACTGCACCACACCAGCCCTGAGCACCCTGTATCATGCATTGAACCTGGACTGGCGATTCATTTCACATGTGAAATTTACATGTTTCAGTGCCATTCTCCCAAACAATCCTACCCTCGCCCTCTCCCATAGAGTCCAAAAGACTGTTCTATACATCTGTGTCTCTTTTGGTGTCTCGCATACAGGGTTATCATTACCATCTTTCTAAATTCCATATATTTAGAAAGTTTCATCCACCTCATTAGAACTGATTCAAATGTAGTCTTTTTAATGGCTGAGTAATATTCCATTGTGTATATGTACCACTGCTTTCTTATCCATTCATCTGCTGATAGACATCTAGGTTGCTTCCATGTCCTGGCTATTATAAACAGTGCTGCAGTGAACATTCGGGTACACATGTCTCTTTCAATTCTGTTTTTCTCAGTGTATATGCCCAGCAGTGGGATTGCTGGATCATATGGCAGTTCTATTTCCAGTTTTTTAAGGAATCTCCACAGTGTTCTCCATAGTGGCTGTACTAGTTTTCATTCCCACCCACAGTGTAAGAGGGTTCCCTTTTCTCCACACCCTCTCCAGCATTTATTGCTTGTAGACTTTTGGATAGGCCATTCTGACTGACGTGAAATGGTACCTCATTGTGGTTTTGATTGGCATTTCTCTGACAATGAGTGATGTTGAGCATCTTTTTATATGTTTGTTAGCCATCTGTATGTCTTCTTTGGAGAAATGTCTGTTTAGTTCTTTGGCCCACTTTTTGATTGGGTCGTTTATTTTTCTGGAATTGAGCTGCAGGAGTTGCTTGTATATTTTTGAGATTAATTCTTTGTCCATTGCTTCATTTGCTATTATTTTCTCCCATTCTGAAGGCTGTCTTTTCACCTTGCTCATAGTTTCCTTTGTTGTGCAGAAGCTTTTAATTTAATTAGGGCCCATTTGTTTATTTTTACTTTTATTTCCAATATTCTGGGAGGTGGGTCATAGAGGATCCTGCTGTGGTTTACTTCGGAGAGTGTTTTGCCTATGTTTTCCTCTAGGAGTTTTATAGTTTCTGGTCTTACGTTTAGATCTTTAATCCATTTTGAGTTTATTTTTGTGTATGGTGTTAGAAAGTGATCTAGTTTCATTCTTTTACAAGTGGTTGACCAGTTTTCCCAGCACCACTTGTTAAAGAGATTGTCTTTCTCCATTGTATGTTCTTGCGTCCTTTGTCAAAGATCAGGGGTCCATCTTCTGATTACTACCCACATTGCAGCGAGGAGAGAACGTCAGTTGTCTTAGGCCACTGTTCTGCAGTTTCCTGTCTAGGCATGTTCTGGATGATGGAACTAGGAAAGGGTCTGGACTCTCTCTTGATTGGTGTAAATATTAATACCTATCCATTCACACATCAGTTGCTCTTGCATCAGTGATCTAGTTTCATTCTTTTACAAGTGGTTGACCAGTTTTCCCAGCAACACTTGTTAAAGAGATTGTCTTTAATCCATCATATATTCTAATTTTAGACAGGCAAAAAAAATTATATACATAATAGGAAATGAGGAAGAATAAAACTACTTCTTCCATTTGATCCATTTTATCCTGATTTTTTTTTTCATTTTCTTGGATCTAAGTTTATTATTATTTTTTAGAGCAGTATTTGGTTTCCTGGAAAAATTGAGCAGAGAATACAGAACATTACTTCCCATATACCCCTGTTCCTTACCCTACCCACACAATTTCCTCTATTATTAACACCGTGCCGTAGTATAGTATATTTGTTACAATTCATGAGCTAATATTAATATATTACTATTAACTCTAGTCCATACATTAGGGTTTGTTTTTTGCCCCACACAGTTCTATGTGTTTGAAAAATCCACCATATAATGTGTCTCTCATTACAGTATCATATGGAAGAGCTTCACTGCCATAAACATTTTCTGTAGGTTTCTAATGCCTTTTACAGCACAGCATCCAGAAATATATAGAGTCTGTATGTATATATAGGAGATTCACACATATCTTCAAATTTCACAGGATGATAAGGCTGCAAACCTGGTGGATATTTCTTCCAGAAAAAAAAAGCAAAAAACTGATGGCTTCTAGCTGACTGACTGCCCTTTCAAAGGAACTCTCTTCTGGAAAAAGCAGTCACTCAAATAATCACTGGATCTATCTTTAACATTTATTATTTTTCCTCTCATGATTTTGTTTTTGTGTGTTTATGTTGTTTTAGGTTTTCTTCAACTTCATTTTTTAGCCTACTAATTCCTTTTCAGCATTGATCATATTCTTTTCCATTTTGTCTATTTCAGTTTTAAATTCAAAATCATGTTCAAATGCAAATCAAAAGTATTTGATTTTATGAATATCTTCATATGAGATACCCTCATATCAGTCAGAATAGCCACATCATTAAGTCTACAAACAGTAAATGCTGGAGAGGGTTGGAGAAAGGGAACCCTCTTGCATTGCTTGTGGGAATGTAAATTCATACAACCACTATGGAAGATGGCATGGAGATTCCATAAAAAACTAGAACTAAAATCACCATATGACCTAGCAATCTCACTGCTCGGCGTATACCCTAAGGAAACCAAAATAGAAAAAAAGACACATGTACCCCAAAGTTTATTGCAGCACTATTTACAATAGCTACAACATGGAAGCAACCTAGATGTCTATCAACAGATGAATAGATAATGAATAGATAATGGTACATATATACAATGGAATATTACTCAGCCATATAAAGGAGCCATTTGAGTCAGTTCTAATGAGGTGGAGGAACCTAGAGCTTATTATACAGAGTGAAGTAAATCAGAAAGAGAAACATAAATATCATATGCTGATGCATATATATGGAATCTAGAAAGATGGTACTGATGAATTTATTTGCAGGGCTGCAATGGAGAAACAGACATAAAGAACAGACTTATGGACATGGAAGGAGGGGTGGAGAGAGAAGGTGAGATGTATGGACAGTGTAACATGGAAACTTACAATACCATATGTAAAACAGATAGCAAATGGAAAATTGCTGTGGACTCAGGGAACTCAAACAGGGGATCTGTGACAATCTAGAGGGGATGAGGAGGGAGATGGAAGAGAGGTTTGGGAGGGAGGGGACATGGATGTACCTATGGCTGATTCTTGTTTGACAGAAAACCACAAAATTTTGGAAAGCAATTATCCTTCAAATAGAAAATAAAGTGGCAAAAATAATCATGTTCACAAGAAATTTTTGATATATTCTAAATGCATCTCTTCAAGAGCTAACTTCTGTCTTCTTTAATTAATTCTATTTAAATGTGGATTGGGCTTCCCTGGTGGCTCAGCTGGTAAAGAATCTGACTGCAATGCAGGAGACCTGGGTCCAATCCCTGGGTTGGGAAGATCCCTTGGAGAAGGAAATGGCTACTCACTCCAGTATTCTGGCCTGGAGAATTCCATGGACTGTATGATCCATGGGTCACAAAGAGTTGGGCATGACTCAGCGATAACGTGAATCATCTTTATTGAAAGTTATATTGACTTCCTTCATGTTACTGAGACTCTATAAGAGAGCTATATTTCTCATTACTTAACCACAGTTTTTTATTCTTCGAGTCCACGGGGTCGCAAAGAGTCGGACACAACTGAGCGATTTCACCTTCACCTTCAGTACCCATAAAAGTCAGTTAGAGTCTCTTTTTGAGAAGTGGCAAATACTCCAGTGGTAGAAGGTAGTGGTTTTGTGGGTCATTATTGAATAAAGAGGAAATTAGACGATATTCTGAGACATAGAATGAAAAATATATGCTCCCAAGTTTCTTAGAGAGATAAACCAAACTTGTAATTGAAAAGAAAGAACAATTTCTCCAAATGAGCATAAAAGAATTGCCTTTTTAATATGTATAATGGACAATAAATTGATACAATATTTATCACAATTCTCAGGAAAGAATGTTAAACACTGTAAAGGTAAAAGAGTAGAATTCAAAGAGAAGATAAAGAGGCTTTTTATGTGCTTCCTTCAACACTAATCAACCACAGGTACAGGCAATGTCTTTGAACCATCCTTCTGTTAATGCTTCCTGGATTTCCTCTCTCTGATGTTGAAACTTGGCTACCTTTTTGTGTAGCTGTAAGCCCCCTCATGTGCCAGGACCAATTCTTCTAGAGCAGAAACATCCTACCCACATCATTTTCTCTGGGTTCATCAGAGATTGGGAAGGACAATCAAGTACTATACAGCAAATTAGTAAATATACAAGTTCAGTTCTTCTTTGAGGGGATTCATAGACTGAGGTCCCTTAGGAAACCCTGAAACACTGGATTTTACCTCTAAGCTTTGAGGAGAGGCAAACCTTCTCTTTTAATGTTTCTCCCTCTACGATCATTTAGTCTCAAGGAGCTGAAGTCTCCAGAATGTCACAAAGATCTCAGAGAAACTTCTACCTCAGTTGGACCCTCCATGCTCTACAAACATGGTGATCCTAGTTGGTATTTCCTCCAGATACAAAGACAGGAGGAAAGAGCAATCAGCACCTGAAGATCCACCTTCCCATGCCATCTAAAAGGGTAGGGGATAGAGAAAAGAAGGCAACAAAGACCTTGTGAAATTCCCAAACTCAGATCCTTACTCAACTCAGTGAACATCTATCATATTTAGTGTCAAAATGTGAAAATGGTGTCAGGAGAAAATACCATTGTGTTAGGTTAAATGCAGGTGTGTCAATATCACTGAACTGAAATTAACTATGAGATTAAAAATGAAATTTAAATATGTTTACAATAAATAGTCTGTTGTGACTGAATCTATTCATTAATACTAAAGTGAGATATTGCTGCTCTAACCAATTACAACATAAGAGCATTTTTACTGAAACTTTACCTAAAGTTTTGTTTTTGTTTTGCACATTATACTAGTAGAAAAGCCTTTGATGAAGAGCAAAGCATAAAAAGAGAAAAATCCAATTAGGTTTAGTAATAGAAATGTTTATATCATTGGAATTATGCTTTAATAGTGTTAAGGAATTTCAGTTTTACACTAAATAGAAAACAGTCAGAAAAAAAAAAAAAACTGAAAGAGGCTGGAAATAGGATGATATGTCCTTTTCATTTTTCCAGCTAAAATTTCATTCTGTTTTAGGATATACAAGGTAAAAAATAGTTAACACTTGGGTCTTCCCTGGTAGTCCAGTGGTTAAGACTCTGCACTCTTTATGAAGGGGGCAAAGGCTCCAAGAATCTGCATGCTGCATAGCATAGCCAAAAAATAAAAAGTTAACACTTGATTTTCCCAAACATTACTTCCTATGGCCAGAAAACCACTTGCTGAGCAACATTATTTAAAAAAAGGGGGGGGGGGACAATCTACCCAACATTAATTTGTATTTCACTGGTCTCATTTTATTTCATTAGAAAAGTTCCAGCAAAACATGGATCACAGCCATGAATTAGGTCTGTACATTCCAACCAAGTTCCCTGGTTTTTATCTTCTTAGGGATAAAGTAGAAGAGGATGATGCTAGATCCCAAAAAACTCATGTTAGGTCAGTGACAAAATGCTTTTTTTGAAATCATTAAATCCTATTTAATAAAGAATCAAAGGTAACTCAGTGGGGAAATGATGGTCTTTTAAACAAATGGTTCTAGAACCATTGAATGTCTACATATACAAAAAAAAAAAAGAGAGAGAGAGAACTTATACACACACTTAATACTTTCACAAAGATTTACTAAAACTAGATCATAGGCCTAAATATGAAATGCAAAACTACAATACATCTAATAGAAAACAAAGGAGTTTTAAAGATAAAATACCAACAGCACGACCAATGGAAAAAAAATTGATAGTTGGGCTTCATTAAAATTAAAAAGAAAAACAACTTTTGCTCTAATAAAAAATTAAGCCACAGATGAGAAGAAAATATTATAACACACATGTTTAATAAAGGACTTGTATTCAAAATAGACATATTAAAAATTTAAAAAATAAGAAAACTCAATTAAGAAAAGGAAAATGATGTAAACAGATACTTTACCAAAGAAAATATATATATTGCAAATAAGCACATGAAAAGATGCCAAAGATCATATATTACTGTGAAACTTCAAAGTAACCAATGATGATATTCCATTAAACATTTATTGGTATGTTTGAATTTTAAAAAACCTGACAATAAGAATTTCTGATAAAGATGTGGAGTAAAAGAATCTCTCATCCATTACTGGTGGGAATCCAAAACAGAGCAACTATTAGGAAAACAATTTTGCGGGTTCCCACAAAGCTAATCATAGTTGACCACATAATCTACCATTTTTGTTCCTAGGTATTTACTAAACTGATTTGAAAACATACCTACACAATTATCTGCATGTGACTATTTACAGCACTTTTATTCATAATTGCAAATATTGAAAGCAACCAAGAAATCCTTTAATAAGTGAATAGATATACAAGCTGTGGTACATCCATGCAATGGAATAATTCAACAATATGAAGAAATGACATTACTTTGCTAACAAAAGGTAAGGAAAACCGGTGAAATGAAATGTTAGTCACATGATACTGGAGGCTTGGGGCTGGTGCACTGAGACCACCCAGAGGGATGGTATGGGGAGGGAGGAGGGAAAGGGGTTCAGGATGGGGAACATGTGTATACACTTGGATTCATGTTGATGTATGGCAAAACCAATACAATATTGTAAAGTAATTAGCCTCCAATTAAAACAAATAAATTTATATATTTTTTTTTAAAGAAAATGTTAGTCGCTAAGTTGTGTCTGACTCTTTGCAACCCTATAGACTGTTGCCCACCAGTCTTCTCTGTCCATGGCATCCCTCAGTCAATAATAGTGGAGTGGGTTGCCATGCCCTTCTCCAGGGGATCTTCCTGACCCAGGGATCAAACCAGTATCTTCTGTACTGGCAGGCAGATTCTTTACCACTGAGCATCCAGGGAAGCCCAAGGAAGACAAGGATGAATTTCAAAGGCATTTGCTAACTCAGAGATGACTGTCTGAAAAGGCCACCTATTTTATTATTCCAATTATATGACATTTCAGAAAAGGGAAAAATAGTGAGGCAGAAAAAGATCAATGATTGACAGAGAGTTCAGAGAGGGTAGATATGTTGAGCCAGTGAAGCACAGGAGACATTATCATCATGGAAAATTAGGTAAAGAGGACATAGGATTTGTCTGTATTATTTCTTAGTGCTGCACGTGAACCTACAATTATCTCAAAATAAAAAATTTAATTAAAAACAAACCAGATGCAACCAAGTCGATAATATATTTCATTTTAAAAACATTATTTCAACATGTAATGAATATAAAATAGTAATACAATGTTTGGTATTTTTTGGTACAAGCCTTCAAAGTCTTGTGTATATTTATATAGATGTGTGTTAGTCACTCAATCATGTCAGACTTTGTGATCCCCATGGACTATAGCCTGCCAGGCTCTTCTAACCATGGGATTCTCCAGGCAAGAATACTGGAACAGGCTCTCATTTCCTTCTCCAGATGACCTTCCTGACCTAGGGATTGAACCCATGTCTCCTGCTTTGCGGGAGATTCTTTACTACTGTGCCACTTGGGAAGCCTTTTTATATGGATGAGGCTTCCCTCATAGCTCAGTTGGTAAAGAATCCGCTTGCAATGCAGGAGACCTCAGTTCAATTCCTGGGTCAGGATGATCGGCTGGAGAAGGGATAGGCAACACACTCCAGTATTCTCGGGCTTCCCTTGTGGCTCAGCTGGTAAAGAATCCTCCTGCAATGTGGGAGACTTGGGTTCAATCCCTGGGTTGGGAAGATCCCCTGGAGAAGGTAAAGGCTACTTACTCCAGTATTCTAGCCTGGAGAATTCCATGGACTGTATAGTCCATGGGGTTGCAAATAGTCAGACATGATTGACTTTCACTCATTTCACACTTTATATAGATAGTATATATCAAACACATGCTCATTTTCCTCAGATACTTGATTTATGCTTGCTCTCTATTTACAGTTCATAAAATTTAAGGTTGAAAAATTAGATTAATATGTTCAAGTAATCCCAAATATACTTAAATATTTACAATAAATGAAACAGTTACCAAAAAGGGATTTTTTTAAATATTTCTACCCATATGGCCAAAACTGGCTTATCTTTAGAAAAATTGATTTTACTTTGAAGTAAAAATGTATCAATTTCAAATTACATATGTCCAAATAAATTAAATTCACTAATTCTTGTATCTTAGACAAGGGGTATCTCCTCACCGCCACCCCTCCTGACCTTGATGCTTACTCCTTGGAAGGAAAGTTATGACCAACCTAGACAGCATATTCAAAAGCAGAGACATTACTTTGCTAACAAAAGTTCATCTAGTCAAGGCTATGGCTTTTCCAGTGGTCATGTATGGATGCGA
Source organism: Aepyceros melampus (assembly GCA_006408695.1). Taxonomy (NCBI): domain Eukaryota; kingdom Metazoa; phylum Chordata; class Mammalia; order Artiodactyla; family Bovidae; genus Aepyceros; species Aepyceros melampus. Next base: position 19,222 of record SJXQ01008328.1, on the reverse strand, counting down.
GAGTTGGACTGTGAAGAAAGCTGAGTGCCAAAGAATTGATGCTTTTGAACTGTGGTGTTGGAGAAGACTCTTGAGAGTCCCTTGGACTGCAAGGAGATCCAACCAGTCCATTCTGAAGGAGATCAGCCCTGGGATTTCTTTGGAAGGAATGATGCTAAAGCTGAAACTCCAGTACTCTGGCCACCTCATGTGAAGAGTTGACTCATTGGCAAAGACTCTGATGCTGGGAGGGGTTAAGGGCAGGAGGAGAAGGGGACGACAGAGGATG
>SJXQ01008328.1:0-18792 GCA_006408695.1 Aepyceros melampus | reverse complement strand
GTATAAGAGACAGGGGTTAAGGGCAGGAGGAGAAGGGGACGACAGAGGATGAGATGGCTGGATGGCATCACTGACTCGATGGACGTGAGTTTGAGTGAACTCTGGGAGTTGGTGATGGACAGGGAGGCCTGGTGTGCTGCAATTCATGGGGTCACAGAGAGTCGGACATGACTGAGCGACTGAACTGAACTGAACTGAATTCTTGTATCAACTCAATATCATGAATATTGAATTCAAAATGAGTACTTCATAAATTGAAAGTACTTTCAACATATCAATAAATACAAAATGTTCTTCATATTTAAGTTTTTGCAGTGTACAATACATAGTACTATCAATTATAATTAATACTATCATGTTGATTCAGGATAGGAAAATGTGTAATGTCATTATTATTTATACATGTTCTGAAAGTTCCTATTTCTGTATAAAGTTGTGTATCTTTCTTGGTGTGCCAGAAACTTTTACTTTCCTTGGAGCTTCAATTCTATCTCATTGAGATGCAATGTAGTATTGGTGAGAAAATGCAAATCATAGCATCAAATTTGGCTTTGATTATTGAATATTTGGGAAATATCTCCCCTCCTTTTTAAAGGAAATCTTGACTTGAAATTAATGGTGGTGCAGATCTTTGCAAAACTCTTTTGCAGCTCAACCAATGGGCATTGGCAAAGACCACAGATTGTTAAATTTGTTGTTTTTCATTACTTTTAAGAGTTCCATAAACTTATGATGATTCATAATACTGCAGGTATATAATAAACAACTTCACCACTGTACTCTATATAGAGTTTACTTCAGAACATTGAGCAAAATAGCTTTAATAGGCACCATGCTGAGAATTCAGTAATAAGGAAACTTCATTCAATAAATCCAGAGGTTCTACCTGACATAGCCGGAATGCTATCTTTTGTGATAAAAATTATTTTTTGTATCGAGCTGAAATACTTTTTTGAAAGATGTAAAAGATTCAGTTCTATCCCATGAGTTTGATGTTGTAGGCTGCAAAATGATACTTCATCTAAATTGGATTCACTCTGACACAAAATACATCTAAAGTGATAACTGGGCAATGTCTCTTGAGTTACATGGAGTTTACCTCTAGATTGAGACTGGTCCCATTAGGTATTTCAGAGTAGTACATGGGCTCCAAAACTAGAAGCACAGGGTGAAAAATAAGAGAGTCATGACACACTATACTTATTCTGACTGTAAATTTAATCCAAGAGCTCTCTAATAATTATAGCCCTCTGAAAACAGAGTGCTCTTCATGGATAGATTGTGATGTTTCCCATATTTGATGTGTTTAATTGCAGTCGAGTTTTTTACTTGGTAGAGATTCCACTTGGTCTTTTTGATTATTACAGAATTTTCAGCAACCAGCATGAAAGCAGTAACATAACAAAAATGGGTGTCCTCACTCCCGTTCACTTTATTTCAGCACTAGTTAGACACTGTGGATCTAGAGCATCAGGAAAGATTCCTCAAAGCATCTTTTCCCTTGAGGTTGCCAAAAAGTATTTAATCCTAAACAGTAACCATGATGATCGGGTCTAGACAGATTATTGTTTCTCATATTTTGAAAATACTTATCTCTAATTCTTTACCTGTATTCATAACAATTGGAAGTACATTTGAATCCACATTTGCTCAAGCTGCATGTTTTTAGTCTTCTACACGCTTATGAATATATTTGAGGAGAGAAAGAAAAAATATATTTCATACCACATTCTATCAACTCACGTTACCTAAGATCAGTCTACCGAATAGAGGCCACTCTAGGCAGTGAACACAGTTTTTCTCCAGACACAGGACCATCAATCAAATGATTTTGCTTGTTCTCCAATCCTTGAGCAGTCTGAGACCTAACCACTGATCTCTAACAACAACAAAATCTGATTTGCTGCAAAACCAGTGAAAACTTTGGAACTTACCTGTATGTGTTCTTACCATGCAGTAACCTCTGATGCTTAGCTATTCTACCAAACTCTTATCTGTGAGAGACAAGTGTGTGTGTGTGTGTGTGTGTGTGTGTGTGTGTACAACACAAGAATATAGTACACTGCCTGGAAACCAAAAGACACTCACATAATGGAATATGTGATCAGTAAAACTATACTTGACTATAGGCAACTCACATTTCAGAACAGGAAATACCTGTCCAGGGCACTGAGATGGAAGATTTGTTTCCATGTTACTAACATTTTATCACCTGAAAAGTCAATCCCCTCCAGGCATATCCACAAGCTCATCAATGTCAAAGATGAATGTAAGAGACAGGGATTCTCTGCATTGCCTTTATTAGTATGCATTAGTGCTGTTTTGTGGATAGATTCATATTTTCAGTGACTCACCAAATGTTTGATAGGGATGCTGTTCAATACCTTCAAGTGAGAAAAAGGAATAAAAGACCACATATGGCCTTAGCGTCTTTAGGGCATAATAACAAAGAGTCTGGCAAATTCTATGTCCCTTAAGTTCATTATAAAGCAACTATTATCCACAAGCTGTTATATCATGAACAGTTTGGTAGAATTGATGTCCAAACCTGTACCAGCTCTCCTGGTCCAACAATTGCTGTGTGTCTATATGCCATGCTTTTCCTTTTTGAGTTTGTATATTTGCTGAGCATTGGATCTCCCAGGCATACAGAGTCTTCTTCCTTGAGTCCTCCTCTAAGCTCCCTCTGCTTACCTCAATGTTTCCTCAGTTTAATTTTCACCTCCCTAGAGAGGCTTCCTTGATGGCTTAGGCTTTAAAGCTCAGAAAGCCTACAGTAAATTTTGTGTGTGACACTTGGGTGGTATTTATCTTGTGCTGCTGCCCAAGCCATCTATCTTTCAGCAGACCCAGGACCTAGCACAGAGTACCACAAATTGAAGTGCAGAGCACACCTCTGCTGTGTGCTCAGCCCCTCACCATTCCAGGGGGAAGCATTGCATTTATTGGATAAAATATTCTGGGAGTGGGATATTATAGCAAAAGAAAAAATGCTCAGATTTATAATTGTGAATATATGAAATGCTACCTATCCTCAGTATACACCATACCTATATACATACATCCCGTTGCTAAAACAAATATAAAAACACAAACAAGAACCTGCACAACATGATACTGGTATTGTATTTTAGAACCTGACAGCAGGTTATTTTTATCTTTAGCCCAAACCGAATATTGACTTTGCCTTGATTTCACTCCCTTGGCAAGGGCAGAAACAACAGGTAAGAAGTCTCTCTGACCTCCCACAACCCAGTGCTTAACCTAAAGATTTATACACAACAATCCTTAGTGGATGTCTGCTAAATCAGTGGGGTTTACTATGAGGTATGTGTCCTTGGGGTACACAGATAATCTCCAAGTGGTCCACAGGCATGACTACATCTAAGAACATCACTTTTCAGATCTTCTACCACCTTATGTACCCTTTCTAAAACTAACCTGCATGATCTAGGTTTATGCTGGTTCTCCTTTCACATGTACACTTCAAAATCTCCCTCCCACTTACAAAATAAAGGCATCCAACTCATAAATCTGGAATCTTACTATAGTGCCTTCAGTTCTACTGATAGCTTCCCAGATGCCAAGCAAGAGATAAATTTGCAATACCATAACACTCTCTTTAAACAAAGAATGGAATTCAAATGTGGTATTTGGAGTTATCTTGGAAAGTTCTCAATCGAGATATATTGCAGAATGGGGTGATGAAGAAAAAGATTGCTTAATGAATTCTCTTCATCCATATCCCAAGTATTTTCAAAGAATTGATTATCAGTAAAGTTTTGTGAGAACAAAATAAAGAGAGCACTGTTAAGAAATATTGAAAGCAATGGTACTTAATTTCAGATAGGTGACAAACTCAAGATAGTGCTTTGTGCCTTACCCATTTTAAAAAAGTAAGTAAAGTGTTAGTTGTTCAGTCATGTTCGACTCTTTGTGACCCCATAGACTGCAGCCTGCCAGAGTCCTCTGTCCATGGAATTTTCCAAGCAAGAATACTGGAGTGCATTGCCATTTCTTTCTTCAGGGGATCTTCCTAACCTAGGATTGAACCCAGGTCTCCTGCACTGTGGGTGGATTCTTTACCTTGAGCCACCAGGGAAGCCCTACCCATCTTAGATTTAGAATTCAAAAGTAAGATGCCATCATGGAGAGAACACTAATACTGTTATTTAAACCAGAAAAAAAAGTTAGACTTTTTCTGACAGAGACTGAATAGTTTTACAATGAAGACTGCCTTTGATAATTAGTTTGACAATTGGTTGCCAAATTTTTAATAGGTTAAATCTGTAATCCCACTATTTTGAAAATAAATATATTAAAAGCTCATAACAAGATGAATCATTTTATATCAGACATCTTTTATTTTCAAAAGTAAGTTGGAATTAACAGTATTTTCATTATTCAAAGCTTTCCAAATATATATATAAAGGCACCTATAAGTGAAGAACACATTTAACTAGGACCCACTTAAAATTTTCAGAATAGCTATGAGGACATATTGGAGAAGGGAATGGCAACCCACTCCAGTATTCTTGCCTGGAGAATCCCATGGACAGAGAAGCCTAGTACATTACAGTCCACGGGGTCGCAAAGAGTCGGACACGACTGAGCGGCTTCACCTTCACCTTCAATAAAGGTTATATGCTTTGTTCATTTTGAAACTAACGGTTTGTACTCAGATATGAACCTCTTGCTTTCTTTTCTTGTTTTGTGAAATTTGTTTTGATTGATTGCTTCTAGAATGAGAGCTACAATAGATGCACTCCATCAAGTTCAAGTCCATGTCTATTTCAAGGTCTTTTCCCAAGTTTCAAGGATAGGTTCTGACACAGAGATGAATCTCAAAAACGTGTGTGTGTTTGCATGTTCTCTACACAGTACAGATCAAGGCAGTACAATCATGCAATATGAAGAAGAGTGGAAACAGTAATTATTATCCTGAAAAATAGAAAATTCATAGTTGATTGACAGCTATCATCTTGTTATATGAAAGATATTTGTTTGTATACTTCAACAGCTTTCAAACAAATAAATAAAATATAAGAATTGTAAACCAAGAGAAAGACATTCCTAAGAACTCAGGCATATAACTAGAAACACTCAATTTCTATAACTAGAAAAATTCAAATATCCTTATAATGGATGCTGTAGGCTGTATTCATTTTTAAGAACAAAATTAGATACAGTTAATGCCTGCTATTGAACTAAAAATCTCATAATCGTATAAATCCTATGGTGCTACCACTAACTTGTGTTAAACTTTTATTACATGTTTTCATTACCAACAGATAGTTGTACTTATTTTTTTCTTTGGACCTATGTGATAAAACTTGTTATCATCACTATCTTACATATTAAAAACTAAAGTATTTAAAGTAACTTACTCATATTACCACAGGTATCAGGTGGGTGAACTGGGTCTTGAAACATGTGAAGGCTGTTCCTAATTTTAGACTGAGTAAAATAACTCTCACCTCTATCATGCTCTTTTATTGTAACAATCAGCTACTTTCAGTGGTTGGGTCCAGTGCGTTACACTTCCCACTTTAGAAGAGTGAATGATCAAATATGCAAAGTCTATGGGCAAGCTGTCTAAGAGTACAGCTAATTACTGGCATCAAAACTGGATCTTCAACTCAAAGTCCCCAACAGCCAGTGGAGACTTATAGTTAAAAAAAGTTTAAGTATGTGGAATCTAAAATATGACACAAATGAACTTATCCAAGACAGAAACAGTGTCACAGACATAGAGAACAGACTTCCGGTTGTCAAGGACACGGGAAGTGCAGGAGGGAAGGATTGGGAGTTTGGGGTTAGCTGATGCAAACGAGTATACAGAGAATGGATAAACAACAAGGTCAGTATCCTGTTATAAACCATAATGGGAAAGAATATATATATATATATATATGAATGAAAGTGAAAGTTGCTCAGTCGTGTTTGACTTTTTGGAACTCCATGGACTGTAAAGTCCATGGAATTCTCCAGGCTAGAATACTGGGGTATGGAGTGGGTAGCTTTTCTCTTCTCCAGGGGATCCATATATATATGTGTGTGTGTGTGTGTGTGTGTGTGTGTGGTGTGTGTGTGGTGTGTATAACTGAATCACTTTGCAGGAGTGCTGAAATTACACAACATGTAAATCAACTGCAATAAAACATTTTTAAAAGTATAAGATGGGAAAAGACAAACTCTCTAAACATTTTTTTGTAAATACAATATATTCAGTAACCCAATGGCAGCTGATGTAGGAGAATTCTTTAGTATTAGCAATTACAATATCCTTGCAGGGTTTAAGCCTTAAAAATCCCTGCCTTCAGCCATGATACATGAACTGAGACAGGAAGAAGGAATAACTAAAGGGCTTTGGGGAGATTTACACTCCCAGCACCTGGTAAACTGTCCCATGGATTCTCAGGCTCAGTGAATTTTACATCATGTGAAATTTTAAATCCCCATGTTGAAATTTACAGACATTGTTGTCTTATGTTTTAGATGGAATTGGGAATAAGTCATCCAAAACTTGTATGATAAACCTTACCCTGCAAAACTTATACAACTTTAGTAAAGCAAATGAGCAAAGCAAAGTGTGTTGGAAATTTCCTGTATTTACAGATAGAACAGTCTTTCATCATATTCCAAGGAAACAGTAAATGATCTGGTACCATTGCTTGTTGGCTTCCCTGGTGGCTCAGTGGTAAAGAATCAGCCTGCAGGAGTTCAGTTCAGTTCAGTTGCTCAGTCGTGTCCAACTTTTTGCAACCCCATGAACCACAGCACGCCAGGCCTCCCTGTATATCACCAACTCCCAGAGTTTACCCAAACTCATGTCCATTGAGTTGGTGATGCAATCCAATCATCTCATCCTCCATCATATCCTTTTCCTCCTGCCCTCAATCTTTCCCAGCATCAGGGTCTTTTCAAATGAATCAGCTCTGCACATCAGGTAGCCAAAGTATTGGAGTTTCAGCTTCAACATGTCATTCCAATGAACACTTAGGACTGATCTCCTTTAGGATGGACTCGTTGGATCTCCTTGCAGTCCAAGGGACTCTCAAGAGTCTTCTCCAACACCACAGTTCAAAAGCATCAATTCTGCACTCAACTTTGTCTATAGCCTAACTCTCACATCTATACATGACCACTGGAAAACCACAACCTTGACTAGACAGACCTTTGTTGACAAAGTAATGTCTCTGCTTTTTAATGTGCTGTCTAGGTTGGTCATAACTTTCCTTCCAAGGAGTAAGTGTCTTTTAATTTCATGGCTTCAATAACCATCTGCAGGAGACATGAGTTCAATCCCTGGATTGGGAAGATCCCCTGGAGAAGGAAATGGCAACCCACTCCAGTATTCTTGCCTGGGAAATCTCATGGACAGAGGAGCCTTTGCAGGTTACCATCCTTGGGGCTACAAAAGAGTCGGGCATGACTTAGTGACTAAACAACAACAACCATTTCTTAGGAAGTAAAAAACTTATTTTATCAAATATCTTTGTTTAATACAGTTGTGTCTTGATTGAATAGTATCTTCATTTTGTTTGCTTGAAAATAAATAGATGGATTACTTAGACAAAGCTGGATGGATTGCCTGGCAAGTTAGAAATCATCTCAGTAAAAAGAAATGCTGATTGAGTCAAAGCTTTGTCTTCCTATCTCTTGGCCATGCAGCTAAGAGAAGACATGTCTTGCTTTTCAGATGCATCACATCAGCCATCTCTGAGCTCTCCAATCATATTCTCAAGATTAAGCCCTGGAACTGACAGTCTTTTAAAGGTTTATACTCAGCAGCAAGATAATCCTCATGGAAAATAATGCCCATGAATTAATCTTCCCCAAAAGCCTGAAGTCACATTTTTCAACACTTTTTGAAGCCATTTCCCTCAGATGTTGACTGCATTTTTGAATTGTGGTTTTGGTACCCAAATAAAAATTTATGAGTACCATAAATTAAATTGTTTTTGAATACTTGTCATATTGGGAAAAGCAAGTAAGGCTGTCAGTTGAGATTTTACTTTTTAACCCTTAACATAGCCAAGATTAGTTGATTGTGGACTCTGAAGTCATATAGATTACATCTTCATCCTTGATTATATTAAAATCCACTGGACTATCTTGCATGTTGAGTAGGTCATTTGTGATTTCTAACATCCTACATGGGTCATTTGGAAAAGTTCATAGAGTTATATAGATCCTCCAAATATTGAAATATTTCACTATACAGTATCAAAAATCACATTTCTTAAGATTACTACCAGTCTGATCAGAGAAAAAAACTTCATGTATTGGGAAGCTGTCAAACTTATAGCAACAGACAGAAATTTTCCAAAATCTATACTTTAACAGTTTGAAGTTTGATTTTTACTGTTGGGAACACATGTTGTCAGTTAATTTCCTTGAAGTTATAAGCTCATCTATATCATTTTGATAAAATGCTTGCCAAAGAGGAGAGATGAATGACCATATTTGTCTGTCAGTTACTCTTTCTAGAAACAATAGGATTCTATCAAAGAAAGTAGCCAGTTTGGCTCTCAACTCTGTCATACAATTCTGTTAAAAGACAATCTTGATGCTTCAGTATGTGGATGAAGCAGTTTATCCAAAAAGTATTACTTTCGATCCCCACCTTGAGAGACAAGCTAGTGGGGAGCAGTTGCTTCCAGTGAGAGTCCTTGAGGTCAGAAGGCCTCAAAATGGTGGCCAAGGTAGGGACAAAAGAAAACTGAATGAGCCATGTGATAGAGCTCAATTTAGCACCATCTAATCTCTAGCCTCTGACTGGTGCCAGAGACTTGATCTTTCAAAAGCATCAAAAACTGGAACCTGCAGAGAGGTAGACATGAGTGACTTTTTCAACTTCCTTTTTCCCACTAGGGGCTTCCCTGGTGGCTCAGCGGTTAAAGCGTCTGCCTCCAATGTGGGAGACCCAGGTTCGATCCCTGGGTCGGGAAGATCCCCTGGAGAAAGAAATGGCAATCCACTCCAGTATTCTTGCCTGGAGAATCCCATGGATGGAGAAGCCTAGTAGGTTACAGTCCATGGGGTCGCAAAGAGTCGAACACGACTGAGCGACTTCACCTTCACCTTTCCCACTATGAGATTTTACCTTATTTGTCTATATTACTATTAGGAGAGCTTGACTTCCTCTGGAAGCTTTGTAATTGGGGGCCAGGGGGCAAGGTGTTAACTGCAATAAAATCCTATATTTCAGCCCACAGTCAATTTGTTCAGTCTTTGTGACAATGCCATGTGTCTCCCTCATTAGGCCTTTAAAAAAATTCAACTGCAGACACATGTTATAGCATTTGAATCCTAGAATATTGTATTCTACTTAATAAAACTATTTTTTTAATTTCAGACTGTTGAAATGACTATATTGCCCACTTTTTCTTCTCTAATATCAACCACTGTGAGGGCCTGCTGCAGAGTCCTATTGCCTGTCTGTTTCAAATGTGGCTCTGAACACATCACTTCCTTGCTCAAAAAATTCTCTTAACTTGCTAAAAATTCCCTTGCTCATCTTCTCTATCCTATGAAATGAAAGCTCATTCCACAAGGCCAAATATTTGCATTGACTGAAACACAGCAGTACTTAATCAGTGGTAACAATCTGAAAACACCTAAGGTAAATTAACATTTTCTTCCTGAAACCTTCAATGATGATCTAGTCTATATGTCATATAATTAAAATATTGAAAAGATACTGTGAAACACACTGTTATGGCAACTCATAGAGCAATGACCAATATATATATAATGATCCTGCTATCAGAAGACTTACACTCTACTTCAGAGAAGTTTAATCAAAAGATAAATACACAATATAAGCTTGAGTAATGATAAGACCTATGAATAAAAACAAGTGACTGAGGGTTAAAGTGGTGAGTTTATTTCAATGGAGGTGATGAGAAGGGCTTCTCTGAGGAGACAGTATGTGGGCAGACAACCAAATAACCAAGAAGTGGCCAGCCTTGTAGAAATTCAGACATGTAATTATGGTGGCTTAGACTAACAGTAGAGATAGAGTACATAGATTTAAAATAATTTATCATTTTCATCAGAACTTCTACAGCACTTTGATTTTATACCTATTGTCATATAATACTTGATATATACACAGCTGGGTTGCAAGCTACTTGAAAGCACAGAACATATTTTTTCTTTGTATTCTCGTACCAACAATGTAGCCTGGCACAAAGTAGGCACTGGGTACATGTTACTTGTTGTTCAGTCTCTAACTCATGTCCGACTCTTTGCAACCTTATGGACTCTAGCACACCACGCTTCCGTGTCCTTCACTATTTCCGGGAGTTTGCTCAAACTCATGTCCCTTGAGTTGGTGATGCCATCCAACCACCTCATTCTCTGTCGCCCTCTTATCTTGCCCTCAATATTTCCCAGCATCAGGGTCTTTTCCAGGGAGTTGGCTCTTCACATCAGGTGGCCAAAGTATTGGAGCTTCATGTTTACTGACTGAATCTAAATTTCTAAACCTTCTTGCCTGCCTGCACAAATCTGTGACAGCTGCATGATACCTCTTGTACAGACTGAATCTATTCTGAGCCTCTTGCATTCTCCCCTCAGTGTTCTAGGCAGGCTTACAAGACACCTTTATAATGAAAGAGCTTACACAGCCATTCTATTAATCACATACAATTGTCAGTTCCAGATTAACTGCTTGTGGAAAAAATTAGATGATCAAATAATTGTTATGTGTAATCGGCTGCTTGAACTCACTAAATAAGGTTTAAGTGGTCAATTGTTCCAGAAACTAGCCCCAAAAGCCAACAGTTGGCTAATTTCATGTGTAATGAACTGTGTCTATTATTTTACCACCTGCAGCTAATTGTCTATAGATAATTATACCTTAAGAATGGAAAACGGCCCTTAGAAGTTGTGCCTAAGTTGGTGTCCAATATACTATATCTAACAGATCTCTTATTATAAGCAAGATAAAAAAGAATCAGGTCAGAAATAATTCAGAGAAATGAAAACTGTCTCCTCTAGCACTAGAGTCTTTTTAATGACCTCAGTGTTTCTTCAAGTTCATTTGCATATAAGCATATTTGTGTTTATCTAAAGTCTCTGTCTGAAAAGCAAAAGCCACAGGTCATCCTTCAGCATTTCTACCACCACCCCTCACTCACATGATCTGAAGATGTATCCAGATGATTATGGAGAGGACTTCATATTCACAAAATATAGCCATCGAATGTACCGAGCTGCTGCTGCTGCTAAGCGCTTCAGTCGTGTCCGACTCTATGTGACCCCATAAACGGCAGCCCACCAGGCTCCCGCATCCCTGGATTCTCCAGGCAAGAACACTGGAGTGGGTTGCCATTTCCTTCTCCAGTGCATGAAAGTGAAAAGTGAAAGTGAAATCGCTCAGTTGTGTCTGACTCTTAGCGACCTCATGGACTGCAGCCTACCAGGCTCCTCCGTCCATGGGATTTTCCAGGCAAGAGTACTGGAGTGGGGTGCCATTGCCCTCTCCAATGTACTGGGCTGCTAAGCTGCTAAGTAGCTTCAGTCGTGTCCGACTCTGTGCAACCCCGGAGACGGCAGCCCACCAGGCTCCCCGTCCCTAGGATTCTTCAGGCAAGAACACTGGAGTGGGTTGCCACTTCCTTCTCTAATGAATGTACTGGGCTAGTTCTCATTAAATCACTATTCAAACTAACCAGCTGAGATTAAATATTTTCATGTTAAAGTAGTCTGTTTTTATTAATAGCAGATGTTTGAGGAACAAAGTAAAAAAGGTATGTGGGACTCAAACCTTTGACTTTAGATATTATCTGACAAAGTACTTCTAATAAATGAGCGGACACAAACACACACACACAATATACACATATAAATTCCATAGTGAAAGTGAGTCACTCAGTCGTGTCCAACTCTTTGTGACCCCATGGACTGTAGCCTATCAGGTTCCTCCTTCAGTGGGATTTTCCAGGCAAGAATACTGGAGCGGGTTGCCATTTTCTTTTCCAGGAGATCTTCCTGACCCAGGGATTGAACCCGGGTCTCACCATCTGAGCCACCAGGGAAGTCCTAAATTCTAAAGTGTTGGTCAAACAACCAACTAACTGTTAAATACTCGTAAAGAAGTTTATGTTAATTACACACTCCATCATTGAGATGTTACTTTTAAATGATGTCGTACTGTCAACCTGAAGTTCAGTACCAAAAGAAGGTCATTTGAAAATGGTTTTCAACATGTTCATCTTGCAAAACAGATGCCTCAAATCACTGATTGTATAAGGAAGGGGAAAAAAATCCACAATCCTAAAGTTGCTCAAATTAACATCTTAGAAGATCTTTATAAATAAACACTGCCAATGCAGTTATTGATACTCATTTTTAAACCAATAAAAAAGCTAATCAATTAATTCACACTGTGGTTAAGTGAGGGAAAAAATCAACAGATGGTGTGAGAACTCTGATCAAGATGGAGCTCTATCCGTAACACTACTCATTAACTTTGTTATTTAGGGCAAAGAATTTAACCTCTTTGAGCCACATCTGTGAAGTGAGAACAATATTGACAGTTTACCAGAGCATTTGTGATAATTAAGTGGGATAATATTATATTTTAAATGCTTTACAAAATGTGATATCCTGTGAAAAAAGTGAAAAGGTGAAATAGAAAAAACACTAAATATAAATAGAATGAGAAGATGTGTTTGAGTCCTAACACTGCCACTAAATGGACTTGTTCTCTTGATAAATATGTAGACAAATCATTGAAAAAAAATGAATAAATGGGCTGCAGCAGCTTTATTCATTGAGTCACGTGGTACTAGGTATTATAATAGTCACTATTGGTACAGACGTGAATCTTTCCCACAGGGAGTTGACACTACGAAGGAAGACTAACAAAACAATAAACAGATGGCTTGTTATGTAGTAATAGATAACCGGGACATTATGGAACCCATTCATGGGCATCAAACATGGAATCCAGCTTCACTTGGCATTTTGAAGTTAAGCATATCATTTTATATTAATCATTCAGGCACCAGGCAATTTTAAAATTGCATAATTCTCGCACACCAGGGAAGTAAGGGATTCTAAAAGAAAAGGATCTAGAGGTTATTATCAGGCTTCTCTGGGTTAAATTAATGAATGTATATGGGATCTTGTAGAGTTGTAAAAATTATTAACACTGTACAACAAAACAAAAAATAATTAACCAAATCATATCTTGCTACAGATTTATAAGCCAGTTCAACATGGCTCTTCCAATTACACATGAAAGTCCTTTCTAAAATAAACCACAAACAAACTTGTTTTCATAATTATTATATTTCTTTCCTCTTTGATTAATATTCTTTAATATTAGCTCATTTAGGTTATTAAGTAATATACTATTATTTTGCCTACCCACTGATAATCTCCTCTGTTTTAACACTTACTCCTGTTTCTTGAGAAGAAACGAATAATTTTGTGTGAAGTTTAACATATAGTCTTTGAAAATTATAATTAATTTCAAAAAAAGAGAAGTCCACTTTGTTCTAAATCTGAGATGACTTTTTCCCAGTTAATTAAAAGCCAAGAGAATAGAATTTGAGTGCATACAAATTGTGGTGGAAAAAAGTATGCCTGTAATACCTATGAATGGCAAGCTCAGATATTTCATTTCCTCTGATTCTTATAGTATTATTATCAAAATGGAGAGATCAGAAATTCACCTGCTACTTTAACAGTAATGCCTATATGAGAAGGGATTTGATAAAAAGCAGTGAGGATTACTCTGGAAAAAAATATCAAAGACCCCCAAGAAGTATTCAGTATTAACTGGGATCCAACAAACATTAACTGAGAAGAATGGGGCTGGGGAGTTCCAAAGCACTGGAGAAAGGCTTTCTAATTGCACTGGGCGAGTTTTGTAACCTCAGAAGTTAGTTTCTCTCAATTTGCTACCCAAACTTTGAGTTAAAAGTGAAGCAGTGCAATGAATGAGTTTGATAAGAAACATAACATCAGTCAACTATGTTTTTCCAACTCCTATATGACCTGAAAACAAAAAAATTAGTCCATCTTTGAATATCATATGTCTCAGGTTTATCTTCTCTAGTCTGGAGTAAACTGTCTCCCACTCATCCTAATCCCAACTGGTAAATAACTGCCCTGTGCTGAATGAGTCTAAGAAAATTATAGGAAATGTATCTACTTCCAAACTATGCTTGGAAGATAGTATGCAAGCGTGTCCTGATTCTTGATCTCTTTTGTTTAAAATTTCTTTTATTGAAGTATAGTTGGAATGAAGCCAGTACAGAGGGAAACAGAGACAAATGATGGAGAGTTGAGTCCTGATGACAATGCTTGTGCTCCTGGATAAAACCATGCCTGAAGCTAGTATATCCCCTGGACTTTTCAGTTATGTGAATCAATAAATACCCTTCTTTGCTTAAGTTTAGAAAAAGTATAGTTGATTCACAATGTCATGTTAACTTCTACTGTACAGCAAAGTGATTCAGCTATATATGGGCATATTGTGTGTGTGTATATATATATATATATACACACACACAAACATTTCTTTTCATATTCCTTTCCATTATGGTGTATCAAAGGATACTGAATATAGTTCCCTGTGCTACACAGTAGGATGTTGTTATTTATCTATTCTATATGTTGATATAATAATCTGACCAATGCTTGCTCTCTTTAGGGAGTGCTGTCTGTATGGATGACAGAAGCACAGACGAAGTTAGGGTTACACATTCTTCTATTGCTCCCATCAAACCAGATGGCTTTTCTCCTTGGTTTGACTCCAAGGCCCAGGGGCACCCAGAGTCACTGACTTGTCTCTGCTTCACTGTCTATGAACTGATTTGTGCCTCTATCTTTGAATTTTGTGTTTTCTTAATTTATTTTATTTATTTATTTATTTATTTTTAGTTTGTTTTACTTTACAATACTGTATTCGTTTTGCTACACATCGACATGAATCAGCCACGAGTGTACATTTATTTTAATTGAAAGATAATTACATTACAATATTGTGGTGGTTTTTGCCATACATCAACATGAATCAGCCATGGGTATACATGTGTCCCCTGTCCCAAACCCCCTTCCCACCTCACTCCCCATCCCATCCCTCTGGGTTGTCCCAGTGCACCGGCTTTGAGTGTCCTGCTTCAAACATTGAACTTGCACTGTTTATCTGTTTTACACTTGGTAATACGGGCACCCCATTCCAGTACTCTTGCATGGAAAATCCCATGGACGGAGGAGCCTGGTAGGCTCCAGTCCATGGGGTCGCGAAGAATCGGACATGACTGAGCGACTTCACTTTCACTTTTCAGTTTCATGCACTGGAGAGGAAATGGCAACCCACTCCAGTGTTCTTGCCTGGAGAATCCCAGGGACGGCGGAGCCTGGTGGGCTGCCGTCTATGGGGTCGCACAGAGTCGGACATGACTGAAGTGACTTAGCAGCAATATACATGTTTCAAAGCTATTCTCTCATATCATCACACTCTTCCCTTCTCCCACATAGTACAAAAGTTTGTTCTTTAAATGTGTATCTCTTTTGCTGCCTTGCATATAGGATCATCATTACAATCTTTCTAAATTCCATATATATGCATTAATATATTGTATTGATGTTTCTCTTTCTGACTTACATCACTCTGTACAATAGGATCCAGTTTCATCCACCTCATTAAGAACAGACTCAAATGTGTTCTTCTTTATAGCTGAGTAATATTCCATTGTGTATATGTACCACTATTTCCTTATCCATTCATCTGCTGATGGACATCTAGGTTGCTTCCATGTCCTAGCTATTATACAGACAGTGTATGTCCTAACAGTGCTGCAGTGAATATTGTGGTACATGTGTCTCTTTCAAATATGAATTCCTTGGTGTGTATGCCCAGCAGAGGATTGCTGGGTCCTATGGTAGTTCTATTTCCAGTTTTTTAAGGAATCTCCACACTGTTCTCCATAGTGGCTGTATCAGTTTGTATTCCCACCAGCAGTGTAAGAGGTTTCCCTTTTCTCCACATCCTCTCCAGCATTTATTGTTTGTAGACCTTTTTATGGTGGCCATTCAGATCAGTGTGAGATAATACCTCATTGTGGTTTTGATTTGCATTTCTCTAAAATACAGGCTTAAATTGAAGAAATTAGGGAAGACCACTAGACCAATGAGGAACAACCTAAATTAAATCCCTTATGATTATACAGTGGAAATGAGAAATAGATTCAAGGGATTAGATCTGACAGACAGAGTGCCTGAAGAACTACAGACAGAGGTTCATGATATTGTACAAGGGGCAGTGATCAAGACCATCCCAAGAAAAAGAAAAGCAAAATGGTTGTCTGAGGAGGCCTCACAAAAGATGAGAAAAGTAGAGAGACTAAATAGGAAAAGGAGTACATCAAGGATGTATATTATCACCCTGTTTATTTAACTTATATGCAGAATACATCATGAGAAATGCTGGCCTGGATGAAACACAAGCTGGAATCAAGATTTCCAGGAGAAATATCAATAACCTCAGATATGCAGATGACACCACCCTTATGGCAGAAAGCAAGGAGGAACTAAAGAGCCTCTTGATGAAAGTGAAAGAGGGGAGTTAAAAGATCAAGACCATCCCAAGAAAAAGAAAAGCAAAATGGTTGTCTGAGGAGGCCTCACAAATAGATGAGAAAAGTAGAGAGACTAAATAGGAAAAGGAGTACATCAAGGATGTATATTATCACCCTGTTTATTTAACTTATATGCAGAATACATCATGAGAAATGCTGGCCTGGATGAAACACAAGCTGGAATCAAGATTTCCAGGAGAAATATCAATAACCTCAGATATGCAGATGACACCACCCTTATGGCAGAAAGCAAGGAGGAACTAAAGAGCCTCTTGATGAAAGTGAAAGAGGGGAGTTAAAAAGCTGGCTTAAAACTCAACATTAAAAAAATGAAGATCATGGAATCGGGTCCCATCATTTCATGGCAAATAGATGGGAAACAATGGAAACAGTGACAGACTTTCTTTTCCTGGGCTCCAAAATCACTGCAGATGGTGATTGCAGACATGAAATTAAAAGACATTTGCTCCTTGGAAGAAAAGCTATGACCAAACTAGACAGCATATTAAAAAGCAGAGACATTACTTTGTCGACAAAGGTCCATCTAGTCAAAGTTATGGATTTTCCAGTAGTCATGTATGGATGTGAGAGTTGGACCATAGAGAAATCTGAACACCGAAGAATTGATGCTTTTGAACTGTGGTGTTGTGGAAGACTCGTGGGAGTCCTTTGGACTGCAAGAAAATCCAACCAGTCAATCCTAAAGGAAATCAGTCCTGAATATTCATTGGAAGGACTGATGTTGAAGCTGAAGCTCTGATACTTTGGCCACCTGATGAGAACTGACTCATTGGAACAGACCCTGATGCTGGGAAAGATTGAAGGCAGGAGAAGGAGGTGACAGAAGATGAGATGGCTGGCTGGCATTACTGGCTCTAGGAGTTGGTGATGGACAGGGAAGCCTAGCTGGTGCAGTCAATGGGGTGGCAAATAGTGGGACAGGACTGAGAGACTAACCGAACTGATCTGAATAATGGGTGATGTTGAGCACCTTTTCATGTGTTTATTAGCCATGTGTATGTCTTTGGAGAAATGTCTCTATTTCTTTGGCCCATTTTTTGATTGGGTTGTTCATTTTTCTGGTATTGAGCTGCATGAGCTGCTTTTATATTTTGGAGATTAATTCTTTGTTAGTTCCTTCATTTGCTATTATTTTCTCTCATTCTGAAGGTTGCCTTTTCACCTTGCTTATAGCTTCCTTTGGTTTTTTTTTTTTTCAAAATTTTTAAGTTTAATTTGGTTCCATTTGTTTATTTTTCTTTTTATTTCCATTACCTGGGGGGTGGGTCATAGAGGATCTTGCTGTGATTTATATCTTTGAATTTTCAATGTGGAGTGAAAACAGAATAGTGTTCTCTAACTCTCCAGACAATTTAAACACTAGTCTTTTACTATTCATAAAGTGAACAATATGCTTCCCCAAACATACTTTGCTCTTGTTCACCCCTTTGTTTTGAAAACTGTTTTTGTTTCATATATCAAACATTTATATACACCTGTCATGGACCATGTACTATCATGTGTTTTATAAATATTAACTTGCTTACATGCAATAACAATGCTGAAGAAGTTCTGATACTACCCTATCCTTCAGCAAGGAAACCAAGGCACAAAGAAGTTAAACACGCTGCCCAAGTTCAACAGCTGATAAACTGGTTTCAAGTTCAATCAGCCTAGATACAGAAACTGTATTTTAACCAACTTGTATCCTATCAAAGAGCCAAATATTCAGCTAGAAACACAGAAGAGAGGGATGCAAGGGGTGTTTATTGTGCTGGTCTCCTGTGGAAGGGATTATGAAGTGATCTTAGATGAAGCATGACTTCCTGAGGTAAATAATAAGTATTTTCCACATCTCTGGTATTATAATTATTTTAAGAAAATTTGACATATGTGGGGAGTAAAATCTGATTCAAAACTTCTAACCATCTTTCCCCACGTATCAATCACTCACTGGAATTAGTTAGAGTTTATTTCTGCAATTATTTAAATCTGTAGTAATAACTTCTTGATTTTGACAACAATTCCATTCAGAAAGGTATTGCACATTCCATAAGAAAAGCAATTAGAATTGTAAAAATCCAATTAAAATGGAATATCTTGATTTTTACATAGTCCTCTCTCTGTAAGACAAACGATCTCAATTTTAGAAAGTTCAGTTCAGTTCAGTCGTTCAGTCGTGTCC
>SJXQ01008327.1:62433-72711 GCA_006408695.1 Aepyceros melampus | reverse complement strand
GGAATACCCTGAAAGTATTCAGGACCATATTGCTGTCGCCTTGTTTCTTGGTAACTGTGGTACTCTTTCTATTGCAGTCCTTTTTTCACTTACCCTGGACTAATTGAGCATCTGTTATTTGTCACTTCCTGCCCTAGATGCTACGGACTGTTCATACACTCAGTGATTTTCTGGTCTAAAAGACAACAGCCCAATACGCCTTTATTTTACACGGGGCTAAAGGTGACAGTGGCCACTTAGAGTGCACAGAAACATTAGACAGATCCCACCTGGACTCCTGGGTAGCGTCAGGGGAGAGACTTCTTTGAAAAGTGACCCCCCCCCACCCAGGACCTGAATGATAAAGCACCATTAGATTCCAGGAGGAGGCACATGCAGAGGAGAGGGTCACGCGTCGGGAGGCTCGGACGGGAAAGAACTCAGAGAGTTCAGGGTGGGAGGATGGGGCGGCAGGAGTCTCAGAGAAGATGCGCTGGCAGGGATGCTGGTGGCAGAGCAGACCCAGCTGGCCTGGCTGTGCCAAATAGGCTCAGTCTTCCTTCCAGCGGCCTCACTCTGAGAGGGTCCCGAGCCCCAGGAGGTGGTGGCAGGCACTCTGGCCACCTGGCCTCTCCCCCCAACCCCCGGGTTCTGGAGGCCATGAGACCCCAGGGGCTCCTGTTCCACGTCTCCTCCTCAAACCTTCCTTTCCTCCCTGATCTTGGAGACCGAGAGGTTGTCCATCCCCTGAAGGTGATGGGGCTACTCCCCAGCCAGGCTCCGTGCTGTGTTTGACAGGCCAGTTTATAACCTTCGAAAGTACTTTGTGAATTCCCAGGATGGTGCCCTACCACAGGTGACATTCTGCAGCTTGTGCTTTATACGCGCTCCTTGGCTTTTGAGCCTGGGCCGTGTTGCTGTGTGCAGCCCTTCATTCATTTAACTTGTCTCCTTATGCTGTGGAAACATCTTTACAACTGAAGTCCACCAGAGCCCTGAGGGAGAATGGTATTGTCGAGAAACAAGGATTGACATCTGGTTTATGTTTACATCCTTCGGTTCTATTAACTGAGAAGATATTTTTATTTCGGTGTTTGTGAAACTTTCCACAAAAAAAAGGCATCCATTTTCTAGACTTATTAATAGAGCAGTCCGAAGGTTTTATTTTTAGTTTTGAAAGAAATCAAAGCAGGCTTCTGAGATAGGCACATTTTCCCTCATTTCCATCTCCTTTTCATGTTTTGCTGCTAAGAGACACCAACTTGAGTGCTTTTCAGCATGAGCTGGCTGTCTCCATGTAGATTATTTTTGAAAAATGTAAGCACTTGGGTTTTTCTTGGGTTTCTACTGGTACTTAAGTTTTGACATTTCTTTGAAAAGTATTTTAAATCTGTATATACATTTTTAGTAATTTGTTTTTAAAATACAAATTTCTGTGTTTCTAGGTTTTCTGTTTTTGTAAACAGCAGAAGGTATTAGTCCATATTAAGTACTAATTTGCTCTAATATTTTCAGCTGTTTTTGGAATTACACTTGGCAAAAAAAAAAAGAGACAAATGTCTGCAGTTGTGACAGTTTGTCTTTTTGTTCAACTCTAGAATAAATAATTCTAGTGAATTTTTTTCTAGGCTTGTAAAAACATAGGAATGATTCGAGTCATTGTAATAAGTAGTTAGGCAAAATTGAAAGTTTTTTTTCAGTGGTATGACCCTGTAAGTGAAGTGAAGTTGCTCATTCGTGTCTGACTCTTAGCGACCCCATGGACTGCAGCCCGCCAGGCTCCCCTGTCCATGGGATTTTCCAGGCAAGAGTACTGGAGTGGGGTGCCATTGCCTTCTGCAATGCATGAAAGTGAAAAGTGAGAGTGAAGTCACTCAGTCGTGTCTGACTCTTAGCGACCCCATGGACTGCAGCCCACCAGGCTCCCCTGTCCATGGGTTTTTCCAGGCAAGAGTACTGGAGTGGGGTGCCATTGCCTTCTGCAGTGCATGAAAGTGAAAAGTGAGAGTGAAGTCGCTTGGTCGTGTCCGACTCTTAGCGCCCCATGGACTGTAGCCCACCAGGTTCCTCCATCCATGGGATTCTCCAGGCAAGAGTACTGGAGTGGGTTGCCATTGCCTTCTTATGACCCTGTAAGAAACTGTTAATACAGCCTGTGAGCAACTGTGTAAAATTTCTTAACCACTCTTCCAGATTGTTTAAGACAAAAGAAAATGAACAACCAAACAAAAATACTGTTCATCATGCTCTTTATTTTTAATTACATAAGTAAAGCATCATTCTAGGAAATTTAGAAAATGCATGTGGAAATTACTCTGGAAATTCCAGCATGTAGAGAAAACTGCTGTTACAGTTTGGTGTATATCTTTCTAGACTGAGGGTTCTGGCTCAAGTTTGAGAAGTCAGGGGTTCTGTAACCTTGGATCTACGCTTGGCCTTTATTTTTACTAACCTCTCAGTAAAAATTTAGTAACAGATATAGGCAGCAGACCATGGTAGTGTTAGGAGTACTGTCACCAATAGAGAGCAAAGATGCTTTCATATCGTATTCCATGCAGTTACAGAGATTTTGAAATATTGCTTATGTTCATCACAACTCAAACTTAGTTGTCAGACTCACTTCCAGATCTGGCTATTTATTTAGTGGTTTACTAAAGAGGCACATATTACTCTTAATACCAATTCTCAAAGTAAATTGTTAATCAGTTTCTATGTATTTTATTTTATGCATTTGAAAACGTCCTTCTGAGGAGTGGTTCAGAGGGCCAAAGTCCATTATGCCATGCAACTCCAGATATAAGAACAGCCAACATTTGAGTGGTCGCTGTGCCAGGGTAAGAGATCAGGAAAGCCCTGAAACACAGGTACATTAAAGAGAGAGAGAATGACATGAAAGTGAGTTTAAATTACTATATCAAATACTTTTTATGAACACATTAATATTTTCCAGATCCTGTGCAAAGTGTACTGCAACTACAACGGGCAAATAATAACCTAAAGGTTACCTTTGCTATTGGCATTTTAAATATCCTTCTAGAGTCCTTACACACCTGTGTATGTGTCTATGTTTTACTTATTGAATATTTGTTTTTTGGCTGCACTGGGTTTCAGTTGCGGCACATGGGATGTTCAGTTGTGGCACATGGATGTTTTCAGTCCTCGTAGTAGCATGCAGGATCTAGTACCCTGACCAAGGATCGAACTCGGGCCCCTTGCATTGGGAGCATGAGTCTTAGCCACTGGACCACCAGAGAAATTCCTACATGTTGATTGAGATAAATGGGATCATATAGTATGTACTGTTGTAAATTGCCTTCTTTCCACACTGATAATGTCGTAGATATCTTTCCATGTCAGTAAAAATACATATCATCACTTTTCTCTAAAATGAAAATAACTTGTGTTTTCTAATTGTAAAAGTAATAACTGTTTTGTGGGGGGAAAAATGTTTTTTTAGAAAATATGGGAAGAGGAAACAGGATTGTCCATAAAACTGCCATCTACACATAGATAATGTTTTTATGCCATCATTTTTAATGATCACCGACATTTTATTGATGGCTCTACCTTGATTTAATTAAGGCTGTTTCCATTATTTCTGTGCTTTCATTTCTTTGTGGCTGTGTGCTGACCGTTCTACTCTGTGCCTATGTCTCTAGCTTGCCTTTCTAACCTCTTTTTTTTTTTTTTTTGCTTTTCTTTTCTTAATGAATTATTTTAATTGGAAGATAATTACTTTACAATATTGTGATGGTTTTGGGCATCTCTAACCTCTTGAGCCCCGCATTGGATGGCCTCTTCAGTCTTTCCCCTGGAGTTGCTCCTAGCCATCTCAAACCTAACAAGTCCCAAACAGAACTCTTGCTTTTTTCCCTCCTTCAATTCTGCTTTGGACATGACTCAGCGACTGAACACCAACAACAATGGATCTGTTTCTGTTTCATTAAATATCATCAGCATCCACCCAGTTACCAGTCTAAAATTCTAGGAGATGTCCTAGGTTTTCACCTTCCTCTAATCCACCAGCAAGTACTATGGCCCTCCACATTCAAAATGTACCTCACAACCAACCACTTCTCACCACCTCCACTAAGACCTCAGTCCCCACCACAAGTCACTTCTCAGACGGATGCTCTAAGACTTCAGGTCACATATTGAACAGCTTTCCACCTACACTTGGAAACAGCTACATCCTTCATAGGCTTTTTTTTTTTTTTACAGTGATACTTAATTCTAAGTGTTTAAATTTTTCCACATACAAGTACTGGGTTCCTTGCTGCTCTGTGTTGAAGGATCTGCAGTTCATCAGGCTGTCATCCAGTCATGTCATCCCATGATTGAGTTAGGTGTCTACAGTACCTGGGGCAGTGTGGTAGGCAGGCTGTAGGGTGACTGACACAGAGTGGCATCTATTTTGCATGGAGCTCGTGTGTGACTGGAGAGACAGACTTTAAATAATTTCCAAGTGATTAGGTAATTACAGTGGGTTCAGTGTTCTAAAGAAGGAGTTGGAAGAGGGTTCACTGTGATCGTGTGTAATGGAGGAATAGCCCAGCCTTGGGAGGGATACGGCGGCCCGCCCTAAGGAGGCAGTGCTGAAGTGAGGGACCAAGGGGGCAAAGCCCAGAGAGGAGGAGGGCTTTCCAGGTGGAGAAGAGTACCTGTGAAAGCCCTGAATCTGGCCAGAGCTTCATCAACTGAGATACTTAAGCAGGCTGCGGCAGAGCAGGGGTTGGGGGCTGAGATGCAGGCTGAGAGGCTGACAAGGTGGATGCAGGATTTTTGACGTTAATGTCATAATAGTAGGAAGCTATTGAAGGGTTAGGCTGTTTGGATTTTTATTTTATAATCAAAGTATTATAGCCACTTGATAACAGCATAACCTTGAGGTTATGGTGAAAACAACAGTCTAGCCCTCTCCTCTCCTGTTCCATCACCCAGAAATGTGATGCCAGCTTTACATGGTGTCTCCTTTGAGTTTCTTTGGTTACTGTCAAAACTAAATTGTATATTCATGCATCTTTCTTGATTTGACAATGTTGCGGAGTTACGAAAGAAGACAGCTTACATCACCTCCCTTGTTGGCATTCATATTCACAACAGTGGTTCCTGTTCCATCACCTTTAGTCCATAAAACACTTCCCCTTTATGGAAGGGGATATAATAACCCTGGATCAGTATAAATGCTAATGTTTGCCTTTGATAACTAAATTCCAGAGTAAGGAGCTGGTGTAATGATCACCTGAAATGGTGGCAAAATATTTGCTGTTGTATTTTCTGTTCTCTTTCATGTCAGTATAGACTCATGGAATTTTACTTATTAAATGTTTTACCATGCAGCCAAAGTCACTATTCTTTCTTGATCAAATTATTCCAAATGTGGCCAATGAGATTCCCTTTATGCTGGCACCTGTGTCATCTTGGCATACCCTTATTAATTAGTCTTTGAGTGATTCTTTGCTTTCTGGGATAAGACATTCCATCCCAATGTGTGCTTTTCCTAACCCAGAACTGGTTCCAAGAGTTCTGGATCCTTTTAGTGGGAAATGGTATTTAGAATCCAAGATTTCGGTGTTAGATGTGCACACTCTTACTGGGGTGCCATTGTATCTATTATCTTTCAGTGGACAAAGCTAGAAAACATACTGAAAAGCTTTCTTACCTCACAAATACATAACGATGTCTACAATGGAAATTAACATTAGAGGGTTTGTCATTAAATTAACATTAGCAGGTTTGTCTTCAACTTTATTTTACCCTTATATATCTTTTTCTTACACACAAAAAGTTCATTCCTAATTAACATTAATGGTTACTTACTTTATCTTGTAATACACATAAAATAATTATCAAATTATAATATCATTAGTACTATGAAAATAATAATTATGAATGACGTTTCAGATTTCTTCTTGTCCTTAGGATATATCTCACCAGGATCGTAAAATCAAGATTATTGTGTTCAAAAACCACCTGGAGGATTTGCTTCTAGTAGTTGTGAGATAGCTCATTTTGGACTACCTCCCACCTCCTTGTAGATAACAGCTAACAACTCAAGACAAAAATAAAAAACCACTTGTTTTAAGGCACTAGAGAGAGACTGAAAACAGGCAGAAACTAGAGGGAAGTCAATACTTGGAAGAAGGAAACTGCATTAGATGAAAAAACAGCTATTTACCCACGGGCAGTCCTCCTCAGTGCTGCTGCAGGGAACAGAGATTCTGATAGAGACCTAGACTCGAGGGTTAAGGAATATGAGGAATGAAGGCAGAAATTCTGGAAATCAGATTAGCCACAGGCAGTGGGGAAGGTAGGAAAATTCTTCATAGAAACTCTATACTAAACTCCAGCTAAGGCAGAAGGAATGAATAGAGAGTTCAACTGCTGCTCACCACAAGGAAGACTGAAGATTTCTTCAAGAAAATTAAAGCTACCAAGGGAACATTTCATGCAAAGATGGGCACAATAAAAGAAAGGGTATGGACTGAACAGAAGCAGAAGATATTAAGAAGAGATGGCAAGAATACACAGAAGAACTACACAAAAAAAGATCTTCATGACCCAGATAACCACAGTGGTGTGATCACTCACCTAGAGCCAAACATCCTGGAGTCTGAAGTCAAATGGGCCTTAGGAAGCATCAGTAAGAACAAAGCTGGTGGAGGTGATGGAATTCCAGCTGAGGTATTTCAAATCCTAAAAGTTGATGCTGTGAAAGTGCTGCACTCGATATGCCAGCAAATTTGGAACATTCATTAGTAGCCTTGGGGCTGGGAAAGGTCAGAGTTCATTCCAATCCCAAAGAAAGGCAGTGCCAAAGAATGTTCACACTACTGCACAGTTGAACTCATCTCACACGCTAGCAAAGTAATGCTCAAAATTCTCCAAGCTAGGCTTCAACAGTATGTGAACTGAGAACTTCCAGATGTTCAAGCTGGATTTAGAAAAGGCAGAGGAACCAAAGATCAAATTGCAAACATCCGTTGGATCATAGAAAAAGCAAGAGAATTCGAGAAGAACATGTACTTCTGCTTCATTGATTACACTAACGCTTTTCATTGTATAGATCACAACAGACTGTGGAAAATTCTTAAAGAGATGGGAATACCAGACAGCCTGACCTGCCTCCTGAGAAATCTGTATGCAGGTCAAGAAGCAACACTTAGAACTGGACATGGAACAATGGACTGGTTCCAAATTGGGGAAAGAGGCTGTATATTGTCACCCTGCTTATTAACTTATATGCAGAGTACATCATGAGAAATGCCAGGCTGGATGAAACACAAACTGGAATCAAGATTGCCAGGAGAAATATCAATAACTTCAGATATGCAGATGATACCACCCTTATGACAGAAAGTGAAGAGGAACTAAAGAGCCTCTTGATGAAAGTGAAAGAGGAGAGTGGAAAAGCTGGTTTAAAACTGAACATTAAAAAAACAAAGATCATGGCATCCGGTCCCATTCATGGCAAGTAGATGGGGAAACAATGGAAACAGTGTCAGACTTTATTTTCTTGGGCTCCAAAATCACTGCAAATGGTGACTGCGGCCATGAAGTTAAAAGATGCTTGCACCTTGGAAGAAAAGCTGTGATCAACCTAGACAGCATATTAAAAAGCAGAGAGATTACTTTGCTGACAAAGGCCCATCTAGTCAAAGCTATGTTTTTCCCAGTATGACTCTGGGAATGATCATGACTCTCACATCCCAGTCATGTATGGATGTGAGAGTTGGACCATAAAGAAAGCTGAGCACCAAAGAATTGATGCTTTTGAACTGTGGTGTTGGAGAAGACTCTTGAGAGTCCCTTGGACTGCAGGGAAGTCAAATCAGTCAATCCTAATGGAAGTTAGTCCTGAATATTCATTGGAAGGACTGAGGCTGTAGCTGAAGTTCCAATACTTTGGCCACCTGATGCGAAGAACTGAGTCACTGGAAAAGACCCTGATGCTGGGAAAGATTGAAGGCAGGAGAAGAAGGGG
The DNA here is from genome assembly GCA_006408695.1 of Aepyceros melampus. Classification (NCBI taxonomy): domain Eukaryota; kingdom Metazoa; phylum Chordata; class Mammalia; order Artiodactyla; family Bovidae; genus Aepyceros; species Aepyceros melampus. The sequence goes on along the minus strand of SJXQ01008327.1, from coordinate 64,748 downwards.
ACGACAGAGGATGAGATGGTTGGATGGCATCACCAACTCAATGGACATGAGTTTTAGCAAGCTTCGGGAGTTTGTGATGGACAGGGAAGCCTGGCATGCTGCAGTCCGTGGGGTTCCAAAGAGTTGAACACAACTTAGCAACTGAACTGAACATGCCATACATGAAATTTAATTCAAGATTAATTATGGATCTAATTACAAAGCTTTTAGGAAAAAGCAGGAGAACGTCTTCACAATCTTGAGATAAAGGTTTCTTAGCATAGAGAAAGCATAATTATTAAAGGGGAAGATGGATACATTGGACTTCATTAAAACTTAAACCTTTTTCTTTTCCAAAGGTAAGATTAAGAAAATGAAAAGAGACAAAAATAGATGCCATCTCCCCAGGAAAAAAAAAAACAAAACAATAAGAAAATGAAAAGACAGAAGTCATTGAGAAATAGTTGACACAAGTTGTAAGTAGGAAAGTCCTATATCTGACAAATGACTTATATCCAGAATAAAAATCTTACAATTCAATAATAAAAAAGACAGTCTATTTTTGAATCAGGAAAAGATTTTAGTAAGTACTTCATAAAGGAAGGTATTTGAGTGATGACCAGTTTTCATGTGAAAAAGTACTAACATTAGTCATCAGAGAAATGCAAATTAAAGCCACAATAAAATACCACTACACACCCACTGGAAGGGCCAAAACTGAAAACTGACAACACCAAATGTTGCTGAGGATATGGGGTGGGGCTGACTGGAAACTGGTGCCAGGGAAACTTTCTGTGACCATGGTAACATCTTTTATCTTGATAGGGTTTGGCTTATACAGGTGCATACACTTGATAGAACTCATCAGATGGTACACTTAAAATTTGTCATTTCACTGGATGTAAATTTTACCTAAGAATGAGTTTTCATCTCTAGTTAGTGGTATACATGCTAACTTGTTTGGAGATGAAGCATACTGGTGAACTTTGAAATGCATCAAAAATTAGATGGATTGATGTGTGGATGAATCATGTCAATAATGGTAGAATCTGGGTGATATGTATATGGGTGTTCTTTGTACAATTCAATTTTTCTGTATGTGTCAAATTTTTATTCATAATGTGTTGGGGAAAAGTCACTTGGAATAATTCTTTTTTGTGTGGTTATGTTACTGATTTGATGTAGTTAGCTTTATTTGTTTTCAGTGTTGTGGTTTGCTTTTTTCTCTTTATTTGTAGAATACTGTCAAGCCTAATTTAATTGGGGAATTGCTCCTTTAACAAATTTCTTCAGTTATGATTGTGGAATAACAGGTTATGATTGTCATAATGATTCTTTATGTGTGTGCTAAGTCGCTTCAGTCGTGTCTGACTCTTTGCGACCCTATGGACTGTAGCCCACCAGGCTCCTCTGTCCATGAGATCCTCCAGGCAAGAATACTGGAGTGGGTCACCATTTCCTTCTCTAGGGGATCTTCCCAACCCAGGGATACAACCAACGTCTCCTGCATTGCCAGGTGTGTTCTTTGCCACTAATGCCACCTGGGAAGCCCAAAGTCACTTAGTCGTGTCCGACTCTTTGTGACCCCGTGAACTATCCAGTCCATGGAATTCTCCAGGCCAGAATACTGGAGGGGGTAGGTGTTCCCTTCTCCAGCAGATCTTCCTGAACCAGGGATCGAACCCAGGTCTCCCACATTGCAGGCGGATTCTTTACCGTCCGAGCCACCAGAGAAGCCCAAGAATACTGGAGTAGTTAGACTATCCCTTCTACAGGGGATCGTCCCAACCCAGGAATTGAACTGAGGTATCCTGCGTTGCAGGTGGATTCTTTACCATCTGAGCCACCAGAGAAGCCCAAGAATACTGGAGTGGGTAGCATAGTCCTTCTCCAGCAGATCTTCCCGACCCCGGAATCAAACCAGGGTCTCCTGCATTGCAGGTGGTTTCTTGACCAACTGAGCTACCAGGGAATGGTACGTGGTGTCCCTGGGTCCTGAGAGGTCCTGGCTGAGTGTGCACTGGGTCTCCCTGCGTGCTGTTGGGGGCCTAGGGCTCAGATGTCTCTCCACCCTCACCGCCCCCCCCCCACGAGTCACTGGCTGTCTCCTCCACATCTCCAGGCTCACTGTGGCCCCTGAACCCCAGACTTGCGCATCCAGCACTGACTTGCCTTCTCTGCTCGGCTTCCAGCAGGCTTCTCCAGCTGAACCTGTTCAAGCCTGAGCTCCTGAGCGCCTAGTCCCTCAGGCTTGGCCTTTGCCTGGCCTCCACTTCCCAGTAAATAGCAACTCCATCTTCTTGGTGGTCAGCTCATAAAGCCAGCACTAGATCCCT
>SJXQ01008327.1:7361-27876 GCA_006408695.1 Aepyceros melampus | reverse complement strand
GTTACCGGTAGTTATCTCTAGGTTTTATAACCGGAATTATAACATCATTTCCATTAAAAATTCTAAAAATTCTGAAAAGAAGGAAGTTTTGTGGCTAGTAAAAGCAATATGGTTATTTGGCTTGATGTTAGGAGGGAGGTTATGTTTTAGGAAAAGGGTCCAAAAGTTTTTAATGATACAAAGGTAAGTCACATGCACTTTTCCTCTGATTTGTTAGCATTTTAATTGACTGTGGGTCAAAATGAAAGTTATTGCATGGGTGGAAGCCGAATCATAATCTAACCATAATTAGGCAATCATGTTTGACTTGATAGCATAGATCTTAAATCTGGTGGAGAGAAGACATTTAAAGGTTTCAGAAATGGGATTTCATAAAATGACTGTCTCCTGAAGATGAAAATGGTAAAACAGTTCTTGTCAGGTTCAGGCTAAGCATGAACTGGCCTTTTATAAGTATGTGTCTATATATTGTTTTTATTTCAGCTTTTATATTTTCTTTTATTAAAAAATTAACATACTTGTTTTTAAAAACTTCAAAAAGAACAGAAGTGTTAAAAGTTGGAAAAAAAAAAAGACCTACTTAAGTTTCTCCTTCCTCTGGAATCCTTTAGGGAATTCTTCTTTTTTAAAGAGAATAGATCTGGGAAATGGAGGAACCATGCCTCAAGAAAACGGTCATTCTTGACAGTGTGATAGAATGATCACTGGATAGGAGTCAGGAAATTTATCTTCTAATCCCAGCTAGTCTGTAGCTCTGTGATTGGAAAAAAAGTTACTTTGCTCCTCTGAACATTATTTTGTACCAATTTCAAGATGATAAGTTTGGACTTTGAAAATCAGGATACAGACACTTTTTAAAAAGGGTATATATGAGCATTGTTTGTGTGTATGTGTGTGCATGCATTTCTGGAAAGGCTTTTTCTCTAATCATAAAAGGTAGTTAATATATGAATCATGGCATTTATAATTGAGAAATAAATGCTATACTTAATTGACATAGTGTTACTTTCCAGAGAATTGGGATTTCATTTATTCCTGCTATTCTTATATCATCCTGTTACACATGTAACTGTAGAGCATTTCATCCATGTTTAACTCACAGTCATAACTAGATTAAGTTATTATCCACTATTACAGAGAGAAACATACAGCTGAAAAATAAATTCAGTTTCTGCTGCTCTTTCTCTTAGGTTACTATCTTAGAGAAATGAAGTGATTTTTGACTACAGTTCTTTTAAGAACATCACTTATTGTCAGACAGAAGTAAAATTGGGATTACCCATAGAACATTTCTATTTTGTAATTTATTTGGTATTTTGTAGAACACCTTCCTAATTATATTTGGCATGGTCACTTGCTAAAAATATTAGTGAGTGTTATCTGGTGTTATTACATACCTCTCTTCTGAGTCACGCATGGGGTAGGGTGGGGTAACCATGGGAGACACACATCTAAAGAAGCATTATCTTTTAAAAAAATTTAATTCAGATTGCCCTATCTCTCTGCCTGCCTGGTTAGTAACTCTGAACTTTGGAGATCTATCTAGTTGTGATAAACTTGTTCTGTATGCCATAGGCCAGAGAAAGTCAGCTTTGATGGCAGATTTCTATACTGGTGCAGAAGAGAAATGTTTAGTTAACATTTTAAAAGAAATAAACCAAAAAATAAAGAACTACATCTATTAGCATATATGCATTCCACCAGTAGACTTTCTTTCTTGAACTTTGTATGGTCTTTTAATGTTTTCAACCAAAGAAATAGCACATGCATTCAAAATTAATTGTAGAATCTTAATTACAGATATATCCATTTAAAAAAATAATTTTCTTTCATGAAATTATGAAGTGATTCTTTAAAATGTTTATTGATGTGGCAAGGTAAAAAGTTTTTAACATAATACCAGGTATCAAAATAGTTGGCATTGGTGTCAGCATTTCCTTTTGTACAGAAAAAAAAAAAAAAAACTTAGGGCCTCCTGAGTTGAATTTTTCATCTTGAGTTATATAACAAACATGTGAGCTCCTATCCTGTGCTGGATCGTATATCTAGATATGGTTGAAGATGTAAAGACAAAATTCTTTGTAAGTGTGGGCTTTGTCTATGCTAAAACTTATGGAGGCATTATTTAATATAGGTTAAATTTAATGTGCTATATACTTCCCTGCACCTTCCTTTGATCAGTCATTATTTACATTCCTTCATTAAATTCACTCAGTTTAGAAAGTGTGTTCTAAGGAAACTTGCTGTTAGAAGCTATAAAAAGTCCTTTTGTAAAGTGAATTAATTTGCTTTCTATATATCCAGGTTTTCATCTTTAATTTCTTAATAAGCAGCTTGTGAATAATGTTAGCAAGTGACATATCCATGGTTCACTTTAACCCCCATCCCCCCATGATCTCCATTTTTGTGTGTCTCTTTTATATCATAATCATACAGAGCAGGAGTTTGGGGTTCTTACTGAGTATATAAATGATTCCAACTTTTAAGCTTTTAGTTTTTTAACCTTAAAAGACTGACATAAGACATCATGACTTTAAAAAATGACACTTTGATAATAAAATGATAAATAATGTATATCAATTTAAATTTGATCCTAGGTCCTTATAGTGTAATTTATATTTGAGTTTCTTACAATTGAAATATAAGGACTGTATGTTCCAGTTATGCAGATGACACCACCCTTATGGCAGAAAGTGAAGAGGAACTAAAAAGCCTCTTGATGAAAGTGAAAGTGGAGAGTGAAAAAGTTGGCTTAAAGCTCAACATTCAGAAAACGAAGATCATGGCATCTGGTCCCATCACTTCATGGCAAATAGATGTGGAAACAGTGTCAGACTTTATTTTTTTGGGCTCCAAAATCACTGCAGATGGTGATTTCAGCCATGAAATTAAAATACGCTTACTCCTTGGAAGAAAAGTTATGACCAACCTAGATAGCGTATTGAAAAGCAGAGACATTACTTTGCCAACAAAGTCCGTCTAGTCAAGGCTATGGTTTTTCCAGTGGTCATGTATGGATGTGAGAGTTGGACAGTGAAGAAAGCTGAGTGCCAAAGAATTGATGCTTTTGAACTGTGGTGTTGGAGAAGACTCTTGAGAGTCCCTTGGACTGCAAGGAGATCCAACCAGTTCATTCTGAAGGAGATCAGCCCTGGGTGTTCTTTGGAAGGAATGATGCTAAAGCTGAAACTCCAGTACTTGGCCACCTCATGTGAAGAGTTGATTCATTGGAAAAAACTCTGATGCTGGGAGGGATTGGGGGCAGGAGAGAAGGGGGTGACAGAGAATGAGATGGTTGGATAGCATCACTGACTCGATGGACGTGAGTCTGAGTGAACTCCAGGAGTCAGTGATGGACAGGGAGGCCTGGCGTGCTGCGATTCATGGGGTCACAAAGAGTCGGACACGACTGAGCGACTGAACTGAACTGAACTGTTGTTCCAGTTAAACTGTTCTGTAGCTGTTTTGATTCATTTAGATTTGGTGTTTGTTAGTATAGTGGTTGGTAGGTAAAGTGATTATGAAAATAAAGTTGTTAAGGGACTTCCCTGGTGGTTCAGTGACTAAGACTCTGGTGCTCCAAGTGCAGAGGGTTCAGGTTCAATCCCTGGTCTGGAAACTGGATCCCACATGCTGCAACTTAGAGTTCTCATGCTGCAGCTATAAAGATGCCACATGCTACAGCGAAGATCAAAGATCCTGCATGCCACAACTAAGAGACCTGGTGCAGCAAAATAAATACAGGTGTTAAATATGTATGAACAGGTGTAGCCATGATTTTTAGGAAAAGCATCTCTGAATTTAGCAGACTTATGTTAGCCTTTTTTTAAAAATCAACTTTGAAAAAAGCACAAAACAAAATGCATAGGAAAAAATTAGAAAAATGTTGGAGGAAGAGAGCTTGAAAGATGAAAAGTAGTCATTAAAAATTTGATCCCCACGCTGGAGCCGATTATACAGAGTGAAGTAAGCCAGAAAGAAAAACACCAATACAGTATACTTACACATATATATGGAATTTAGAATGATGGTAATGATAAACCTGTGCGCAAGACAGCAAAAGAGACACAGATGTATAGAACGGCCTTTTGGACTCTGTAGGAGAGGGAGAGGGTGGGATGGGTTGGCAGAGTGGCAGTGTAACATGTGTGATATCATAAGTGAAACGAATCGCCAGTCCAGGTTTGATGCAGGATGCAGGATGCTTGGGACTGATGCACGGGGATAATCCAGAGAGAGGGTGTGGGAGGGAGGGGGGAGGTGGGGGTCGGGATTGGGAGTTCATGTACACTCGTGGCTGATTCATGTCGATGTGTAGCAATACGAATACAGTATTGTAAGGCAAAACAAACTAAAAAAAATTAATTAAAAAAAATTTGATCCCCTAAAACACGCTGTATAAATATGACATTCTTACATAAGAGACTGGTATTGCATGTATTGTGAATGTTTTCTAGGTAACATCATATATATCGGAAATATGTATAGTAGCGAGTTTCTAGTTTCTAGACTAACAGCAGGTCAAAGAACTATGGAGATATGATCCAGAGGGAGAAAATAACTATTATTCCAACCTTTCTAAACAGGACACCATACTTGCAGAACTTCTTCAAATACATAAAGAACACATTGTAGGATATCATGAACATGATTCTCTTTTGGACCACAAAGAAGAAGAAGAGTTGACTGAAGAAGAAAGAAAAGCAGCTTGGGCTGAATATGAAGCAGAGAAGAAGGTAGTTCATCTGAAATGCTTTTTGTTGTTGTTTTTGTTGTTAATCGTTTAAAAGAACAGTGGAGGAAGAAAAGGATCACATTTGGAAAAAGTAATAATATAGTGAATCTTCGGGAACAGAGTCCCCCAAGTTTGGGTGTCTGTTTATGGGCTTTGGCTACCTTTGGTGTAGACTTGAAGGAGAGTAGAGAAGAAAATGTTTCCCGTTAAAGAGTAGTAACCTCATTTCTGATTAGCACTTGCTAAATTGAGAGATTAGTGGGAAGCTGTATATTTAGCATCACTTAACTTCCATCAACACCCTTACTGTAGTAACAGACATATAGGAACTTGAGTTTGGAGGTGGGGGTAAATGTTGCTTTAGCATGTGTACCAAACTCAAAGTTTTGACCAAATTATCAGAACACAGAAATACTCCATTATTGGACATTAATGTCAATCTCCAGCAGCAACTTTATTTAAAATAGTTCCACCTCTGTTTTAAATACCACCTCACTTGAGCAAAAATGTGCCTGAGCATGGGAAACCTTATCCTAATACCCGAATCCATTTTAAACTCCTAATTCATTGTACTAAACTTCTTTAACGTTGTGATTTTAGGAGTCTCATCAGAATTCTCTGAGTTGCCCCATACTGTGGGAATTATCAGAAAAGAGTACACCTTTAGGGGTTAAAGCTTTCTATGTAATAAGATCTTGGTTTCAGTGAAAAGAGTGTTTTGTTTGTGTGTGAAAGAGTGTTAATAATTTCCTAGATCTGAGAATGTGGATTTTTTTCTCAACCAGTAGGTGATGTAGAATTTCAAGTTTTAAATCACAATGTGGAAAGTGCATAATTTTTTGTTTGTAGGGACTGACCATGCGTTTCAACATACCAACTGGGACCAATTTACCCCCTGTCAGTTTTAACTCTCAAACTCCTTATATTCCTTTCAATTTGGGAGCCCTATCAGCAATGAGTAATCAACAGCTGGAGGTAAGTTGTGAAGTACGAAAGTATTTTGCCTTGAATTAAAGGCAATTTCAAGTGCCTTGTTGTTGAGGGTTTCCTATGCAGGAATATCACATTCCCCAAAAGATTACCTCTGAATAGACCAAGAAATTTTTCTTTTATTTGTTGACCTTTTTGAACCAGCGTAGTTATAATAAAATGTGGTTTGTTCAGAGCACAAAGAAATCAGGCCTTGAATTAATATAGTTTGAATTATTTTAATTAAGAAACAATAGGGTAGCTGACTGGCTAGAGAAATAGCACTTTCTTCAGTTATAAAATATTTTGAATAAACAAATTACTTAATGTTTGAAAGTGGGATAAATACACACATTAATCTACATTCTAAAGCAGTGAAGATGCAACTTTAAGTGTAAAATGTACAGTATTATGAAATAATTTAAAAATAGGATCAATGATGAGTTAAATAAGAAAGGCTAGGTTTTAATATACCAGTAATTAAATAATATAATTGAATCTGTGATTTTCTTTTTAAAATGTGCTTATGGAGTCATTTAAATTATTAAATCATTGGTGCAATAGAATCCAATTTTTATCTTCCTAACAAGACCCTCACTGATGAGTTTTACTCCATTTTATTGATGCTGAATTTTGCTGTACTTTTCAAATAAGATTTTTAAGGCCACATGCTGTAAATTGGCAAGAGAAAGGCTCCCTATACTTTTAAAACTAAACTGTCTTTTATGTGCCCTGATAAAGTTATTTCTTGCATTCTTTAGGACCTCATTAATCAAGGAAGAGAAAAAGTTGTGGAAGCAACAAACAGTGTGACAGCAGTGAGGATTCAGCCTCTTGAAGATATAATTTCAGCTGTAGTAAGTTAATTGGCAGTTGTCTTACACCAACTTGGAATTCTTATTCCCACCATTCATTCTGATTTTTGTTTTTTGCTTCACTACTTCTGTGGGGGAAAGACTGTAATTCTTATAACTTGATTTACAACAGTAAAATACTAGTAAACTGTATAATAGTGCCAAGCTATATATCTCAGTTTTATCTAGATGTTGGTACAAAAGAGAAATATGAAATCGAAGAATTGGGAAATCAGTTAATCATGGAAATATATGTGTTGTTTATATAAACATATTTTAATTACCAGTTACATGAATTAAATCCAAATAGTTTTTCTCTAGGCATAGCTAACCCTTGTACAACAGTGGACAGTTTAGTATCTTGCTTTTACATCATAGTCTTCTTTAGAAAAGATTAAAGGAAAAGGGGGAAAGAAAACTTTATAAACCCTGAATATCTTTAAGGACCATAAATATTTTATTTTCTTCAATTCTACTGCAATAAGGAGTAAATAGAAATTTTTCTCCTAGTGGAAGGAAAACATGAATCTCTCAGAAGCCCAGGTACAGGCATTAGCATTAAGTAGACAAGCCAGCCAGGAGCTTGATGTCAAACGAAGAGAGGCAATCTACAATGACGTGTTGACAAAACAACAGATGGTAAGAAATCAGAGTATCTCTAGGTTATGTTTAATTTTCTTGAATTTATAATAACGAGTTTGTGTGACATCTGTGTTGGTATCTGTTCCCACATGTGGTTGGATGGATGGTCATTGGTTATTCCCTTTATTCATAAACGTAGTAATGTCAAATAAAGGTAATATCTTTTGTTGCAAATGAGCAACAGCTTCCCAAATGAATCTCCTTGAAGTTTACGTAGCATCTCTTCCATATAATTTTACTTTTGTATTCTGGACATCTAGAAAGGAATTTTTGCCAGACTTTTCTACCACGTTTACTGATTTTAAACAGCTTCCACAAATAAGTATACTTTTTAATATATTTAATTTGAGATAACAGGTGGAGCTATAAATGATATATGACACAGGTTCCTACTAAATTATGTAATTCTTTATAAGGCTAACATATTCCAGAATCCTTGATTATCTTTGTTAGCATGGTTGTTTGGCAGCCATCTACCTTGCACTGGGAAATTTCAACTCTTGACACCAGGGAATCAATTTCTGTGGCATGAATTTTACTTAGAAAGCACTGTAGAATTATGTGGTTTTAAATTATCTTAGGAAATCTGAGACATTCTAGGTAGGCAGGTAGGAATTACTCCCACTGCAAGTGCCTTTTCCCTTTGGTGTTTGTCACTAAAAGTGTTTATTTGTCTGTCATCATGTGAAATATTCAAAAGAAGGACAAAGAAAGAGACTTGACAAAAAAGTGCTGTAACTAATACTTGAGACTAATCACAGTGCAGGATAGGTTACTATAGCAACCAACTTAAATGCTGCCTGCACTACAATAGTCAAGTCATTAAGAGAATTTAGCTCTAAATGGTGTTACTAACTGGTTTCTACAGTAATGGTCCTGTGAATGCCATCAAATTAGTAATGGTGATAACAATAATATGTTTTTCTTTTGGTATGGTACCCCCTTAACAAATTGATTTTAACTCAAAATTTGATACTGCCTCTTTGAGACAGGTCATGCACTTGTAACAGCTCCCTTTCCTCTCCTTAGTTAATCAGCTGTGTTCAGCGAATACTTATGAACCGAAGGCTCCAGCAACAGTACAATCAGCAGCAGCAGCAGCAAATGACTTATCAACAAGCAACACTGGGTCACCTCATGATGCCAAAGCCCCCGAATTTAATCATGAATCCTTCTAACTACCAGCAGATTGATATGAGAGGAATGTATCAGTCAGTGGCTGGTGGTATGCAGCCACCACCATTACAACGTGCGCCACCCCCAATGAGAAGCAAAAATCCAGGACCTGCCCCAGGGAAATCAATGTATTTTGCACTAAAAGCTTAAAAGATTGTTAAAATCATAGAAAGATCTTTTATTTTTTTAGGAATCAATGACTTAACAGAACTCAACTGTATAAATAGTTTGGTCCCCTTAAATGCCAATCTTCCATAATAGTTTAAAATCTTTTTTTAATAGGGCATACCATTTCTTCCTGACATTTGTCAGTGATGTTGCCTAGAATCTTCTTACACACATTGAGTACAGAAGATCTTTCAAATTGTTTTCAGTGAAAACAAGTCCTTCCATAACAGTAACAACTCCACAGGTTTCCTCTCTAAATTTTTATGCCTGCTTTTAGTGACCATGAAATTGTCATAAATTAATGAATTTATGAAAGAATACTGATTTATATATTCATTCTTTACATATAAGGACACACAGCTGAGTTCTTAGAGTTGATTCCTCAAGTTATGAAATACTTTTGTACTTATCCATTTCTTGACTAAAGTGATTGAAATGGTTTTAATGTTCTTTTGACTGAAGTCTGAAACTGGGCTCCTGCTATATCATCTCTGTGACTGAAAGTTAGAAACTAAGGGTTGGTTATCTTTGACACAGAATTGTGTGCAATATTGTTAAATACTACTGCTCTAAAACTTGGAGGAGTCTTACAGTTATCTTAGCATTGTATAAACAGCCTTAAGTACAGCCTAAGAAGAGAATTCTTTTTCTTCTTTAGTCTTTTCTGCCATTTTTATTTTCAGTTATATGTGCTGAAGTAATTACTGGTAAAATTTCAGGGTTGTGGATTATCTCCCACACTTGAATTTTCTCTCTCCTGGCACTAATATAAGGCACATCTCTTAACTGCTTGGTGCCAGTGCTAGTGCTTCATCCTGTTGCTGGCAGTGGGATGTGGACTAACAAAATCAAGTTCTAGCATTTTAGGAGGTTAAGGATGATGTTGTGGTTGTTAGCTTCACACCCTGTTTTATAAACAACATCAAAATGGCAGAACCATTGCTGACTTTAAGTTCACATGGGGAATGTGCTTTAAAACAATTCCAGTATTGTCAGTATTGTGAAGTAATTCCTCCTAAAAATAAGGATCACTGGCTTCTATGCTCTTCCTCTTCTTTTCTCTCATCAGTATATTGTTTCTCCCCAACTGTATTTTCTTACATAAATTCTGTTTTAAAGCTCAGTTTTTGTTTTTTTTTAGTTTAGATCTGTGAGGCAATTTTCTAATCAAAATTCATCTAATGCCCTTTTATGAGGTTTTACATTGTCGTTTTTCTTAATCCAGGCTTGTAAAAATGACCTATATGCTTATTCATGTACAATTTGGTTGCTTGAGTTTCTTAAAGAAAAAGATTGTTAGACTATGAGAGTCAACTCAACATGGCGAAACCATTTTTGAGATGGTGATGTAACATGTAGTGGAAATAGCTAACAAATTCCAAAAAAAAAAAAAAAAAAAAGCTGGGTGGAGGATTTGCTCTAGGTATCACTGAGTTAAAATGAGTTTAACATTAGCTAAAACTGTTTTGAGTTGTTTGGACTGGACAATTAAGAGATGTCCACTTTTATCTTGAAAGAACTAGTGGTAGAACATTCAAGAGTACTGAGTACTAAGAATTTTGAGGTTTGGTGGATCCACCCTCCACGTTCCCATATTTGGATATTATGCCAGCCATATAATCATTTATTTCACTAGGGGGATGTGTTTTTACTTTAGAAGAAATGAAAAAGACAAGATTTGTGGAATAAATATTTGAAGACAGTATACTCTGGCCAGCTGTTATCAGTTGGTATTTCTACAAGTCCAGAATTTTAAACCTGATTTACTCAACCTGGGAACTTTCATCATGATCTGATTACTTGCTCAAAGACATAGATGTCAAAATTTTAGGCAACCTTCTAAACCTTTTTCATCATGAATTAAACTATGACTTAAAGAATAATACATAGAAAGGTTAATTGGAAATAGTTTGGGATAAAACTTGGATCAGTTTGCATACAATCTTCACTTGACATTTTAGCTACATAATATGTACTTTGAGTATAACATCAAGCTTTAACAAATATTAAAGATAAAATCATGTCAATAAGATACTAAAAGGCTCATTTTTATATTTGTTTTAGATGTTTTAAATAGTTGCAATGGCTTAAAAAATGATTTAAAATGTTGCTTGTAATACAGTTTTGCCTGCTAAATTCTCCACATTTTGTAACCTGTTTTATTTCTTCGGGTGTAAAGCGTTTTTGCTTAGTATTGTGATATTGTATATGTTTTGTCCCAGTTGTATAGTAATGTTTCAGTCCATCATCCAGCTTTGGCTGCTGAAATCATACAGCTGTGAAGACTTGCCTTTGTTTCTGTTAGACTGCTTTTCAGTTCCGTATTGAGTATCTTAAGTACTGTAGAAAAGATGTCACTTCTTCCTTTAAGGCTGTTTTGTAATATACATAAGGACTGGAATTGTGTTTTTAAAGAAAAGCATTCAAGTATGACAATAATACTATCTGTGTTTTCACCATTCAAAGTGCTGTTTAGTAGTTGAAACTTAAACTATTTAATGTCATTTAATAAAGTGACCAAAATGTGTTGTGCTCTTTATTGCATTTTCACAGCTTTGAAAATCTGTGCACATAATGTTTCATAGAAAATGTATAGCTTTTTATGTGCTATTTAATGGTGATTCTTTTGCACATTTAGTTATTTAATATCGGGAGGTCAAGGAGTTTGTTTTTTGAATCTGTTATATACTAAATTCTGTAAAAGGAGATCTCAGACCTCAAAAATAATTTACATACCAGGAAGCCTGTGTGTGTTTGTTAGTTTTGGTTGTCTGTGTGTAATCCAGCACCATTTCCTGCTTCCCAACAGCTGTGTCACTCATTTAAGTCAAGCAGACCTACCACTCCACAGTTGATACAAAAGCTGCTTATCATCCTGAATGCTATTTAATGGTGATTCTTTTGCACATTTAGTTATTTAATATCGGGAGGTCAAGGAGTTTGTTTTTTGAATCTGTTATATACTAAATTCTGTAAAAGGAGATCTCAGACCTCAAAAATAATTTACATACCAGGAAGCCTGTGTGTGTTTGTTAGTTTTGGTTGTCTGTGTGTAATCCAGCACCATTTCCTGCTTCCCAACAGCTGTGTCACTCATTTAAGTCAAGCAGACCTACCACTCCACAGTTGATACAAAAGCTGCTTATCATCCTGAAGCACTAGCAGGTTGATGGAAATTATCACCTGGCTTCCAAAGAAGCTGAATATTTTGCAGTCTTCCCTTAGCTATGCCCATTCTCCCTCTAATATCATAAAACCAGATACATATTTCTGTACCCTAAACAAAACTTTCAAACAGTTACATCTCCCAGTAAAAATCTTCCTTTGAGGGTGGCATGTTGTGTGATGTTTTAACAGTAAAATAGGTCATCCTTTTACGTGTTTATTTCACTAACAGTTACATTCAGGTTATTCCCCACCATGTTTCACCAGACTTAGTCTCAAGTGACTTTTGGCTATTTCCAAATCAAATCTAGCCTTAAAAGAGATGAAAATTCTTCCACCATTGATTTTTTTTGAAAAATATGTAATCTGTGCCAATCTAAAAGGAGTGACCAAGTTACAGAAATGCTTTTTGTCTGTGCAACATTTTATATATGCTGTTATATGGAAGTGAATAAAAATTAAAAATCCAAAATATATACTGTTTCTAAGCTTAATATCTGTCAGGAACCAAACTGCCCACATCACTCATGTTGGATCTAATAAACGAATGGTCCTTCTTGCCCCTGCCTAATAGTTCTACTCCTCAAGAGTATGTGCTGACGTAAAATTTCTTTACATATACACTGCCACCCTCTCTTTGGAATAACCTTCCTGATACTTATGCCCACTTGACTAACTATGGGAATCACTCTTCCCCTCAGTCTAGGGATCTGATAGTGACCACTGCATACCTTCACCAAGGGAGATGTGACAAGGAAAGCAGCAAATCAATTGAGGCCTTTGTTAAAAACAATAAAGATAAAGCTTTAATTGAAGGAATGAAAGGATGAGACAAATCCTAAAATACTGAAGAGCCTCTTAATATACAGAACTGCCCCATATTTCAAGCAGACTCTACCCAGCAGCATTCTTCCACATTCTGCTCCTGAATATTATGCCCTCACTTCTCCTCCCTGATAGAAACAGGGAAGGGGAGCTTGGCATCAATCTCCTTTATTAAATAGACTTGGCTCCCTCCCTGCAGACCTCACATCAAATATGTGTTGATTTTCAATAAAGGTGAAGAAAGATGACATATGCAAGGATGGGGTTTGTTTCAGGTATATGAGGAGAAAGTGTATGAAAAGGAGCAAAGGTAGAGAAGGATCAGGAAGAGACTAAATTGGAGTAGATTGATGGAGGGTCTTGAAATCCTGAATGGGTAATTCAATACAGAGGATAACAAGGGATTGTGAGGCAGCTGATGTGTTCAAAGTAGCAGGTAAAGACAGTGATTTGGGCAGGGTTAATTTGAATGGTTTAGAATGTAACGCGAAGAAAGATTGCAGACAGGAAGATAGATAATTAGGCATTCAGTGACCAGACTACTAACAATTTTAAGGACAAAAGGCAAAATCATTAGCAGTTGTATAAAACAGTGAACTTCTTAAATTGTGTGAAAAACCTTATTTCCTTTTACCCTTCCCCAAGGAGTCTGCTTTGTTCAGGATTTCTGACTTTACGTGCAAAACTTCACTTTTTTGTTTACTTTCTCAAACCTAGTGGAAAATCCATAGTGGTGTTCCTATTTCACAATTTTTCATTACTTCTAATTATCCTGTATACATATTTGCAGAAAATAAGTTTGGTCCATTTAACTAAGCTAAGTATAATTCTACTTCTTCCTCAAGCTAATCTTCAAGGGCTAAATCCATTCTTGTTACTTTTTCTTGAGACCCATCTAGTCCAAGGGCTAGTATCTCTGTTGGTAGTGTTACATTCACAAGCTTCCCTTCATATTTTCAAAGTACTTTGTGGTTATGTGTTAACCTGTATACCACATATGAGAAAAGTGAGGACAATAACTACATTTTTCTCATGACAGTTAAGCTAAAAGACCAAATCGATTGCACTGAGGAGGCAGAAGATAAATTATAGTCAAATTATCTGAGTCTTTCATGTCTCATTTGGAAAATGGGACTATAATAATACCTTAACTTTCTTGAATGCAGGAGGCCCGACCAGGTGATTTCTTGAGGTCCTTTTCAGCTCTTATGGTTTAGACGTGAGAAAACCACAGTTTGAAGCCAAAAGGCGATGTGTTTGTCTAAGGTTACACCGTAAGTTTGAACAGAATTAGAAATCCCTTCCCTTTAGCTAGCCCTCCCCCATTAAGCTATACCTTTTCTTTTCCTCTGTTTAGAAAAATGAGAGGTCTGACAGGCATTTTAATGACAAAGCAGGTAAGTCAAGTTGTAATTGGCTCTAATTACTACTTCTACAAGCTGTAACCTCCTTTATCTTTTGCCCAGGGGCACTCAGAGCAATGTTTCTTATTCTGGAACTCTGCAGAAAATGAAAAAACATGTTTAAGGATCTGATTCTTACAGCTTGGTTACTTGATTGGGTTATATACATGACAAAACATCAAGGTAAATATAAATCCGCTTTTGTTAAGTCAACTTTTAAGCAAATAATTGGTAGCCTCCCATTTGATTGTTCATAACTGTAAAGCCCAAATTAGGCCAATATTTAAATTGGTCTGGATAAAGTTTATAGTAAGTAGAAGGCAATATTGTCTTCTATTAACTCTTATGTAACACATATGGCATTTTTTGAGATGTAGGTTTTATAATGGTTTATTCTTGTGATGAAAACTATAAAAGCTAACAGAAGAGTGAAAGGGTGATTATTTTCTTGTTCCTACATGCCAGTAGCAAAGCAGTAGAAGCTTGTGTCTAGTTCGCTGAATACATTTCAATGGGGGAAAAAAAAGTGGTTAATATAATCATTTGCAGTCTTGTTAGTTCATTCTCAGTTCTTGGTAGGTTTTCAATAATAAAACATGGAGGTTGGCCTTCAAAGGCTTTAGTGATACAGGCTTGCTTGGACCCTATCCTTAGCAAAGTAAACCTTTTATTATGTGTTTCCGCCCTTTCTTTGCATATCTTCCACACTCTACTGGATGTGCTAAGCTCAAACGTTCCTGCCTGCAATTTTTTCCCCTTCTCCAAACTATCATTTCACCACCCATACATCCCTTTATATTCTAATACCTCAGTGTGTGTGTGTATATATGTGTGTGTTTGTAGGGGAGGCTTATAAAATCATACAATGCTAGTGATGGTACAGGTCTTAGAGATCCTGTAGACTATATCTATAGTCAGAAAATAAAGGTCCAGAGAGGGAAAGAGATACACAAGGGCACATATACCTTCTAGCTTCTATTCCACTTCATTCCACTCTGTTCAGATGCCCCCTATTACACCGGTGTCCCAATTCATTTTTTTTTTCAATCTGCCTGAGCACAATAAGCAAATTTTGAGAATAATTGGTTCTGAACTCAACTTTAAAATGAGAACCGTTTGTGGAAAATAGAGGGGTATGTGGATCAAAATGACAGGGAAACAAATTCCTGTGTGGTAACTATAAAATGGGATGTTTATTTTTCTTTTTTCACCACACTCAGCACAGTTAAGACCAATAGGCTCTAGAAGCACTGTTCTGCTTTCTGTATCCACATTCTTTAGAGTCAAAGATGGAATAATTGAGCCTTCCTCAGATGAGGTAAGTTGATGTACCAAGTACTTCAAAATCCTCTATTTCAAATGATAAATGCTGCTGTATTCACAAGGAAACAAAACAGAAAGCTCTGTGTTAGTGTAGTGATGTCTGTCAGGATAGTATAGAGATGTACCAGAAGGATCATGAATAATTTACATATTTTCAGAGAACTAAAACAGCAAATGATTTTAATACGCTAGAATTTGGGGGTCTTGTTCTAGATTTATAAAGTTGTACAAGTGAGTTCACCTCACTGAATCTTTCACACAGCAATAAAGATTTATTGAATGCCTATTATGTGTCAGGCACTATGACTAGTCACTATCCTGTTTTACCAATGAGGAAATAGGTTTAAAATAAATTATTCACTCAGTGTCACATGACTAACTGGAAGAGGCAGAATTCAAGAGCAGGTATCTGATTCTGCTTTTGCCATTAAACAAGATTTTTTTCAAGGTACTTCCTTCTGTGTCTCTTCAGTGGTACCTAGAGAGTTTGGCTTTATCCTCTCATTTCCTTCTGTGATCCAAAAGTGAAAAAACCAATGTGAGTACTTTGAAATACGTTTCAAGATACCCAAATTCATTTTTAATACAGTGGCTTCCTTACAAGTTCTTTGAGGCACCAGCTGAGAATCCTAAAGATAGAACTATTCTGAACTAAGAACTATTCTGAACTAACTATTCTGAACTAAGTTTACTTTTCATTTTTTCCACCTGATAAAGTGTAGGTACCATTCAAGCAAGGCCTTAAATGAGCTAGAATATGGACATGTAGATATTAAGGAGAAGGGTATCTCAGAGGAAAAAGCAAACACAAACACGTGTAAGCAGCAAAAAACAGAATTCAGAATAGGATAGTTCTAGGAAATGCCATGCTTCTGTATTTGTGCACAGAAGGTCAAAGTCTCATTTAAGCCAATAGTTTCTGGAATAGATAAATAATTATAGTATGGTANTCCATTCTGAAGGAGATCAGCCCTGGGTGTTCTTTGGAAGGAATGATGCAAAAGCTGAAAGTCCAGTACTTTGGCCACCTCATGTGAAGCGTTGACTCATTGGAAACGACTCTGATGCTGGGAGGGATTGGGGGCAGGAGGAGAAGGGGATGGCCGAGGATGAGGTGGCTGGATGGCATCACGGACTCGATGGACGTGAGTTTGAGTGAACTCCGGGAGTTTGTGATGGACAGGGAGGCCTGGCATGTTGCGATTCAGGAGTTGCAAAGAGTCGGACATGACTGAGTGACTAAACTGAACTGAACTGAAAGATGTTCAGCTCCTAATCCCAGAACCTGTGAATATGTTGTTTCATGGCAAAGGAGAATTAAGAATACAGGAATTGTTTGCTAATCAACTGATCTGGAAATGTGAGAGTCTCCTGAATTATCTGGTGGGCCCAGTGTAATCACAAGTGTCCTTAAAAGTGAAAGAGGGAAGCAGAGGGAGAGTTACAGGCAAGTGTGACTAGAGGTTCAGAGAGATGAAATGCTGCTGACTTTGAAGATGGAGGCAAGGGATGTGGGTGCCCTTTTCCCTGGTGGTGCTGCGAAAGGATAAGGAAAAGAATTCTTACCTAGAATTTCCAAAAGGGAATATAGCTCTGCTGACACCATGTTTTTTAGCCCAGTGAGACCTGCATCAGACTTCTACCTACAGAACTGTAAGATAATAAACACATGTTGTAAGCCACTAAATTAGTGGTTATTTGTTATAACTGAAATAGGAAACTAATACCAATGGTTATTTATGTGATTACTTGATTAATGGCTTTCTCCCCTGCTAGATATGTGAGCTTTTTAAGGGCATAACCCTGTATATTTTGCTCAATTTAATATCCTCAGCACCTGACACAGAAAAAGTGTGAGATAAATATTTGATGAATCAGTGTGTGAGTATCTTGGTGGTCATATATCACCTGAGAACATTACAGCAATGTTAATACTATCAAATTTTTTTTCCATGTCCTTAAGTGTATATGCATGTCTCTGCCTTTTGGTTTGGGTCTTTTCGTCTTTCTCCTTCCCCTTCTTTAGTCTTTCTTCTCTTTTCCTAACTTCTGTCCCTGTTTTTCAGTTGGCCATAACAAAGGAATGAAACACACCTTGTAATTGTCTATTATGTTTATGGAATAAGATCATATTTTATATGTTTTTTTTAAAGATATGTGAGCTTTTTAAGGGCATAACCCTGTATATTTTGCTCAATTTAATATCCTCAGCACCTGACACAGAAAAAGTGTGAGATAAATATTTGATGAATCAGTGTGTGAGTATCTTGGTGGTCATATATCACCTGAGAACATTACAGCAATGTTAATACTATCAAATTTTTTTTCCATGTCCTTAAGTGTATATGCATGTCTCTGCCTTTTGGTTTGGGTCTTTTCGTCTTTCTCCTTCCCCTTCTTTAGTCTTTCTTCTCTTTTCCTAACTTCTGTCCCTGTTTTTCAGTTGGCCATAACAAAGGAATGAAACACACCTTGTAATTGTCTATTATGTTTATGGAATAAGATCATATTTTATATGTTTTTTTTATTTTAAAATATTTATGTATTTTTTCACTGTCAGGTCTTAGTTGCAGCATGCTAGATCTTTCATTGCCACATGCAGGCTTCTCTCTAGTTGTGGCACACAGCCTTAGTGGTTGTGGCTCATGGGCTTAGTTGCCCTGTGGCATGTGGGATCTCAGTTCCCCGACAAGGGATGGAACACAAGTCCCCTGCATTAGAAGGCAGATTCCCAACCACTGGACCACCAGGGAAGTCCCTGTTTATGGTTTTTAAAAAGAAATAAGTTATATAGTTTATTACACTGAAGAGCCCCTTTAGATGTTACATATTTAATCAACATCAGTGGGTGAGTGATCCTTGATAGAAGTTACTCATTTTTGACTTAGGCTGTTATATAGAAACCAGGGGCAGAAACATCCCACAAAGGCTATGCCTTTGTACCTACTGGTGGGAACTTGTTTCCTGATTGCATGGCCCACATTAGCCAGATAACACAAATTTCTCTCTTCTGAGAGAATAGACATTTTGACACTGTCTATTTAGAAGAAATTGAATCTTCTCTTAGGACCAGAGAAGTCTTTTCCCTGGTACTGGCTACTGAGTTTGATCACAAAGATGTTTAATGTTTGAATGCTATGCACTGGAATCCCTAGAAAGGCGTTGGGCCTATGGTTAACCCACAAAGCTCAGCCTGTTCCATGAAGCAGAAGGCATAAGGAACAGTATTTTTGGTGAGAATGTTCTTCAAATTTCTAGTGTTCAAGAACATTTAGGTAAATCTTCATTCCTCACATTGAAAGGACTTGTGCTTCTCAAACTTTAATGTATGTGCAAATCACCCAAGAAGCTCATTAAACTTTAGATTTAGAGTAGGTATAGGGTAGGGTCCAAGAATTTGCATTTCTAAGAAGCTAGCAGGTGATGTTGATTCTGCTGGTTCAGGGACCACACTTTGAGGAACAAGAGGACTCTGAATCTGGTCATTCAGAGCTAGAGTATCTGCAATCTGCACAGGAGAATCAGAAGGTGATAATTTCTAGAACCAGAGCCTCAAGGAAGTTGTCTGAGCTCCGCATTCCTTTCAGAAATATGGAGAGTCTAGGTCTCTCTCTCGTGTATTGGGCTCCCCAAAACCAGGGCTGGTGCAGAGTACAGTGAGTCTGGCCTTCTCTGGGTGTGTGTGTAGGGGGTTGAAGAAAATGAAGCGAGCATGTGTATTAGGGTAATTAACCCTAGCTACCTCAAACACAAAGCTCAAAAGCTCAAAGTACTTGCCTGATCACCATGTTGTATGTGAACACACATACCAAAATACATTTGAAAACTATTATTGGATGAATAGAAAAACCTCCAGAATGATGTACACCAAAATGTTAATGATGATACGAAATAAAGATATCGTTGTTTTGTTTTCTTCTCTTTGTTAAATCTTTATTTTCTGATTTTTCTGTAGCAAAAAAAAAAAGTCTTCAAAACATACTTTAAAAAAGCATATATATCACTTTTATGATAAGGATAAAGGTTTTCCAAAATCAAAACAAACCCAATCATATCCTGCATATGCCTTTTGCTTAAATAATAATAACAATATTTAATAATTATTAAGTACTTCTATACTCTAATTGCTATTCTAAGTTTTCTACAAACATTATCTCATTTATTAATTGCAAGAAACCTGAGATAGGTACTGTAATTCCCCTCATTTTTCCATTGAGAAAATTGAGGCAGAGAAGGTTAACTGACAAGTTTAAGTAAATGGCAAAGCCAGAATTTGAACCCAGGCACTGATTGCTACAGAACCTGTGCTTTTTTTTTTCCCAAACACATGACTATATTTTAATAACACAACCAAAATACAAAGCACCATAGTAAAATTTTTAACATATATAAGTTGCTTAACTGATGATATGCCTTGCAGTTTTGCAAATTCCTAGGTGTTTCTGATGTGTATACCACAGCTTGGTGAGAACTTGGCATTGTAAAGCTTTGATTATTGTTGTTTAGTTGCTAAGTCATGTCTCTTTTGTAACCGATAGACTGTAGCTTGACAGGCTCCTCGGTCCATGGGATTGCCCAGGCAGTATCAAACCCGCGTCTACTGCTTGGCAGGTGGTTTCTTAACCACTGAGTCACTTGGGAAGCCCAAAGCTTTGATTAGCCAGAACTTAATTAGAACCTTTAATTTAAAGGAATTTCTTTTGATACATGTTCCAGCTATCAGTTTATTTCTTCTCAGCTCAAATCCACCGTTCCCTGCCCTGCTTTGTGGAGCTAGACCCTATAACCATTTCTCCTTTGCAGCTGTCATAATGTTTCATCAGTAAAGAGCATTGGAGGACCACTGCAGGAGGAAAGTGCTTCTCATCTTTGTTCTGATGTGGCTTTCTTCCTGCTGCAGTACATGACAGCCAGTGGATGCCAGAATCCCAACCATACGCAACCACCCAGCAAGTCTCACAGGTACCCCACGAGATGATTTCTTGCCTCCCTACCCTGACTGTAGCACCTCAGTGAATTTCTCTACCATCCAATAGGTGACAACTATACCCTCTGCAATAAAGTCAGAATCTCAGCCTTGGTAGGAGAAAGGGCTCTTTCACATTTGCTACTTTTGTATCATTTCCTTTTAGATTCTACATATAAGGGAAAGGGATGTCACATATTTCTCCTTCTCTGTCTGACTTATTTCACTCACTATGACACTCTCTAGGTCCATCCATGTTCAAAGGACCATAGTAAGTTGACGGGAATAG
>SJXQ01008326.1:611585-688951 GCA_006408695.1 Aepyceros melampus | reverse complement strand
AGATCAGCCTTTGGTGTCTTTGGAAGGACTGATGCTAAAGGTGAAACTCCAGTACTTTGGCCACCTAATGCGAAGAGTTGACTCATTGGAAAAGACTCTGATGCTGGGAGGGACTGGGGGTAGGAGGAGAGGGGGACGACAGAGGATGAGATGGCTGGATGGCATCGCTGACTCGATGGACGTGAGTCTGAGTGAACTCTGGGAGTTGGTGATGGACAGGGAGGCCTCGCGTGATGCGGTTCATGGGGTCATAAAGAGTCGGACACGACTGAGCGACTGAACTGAACTGAACTGAAATGGTGTTTGACTCTGTGACCTCACTGACTATTGCCCACCAGGCTCCCTGGTCCATGGGATTTCCCTGTAAGAATACTGGAGTAGGTTGCCATTTCCTACACCCCAGAGCCCACCGACGTTATTCAGACTAGCCAATGCTCAACCTGCTTACCCTCCCTCTGCTGTTCTTTCCCAGGGAAACCTCAGTAAAGCCTCTTGCTCACATTATGCCCTCCCCCTCCTTGCTCCAAACAGACCTGCTGTTTCCTCATGTGGCCTGCGGAATGTGACATGCCCCTCCTCTGGGGCGATGTCAGTAACTGTTACTTTAATGGCAATGATCTGATTTGTTGACCTCACTGGACTTGAATAATAAAATAGGTATTTTAACACAGAAGGAAAGAAAGAATAAAGGATTGAAGGGAGAAAAGGAGGAAGGAAGTAAGGGAGGGGGAAAACACGGAGGCGAGAGGGAGAAGAGAAGAGAGGAAGGCAGGACGGAGAGAGGAGGAGGCAGGCGGGCGGGCGAGCAAGCTGCTGGCGCCACTCAGGGGAGACATGCTGCTTCGGGGACCAGATGAAGGACACATTTCTGGCTTGAGGTGCTGGTGCCCGGAGGTGCCATTTGCAGAGGTGAGAAAGGAACAGCTCTGGGACTCCTGGCTGGGTGACCCCTGCCAAGTGATTTAACTTTCTTGTGCCTTGATGTCCTCATCAGCACAATGAAGATAGTCATGGAAGCTCCTTCTAAGCGGTGGAGACTCAATGAGGTGATGCCCTATGCAGAAGAGCCCCTGGCATGTGGTGAGAACTGGATAAATGTGAGCAGTGATAAGGATGAGGATGAAAGCTGGGGTGTGGTGCAGAGGAGGACGGGGTGGAGGGGCTGAATGAAGCAGGAGGGCCTCAGCGGGGGCTGACGGTGGAGGCTCTCGGAGCCAGGAGAGCGGGGTGGCCCACCATCATCTTAGTGGGGAGAAACATGATCAGTTACGCATCCTTAAGCACCACTGTGGCTGTCACATGGAGAACAAGCTGGAGGAGAGAGAAAAAGTGGGGAGAATAGCGAGGTGGTCTCAGCCCCTTCTGTACTGGACTGAGGGAGGCTGCAGAGGGAGAGGGCAGTGGCTAGGTGTGCAACAGTATGAACCAGAGTTTATAACTGCAAGCTCACGGTAAGTATAACAATTCTTTTTTTTTTTTTTTCTATTGTGTGTTTTTTTTTTAAATAATGTATTTAGTTTCATTGGAGGCTAATTACTTTACAATATTGTATTGATTTTGCCATACATTGACATGAATCTGCCACGGGTGTACTGTGTTCCCCTTCCTGAACCCCCTCCCACCTCCCTTCCCAGCCCATCCCTCAGGGTCATCCCAGTGCACCAGCCCCGAGCACCCTGTCTCATTTCCTTTAAATCTACTTAAGCCTGACCCTGGCAGGTCCCTGCCTCTACCATCTTGCTGAGGGGAAAGTCAACCTCAGGCAACCTCTTTGCCTCCCAGGCATTCTGCAGAGTTACACTGAAGGCCTCGGGCCTCACACAGCATCAAGGCTCCAGAGCTCACAGTGGCCACTTCCAGGATAACTCTGCTGTCCCAGCCTGTGACAGCAGGCTCTCTTCATGCCTGGGCATCCTGTGGCTCTGTGTCACCATTTAGGAAAAGGAAACAGGCAGGGCAGGGAAGCTCAGGGTCCAGTCCTTCTCCCAGAGGGGCCCTGGGGATCAGGGCCTCTGATCCCTTCCCAGCTTGGAGGCTCTCCCCTCCTAACCTTAAGGAAATAGACAGAGATCAGTGAGCTGTCCTGCCTGGAGAGCAGGACATTAACCATGTTATCACCAGCTGGCTCAGGGGCAAAGCAGGCTCTACTGAGGAAGAGAGGGCAGGATTCACAGTTTCTGGTCGCTATACTTTTCCACCCCAGCCCCTCTGCCTTGTTATAGAGAGCAATTGGTGGGAGACTTGCACACACAGGTGGGAAAGCGGCCTGAGCTTGGGTGCCAGCTGTTCATGCATGCCGTACTCCAGCACTGGTACACCAGCTGCCCAAGGGGGTTGAATCCCAGCAAGAGTGGAGGCCTCTGGGGACAGCAGGTTTCATCTCACACAGGACAGCCAGCACTGGTAAAAGCTGGCAGTTATTATGCATATAAATAAAGTCAGTTCCTGTGCTAAGTGTGTGACATACACCACTTCACTTGGTCTTCGTAACATGCTAAGAGGTACATGTTATTATTATTATCACCCTTGAAATAAAAACAAAGAAATGGAAACAAAGAGAGGTTCAGCGACCTGACCAGATCTGACCCCACAGACTGCTCCTGGCCCTGGGGGCTCATCAGTCAGCCAGTGCTCAGTGGGGTTGGCGAGTCTGGATCTCAGGCAGGGCAGGCGTGCAGGTCTTTTGGTGTCATCTGAGTCACTTTCTCCTCCTTTCCCCTTTCCTTTTTTAATTCTTGCCTCCTCCTCTAACTTTGTTCTTTCTTTTCTCCCTGTCTTCCCAAAGCTGTGCAGAAAGTCACATCTCTGCTTTTCATTAGACCCTTAGTCCTGGGTCAGAGCCCCTCCACCCAAATCATTCCACCCCCTCCATCCCTCACCGACTACAAGAAATGCCCGGCGACACGACTGCTGGGTGACATCGTCACTTGAGTTTCTGGCTGAGTAGAGTCTTGTTCTGCTGGCTAGGTTTGCTAAACAAAGACCCTATCGATGAAGGGCATCCGCCTCGTGAGGCTCTCCACTTGAGCTGTTCAGGAAGCAGCAAACCTTTGTCGTGCTTCTGTAGTACCCAGGTCCCTGTTTAGTGCAGTTTGTATGCATGGAGCTCACTGGACAAAGCTGACTGTGGCCCTGCACTTTGGTTGCAGGGGACTCTGAGGATGAAGCTGATCCATTGAGGAGCCCACCATGCTTGCAAGGAGACCACTGCACCGCACGTTACACACTCATTAGGCCACTTCACACACTGTGCTCAGCATGACATCAGACCCATTGCATGAACTGCTAGATTCTTCAAATGATACTTCTCTTTTCAGACCACATTTCTCTTTGGAGCAAGGTAAAAATTTTCTCTGCTTTTGGAAAGTTGAAAAGAAATTGCTTGGGTGTGCTACTCCCTTGCATGGGACTATCTTGGCTATCCCTCATTTCCAATGCAAGGACCAGGCTGGGGGCATCACTTATGACTGAAACTAGACAATATCCCTGATGAACTTGGATGCAAAAATCCCAGACAAAATATTAAAAAACCAAATTCAAGAGTACATGAAAGAGATCATATATCAGAAGAATCAAGTGGGATTTATTATGGGGCTGCAGGGATGATTTTAACAACCAAATTAACAAAATGAAGAATAAAATCATTGAATCATTTCAATAGATACAGAAAAAGCTTTGGATAAAATTCAACATCCATTCATGTTGAAAACTCTCAACAAAGTGGGTACAGAGGTACTTCAACATAAAAAAGGCCAAATGTGATGAGCACACAGCTAACATCACAGTCAAGGTCAAAAAGCTGTAAACTTTTCCTCTAATATCAAGACAAAGAAAAGGATGCCTATTCTTATCACTATTATTCAACACAGTGTTGTAAGTCCTTGCCAGAGCAATTCATGAAAGGGAAAAAAAAGAAACCAGAGTTTTATGGGCTCTCCCTCAGTGACTTCTTATTGGTGTGCTATTTCCTTGCGCTGTAATTCAAGGCTGAGGCCAAACATTCCTTTCTCTACTCCCAGCCTGACTGCAGAGTTCGTCACCTTCAGCTGCTACAGTCATCTCCACCTTCTCCTTTCTTTAAACTGGGCAACTGTTTGTTGAAGTGTAATAATGCATGAAGAAGTAGGAGGAAATAAGCATGAACAAGTGGGAACTAGACGTTTTAACTCAGGCTATTATAGTAAAACTACTGATAAAGAAACTGTATCAATCTCACATACTTTGCACTGCAGATCAGAAACACAGCTAAGAAACAGATCTTGGGGTCTCTACTTCAACAACTATGGTGCATACCACACCCTTGACAGGGCAGGGACAACCACAGAGCAAAGGAGAGGCTGCACTTGATATCCACCTCACCCACCAGGGGCAGACACCAGAGGGAAGAGGAGCTGTGATCCTGAAGCCTGCAGAAGGGAGACCGCAAGCACAGTAAGTTAGACAAAATGAGTGGACAGAAAATGTTGTAAAGGAGCAAGATAAAAACTGATAAGAACTGCTAAATGAAAAGGAGATGTGGTAATCTACCTGAAAAAGAATTCAGAATAATGACAGTAAAGATGATCCAAGATCTCAGGAAAAGAATGAAGGCACAGACTGAGAAGATGCAAGAAATGTTTTACAAAGACCTAGAAGAACTAAAGGCTTCCTTGGTGGTCCGTGATAAAGAACCTGCCTGCCAATGCAAGAGATTCGGGTTCGATCCCTGGGTCAGGAAAATCTCCTGGAGAAGGAAATGGCAACCCACTCCAGTACTCTTGCCTGGGAAAGCCCATGGACAGAGGACCCTGGCAGGCTACAATCCATGGGATTGCAAGAGTCGAACATGACTTAGTGACTAAACATCAACAACAGAAGAACTAAAAAATGAACAGACAGAGATGAACAATACAATAAATGAAAATTTAAAAAATACTCTAAAATGAATCAATAGCAGAATAACAGGATGAATAATGGATATGTGAGCTGGAAGACAGAATGGTGAAAATCACTCCTGTAGAATGAATAAAGAAAAAATAATGAAAAAAAATGAGAACAGTCTCAGAGACTCCTGGAACAACATTAAACACACCAACATTCAAATTATAGCAGCCAAAGAAGAAGAGAAAAAGAAAGGCTCTGAAAATGTATTTGAAGAGATTATAGCCAAAAACTTCCTTAATATAGGAAAGGAAATAGCCACCCAAGTTCAGGAATCACAGAGCCCCATACAGGATAAATCCAAGGAGGAGCATCCGAAGACAGATATTTATCAAACTAACATAAATTAAACACAAAGAAAAATGTTAAAAGCAACAGGGGAAAAGCAACAAATATCATATAAAGTTATCAGTTGATTTTTCAGAAGAATCTCTGCAGACCAGAAGGCAGTGGCATAATGAATTTAAAGTAATGAAATGGAAAAACCTACAACCAGGAATACTCTACCAAGCAAGGCTCTCATTCAGATTTAGCAAATAAACCAAAAGCTTTAAAGACAAACAAAAGCTCTACAGACAAACAAAAGCTCAGAGAATTCAGCACCACCATAGTGACCCTATAACAAATGCTAAAAGAACTTCTTTAGGCAGGGGAAAAGTAGACCACAACTAGAAATAAGAAAAACACAAATGGGAAAGATCCCTGGTAAAGCAAACATACAGTAAAAGCAGGAAATCACCCATACACAGACATGATATCAAACCAGCAACCACGAGAAGAGAATAGCACAAATTCAGGAAATGGGAATTGCACTTGAGCAACTTAAAACAATCTTGTGTGTATTAATATATAGACTGATTTATCAAAACCTCATGAAAAATGCAAACTAAAAAAAAAAAACTATGTTACAAACACACAATAATGAAAGAGCAACTCAGACACAAGGCTAAAATGGTCATCGAAGAGAACAAAAGAGGTTGGGAGAAAAAAGACCAGAAGAACAAACCCCAAACAATTAAGAAAACGGCAATAGGAACATACGCATCAATAATTACCTTAAATGTAAATGGATTAAATGCTCCAACCCAAAGACATAGGCTAGCTGAATGGATACAAACACAAGGCCCATATATGTGCTGGCTATAAGAGACCCACTTCAGAGCTAGGGGCACATATGACTGAAAGTGACGGGATGGAAAAAGATATTCCATTCAAACTGAAATTGAAAGAAAGCTGGGGTAGCAATACTCATATCAGACAAAATAGACTTTAAAATAAAGCTGTTACAAGAGACAAGGAAAGTCACTACACAATTAGATCAAGGGATCAGTCCAAGAAAAAGATATAACAATTGTAAATATATATGCCTCAACATAGGAACACCTCAATATATAAAGCAAATGCTAATAGCCATAAAAGGAGAAATCAACAGTGAAACAATAATATTGGGGGACTTTAACACTCCACTTACACTGATGGACAAATCATCCAGACGGAAAATATGGAAACACAAACCTTGAATGACACATTAGACCAAATAGATATTGATATTTATAGACCATTCCATACAAAAGCAGCAGAGTACAGTTCTATTCAAGTGCACACAGAACATTCTCCAGGATAGATCACATCTTGGGTTACAAATCAGGCCTCAGAAAATTTAAGAAAGCTGAAATTGTATCAAGCATCTTTTCTGACCACAATGCTATGAGAGTAGAAATCAATTACACAGACAAAAAGAAAAAACAAAACTGTAAAACACACACACACGCAGAGGTTAAACATAACCTCTGTTATTATTAATAAATACCCAATGGGTCATGAAATAAATCAAAGAACAAATAAAAAGTACTTAGAGAAAGTAACAACAAATACATGTCAATCCCAAACTGATGGGACGCAGCAAAAGCAGTTCCAAGAGGGGAGTTTACATCAATACAACCTTATCGCAAGAAACAAGAAAAATCTCAAGTAAGCAATCTAACCTTACGCTTAAAGCAACTAGAGAGAGAACAACAAACAAAACGCATCCTTAGCAGAAGGAAAGAAATTATAAAGACCAGAGCAGAAATAAATGAAATGGAGACAAAAGGAAAAATAGCAAAGGTAAATGAAACTAGAAGCTGGGTCTATGAGAAAATAAACAAAATTGATAAAACTTTAAGCAGACTCATCAAGACAAAAAGGGGGAGGACTCAGATCAGTAAAATTAGAAATGAAAAAGGAGAAGTTGCAAACGATGCCACAGAATTATAGAGGATCATAAGAGACTACTGGAAGCAAATACGTGCCAATACAATGCACAGATTCCTATAAACATACAACTTTCTGAGACTGAGTTAGAAAGAAATAGAAAATATGAATAGACCAATCACAAGTGCTGGAAATTGCAAGTGTGATTGAAACATTCTTAACAAACAAAAGTGCAGGACCAGATGGCTTCACAGGCAGACGCTATCAAACATTTAGAAAAGAGTGAATACTTACCCTTCTGAAACTCTTCCCAAAAACTTCAGAGGAAGGAACATTCCCAAACTCATTCTACAAGACCACTGTACCAAAATCAGACATGAAACTAAGACCAGACACAGCTATCACACACAAAATCACAGCAGGCCAGCATCAAAAATCCTCAACAAAATAATAATACTAGCAAACCAAATCCAACAACACACTAAGAGGACCATACACTCTGATCAAGTTAGATTTATCCCAGGGATGCAAGGATTCTTCTATATACTCAAATCACTCAGTGTGCTACACCACAATAACAGATTGAAGGATAAAAGCCATATAATCTTCTCGTAGCTACAGAAACAGCTTTTGACACAATTCAACACTCATTGATGATAACAACAACAAAAGCAAAAAAACTCTCCAGAAAGTGGGCTTAGAGGGAACATGCGCTGTGCTGTGCTTAGTCGCTCAGTCATGTCCAACTCTTTGCGACTTCATTGACTGCAGCCCGCCAGGCACCTCTGGCCATGGGGATTCTCCAGGCAAGAATGCTGGAGTGCAGGATATGAAATTAATTAGCTCTTGCCTTCCTCTGTGTGTGTGTGCATGCTCAGTTGCTCAGTCATGTCTGACTCTTTGCAACTGCATGGACTGTATCCCACTGGGCTACAGTCCATGGGCTTTTCGCAGCAAGAAGACCAGGGTGGGTCGCCATTTCCTCCTCCAGGGGCTCCTCCCAGCCCAGGGGTCAAATCTGCATCTCCAGCATCTTTTGCATTGTCAGGCAGATTCTTGTTGACTGAGCTACCTGGGAAGCCCCTGCACCTAACAACAGAAGATCAGGAAACAATCTCATTTGTCATCACATCAGAAAGAATGAAATATCTAGGAATAAACCTACCTAAGGAGGAAAAAGACCTGTAGCCTGGAAACTATAAGACTCTGATGAAAGAAACTGAAGATATAAAGAAATGGAATAATATTTTGTGATAATGGATTGGAAGTATTAATATTGTTAGAATGTCCATAACACCCAAAGTGATCTAAAGAGTCAGTGGAATCTAAATCACAATTCCAATGGCATTTTTCACAGAAATAGAACGAGCAATCTTGAAATTTGTATAGGACCACAAAAGACCACAAATACCAAAGCAATCTTGAGAAAGAAGAAAAAAGGTGGAGACATCACGCTGCCTGTTCCAAACTATATTTCAAAGCTTTAGTAGTCAAAATAGTGTGGTACTGACACGAAAACAGACACATAGATCAATGGAACAGAATATTTAACACAGAAATAAACTCATACATTAGTTAATGTTTGACAAAGGACTAAAGAATATACAGTGGGAAAAGAACAGTCTCAATAAATGTGTTGGAAACACTGGACAGTCACATGCAAAAGAGTGAAACTGGACCACTATCTTGGACCATACATAACAATTAACTGAAAATTAATTAAAGACTTGGATGTAAGACCTGAAATCATAAAACTCTTAGAAAAACATGGTAAGCTTCCTGACATTGGTCTCGGTGATTTTTTTTTTTTTTTTGTATATGACACCAAAAGCATGGAAAAAACAAAGCAAAAGTAAGCAAGCAAATGGGACTTCATAAGACTAAAAAACTTCTGCACAGCAAAGGAAACCAAAAACAAAATGAAAAGGAAACCTACCAAAAGGGAGAAAATATTTGCAAATCATTTGTCTGTTAAGGAGTTAATATCCAAAACATATAGAAAAACTCATACAACTCAATAGCAAAGAGTAAACAGTGAGCAGAAGATATGAATAGACATTTTCCCAAAGACCTAAAGATGACCAATGGATACATGAAAAGGTGCTCCACATCACTAATCATCAGGAAAATGTGAATCAAAAACTACAATAAGATATCACTTCATACCTGTCAGAATGGCCATTACCAAAAAGACAAGAAATAACAAGTGTTGGTGAGGATGTGAATAAAAGAAAATCCTTGTATGTTATTTGTGGGAATATACATCTGTACAACCACTATGGAAAACAGTATGGAGGCTTCTCAAAATATTAAAAATAGAATTAACATATGATCCAGTTATTCAGCTTCTGGGTATTTATCCTCCCCCAAAATGAGCCCAGTTGTGTCCAGCTCTCTGCAACCCCATAGGCTATAGCCTGCCAGGCTCCTTAATCTGTGGAATTTCCCAGGCAAGAATACTGGAGTGGGTTGCCGTTCCTTCTCCAGGAGATCCTCCCAATCCAGGAATCGAACCTGGGTCACCTGCACTGTAGGTGGATTCTTTACCATCTGAACCACCAGGGAAGCCCTAAGATAAAAACATAAAGTTGAAAAATATATCTGCACCTCCTATTCATTGCAGAGTTATTAGTGATAGCTAAGACCAAGAAGCAACTATGTGTCTATCAATGGATGAAGAATTAAAGGATGATTAAAAATAATAGAGTATTATTTATCCATAAAAAGAAGAAAATCCTCCCATTTGTGAAACCATGGATGAACCTAAAGGATACTATGTTGACTGAAATAAGTCAGACAGAGAAAGATGATCTCTGAGATCTACATGATCTCACTTGCATGTGAAATCTGAAAAAGAAACGA
Organism: Aepyceros melampus; assembly: GCA_006408695.1. Taxonomy (NCBI): domain Eukaryota; kingdom Metazoa; phylum Chordata; class Mammalia; order Artiodactyla; family Bovidae; genus Aepyceros; species Aepyceros melampus. Next base: position 678,976 of record SJXQ01008326.1, on the reverse strand, counting down.
AAAGAAACCGAAGTCATAGATACAGAGAAGAGACGGGTGATTGTCAGAGGAGGACATGAGCGGGTGAGTGCAACAGGTGAAGGGGGTCAAAAGATACAAACTTCCGGCTATAAAATGAAAACAGCCCTGGGGTGGAATGTACAGCACGGGGATCATAGGTAGCTACATTGCATTACATATTTGAGAATTGCCGAGAGTGTAAATCTTCAAAGTTCTCATCGCAAGCAAAAAAGTGTGCGGTGACAGATACTAACTGGACTAGCTGTGCTGATCATTTTGCAGTATACACAAATATCAAATTATTATGCTGTACATCTGAAAAAAAAATAATGTTGCATGTCAATTATACCTCAATTAAAAACAAAGTCTAAAGGGGGAGAGATGCTATTGGAGGGGGCTAAGCAGTGAGCCCTAGAGTAGGGGTCTGCAGCCTGGCTGTGAAGCTGCCCCCGCCCCGCTCTGGCTGTGAGATATGCGTCTATGCTTTTAGCACGCTAGGACTTGACTCACTGTGTCACGGCTTCAGTTAAACCAGGAGCTACAAACTCAAAGCCTGCAGTACCCAGAAAAGAAGCATAAGTCCTCACAGAGGGACGTAAGTTAGACAGCAGGTGCTGAACTGCTTGTCTTGTGAGGCACACAAGCTCCGCCTGGTAACTGTCTTGTAAGAACTGCAGGAGCCAAACAATGCAGAGCAAATAAACAAACTAGGGCTGGATGAAGCCAAGGGTCATAAGACAGGGACCCCTAGAAACAGCCCTTTACTCTTATTTGGAACAGCTTTGTGTTCTCAAAGCTGCTGTTGCTACAGCTGGAGTAACTGACAGATGCTAACAGGAGGACACCTTTGCAGGGGGAATAAGGAAACTTAAGAGGTGTGTGGGTGATCCTCGCACGCAAGCCAGAGCACATTATCAAAGATGGGGATCAGCTAGGCAGACGCATCTGACTGATGCTGATGGACAGGAGGATCTCACCAGGACGGCAGCTGAGCCTCTGAAGAGGCTTCAGCCTGTGGCAGCTCTGCCCCAAAGGTGACTTTTACTGATGAAGCTCTTCATTAATATGGGTTCTCCAGTCTTCAGCAGACATTTGTTTGCTTGTCAAGCTGGGTATTGCTCTCTGCCAGGCAGCAGGGAGTTGACATTAATATTTTTATCAGCCTGACTTTGGGAGGTCAGCTGGGATTATTACAGATGACATATCCTTGATTTTAGCAAATAAAACTGATTAAAATGTGCTGAGTCAGAAACTCTGGCTGAACAGTTAAAAGCTACAGTGCATTATAGTCTGGGATCACATCCATTCACCTCACTGAGGATTACTTCAGTTCAGAAGACTCAAGAACTGTATGATTGAAGACAATAGAAGCAAGGTCTCCAAAGAGTGATAGAAAGGCTGGAATGGTGGCTTTTCATGTTAAAGATTATACTCTTGTCAAATGCAGGCTCCATGGGTGTGACTAAGGGCATTTTCCTACTTTTTTAATCTTTAAAATTTGGGCTTTTCATGAATTCAAAAGCACATAAAATATGTGTGGTGGTTAATTTTGTGTGTTACTTTGACTGGGCCATGGATTGCCCAGAATTTTGGTCAAACAAGATTCTGGATGTGTCTGTGAGGGTGTTTCTGAATGAGATTAACATTTGAATAGATAAAATGAGTAAAGCAAATTGCCAGTGTGGGTGGCCCTCATCTAATCCATTGAAGACCTGAATGGAACAAGATTGAATAAGAAAGAATTCTTGCCTTAACCTGACTTATCTGACAACTAGCTCTTCTGGGTCTAGATTTTTCAGTTTCTATAACTGAAGAGTCTGCCCACAATGCAGGAGACCGGGTTTGATTCCTGGGTTGGGAAGATCCCCTGGAGAAGGAAATGGCAGCCCACTGCAGTACTCTTGCCTGGGAAATCCCATGGACAGAGGAGCCTGGTGGGCTACAGTCCATAGCGTTGCAAAGAGCTGGACATGACTGAAGCGACTTAGCATGCACACATACACACGTGTGCATATTATATATATGCACATATAATATACACATCTACAAATAAGTATAAATACATAAATATGTGAAATGAAATGCTTTCTGTTCTACCTCTGCCAGTTAACAAGCCTTTTCCAAATACAAATTTCTGAGCCCAGATAAAACAAAGTCACCTATTTGGAAGCCATTAACAACTTCCTCCCTGATACTGCACTGAGGAACTGGGAGGATGTGAGAGGTGGCCATTTTCCATCTGCACCATCCTTTACAATAAACAAGAAATTAGTATGTAAAGAATAAAAAAATAAGATTGGCCCCAGATAACTGAGATGCATATGAAAGAAATGATTTCAGCAAGCCCAGATGCTTGCATCTTCCCATACTTAGAATATCACTAAATCTCTTCATGTGAGAGCTTTAGGTTTCTTTTAATTAACAGTAGTCTTTTAAAATTCAGATTACCTGACCCTTGCTGCAAACTTGTGCATAGCCTGGCTCGTCCCCTGCCTCCTCAGAGTCAGCTCTCTGGGGGTCACCTGAGATGCTGTCTCCTGAGCTCGAGTCCTAAAATTCCCACCAAATAAAACCTGGCTCCTAACTTTTAGGTTGCACTATTTTTTAGATATATATGCTGGGCCTCCTTGGTACCTCAAACTGTTAAGAATCTGCCTGCAATGCAGGAGACACCAGAGACACAGGTTCAATCCCTGGGTTGGGAAGATCCCCTGGAGAAGGAAATGGCTACCCACTCCAGTATTCTTGCCTGGAGAACTTCACGGACTGAGGAGCCTGGTGGGCTACAGTCCATGGAGTCGAAAAGACTCAGAGATGACTGAACGACTCTCACACACACACACATACGTATATGTTTAATTACACATCCTATTAGTTCTATTACTCTGGAGAACGTTGCCTGACACAGTATATGTGTACAAAGTAAGTGAACCAATGATTAAATCCAGTGGGAGTCAAAGTTCTGAATGCTCTTTACATGGAATGGGCAGCTTTAGAAATGCATCTGCTCTGAGAGACAATTTACATTTCACAAATAGAGGAGCTGAGATCCAGACAGCGGAAGGGCCTTGACCTAGCCACGTACCCAGGTGCCTTGTGTGTATATATGTGAATGGTGAGAGGACTTAAGATCTGCCCTGTTAGCAAATTTCAAGTATATAATACAGTATTGTTAACTACTGTCACATTGCTATACACTCAGTTCAGTCTGAAGTCACTCAGTTTTGTCTGACTCTTTGCCATCCCATGGACTGCAGCACACCAGGCTTCCCTGTCCATCACCAACTCCTGGAGCTTGCTCAGAGTCATGGCCATCGAGTCAGTGATGCCGTCCAACCATCATCCTCTGTTGTCCCCTTCTTCTCCTGCCGTCAATCTTTCCCAGCATCAGGGTCTTTTCTAATGAGTCAGTTCTTCGCATCAGGTGGCCAGATGTTGGAGTTTCAGCTTCAACATCAGTCCTTCCAATGAACACCCAGGACTGATCTTTAGCACTGACTTGTTGGATCTCCTTGCAGTCCAAGGGACTCTCAAGAGTCTTCTACAACACCACAGTTCACAAGCATCAATTCTTCAGCACTCAGCTTTCTTTAAAGTCCAAATCTCACATCCACACATGACTATTGTATGCTATACAATAGATAATCAATAAGGAAATAAGTCCTTGTTATGCAAGGGCTTATTTCCTTGCATAACTGAAACTATGTATCATTTGAGCAATATCTTCTCAACTCCCCTTTTGGCAAATGCTACATGATGCTACATGTGGAAACTAAAATAGTCAAAGGCACTGCAGCACAGAGTAAAATGGAATGGGAGAATATATTTACCAGACGCTTTCTTGAGGAGTGAGCTGAGTCTGGGACCAAACCTCCTTAATCTGGCCTTGTGTTCTTCCATCTACATGTACAGGTGCTCACACACACATATTTCCCTAGAGACCTGATGTATCAGCAGTTTGCTCTGTGCCAGGCATTGTACTATTTGAAATGGGTTAGTACAGTCAATCTTCAAAATGATCTTATGAAGTAAGGCTAATCTTGTTTCTATTATATGTGTATGTGTGTTATTTGCTTAGTTGTGTCTGACTCTTTGCGACTCTATTGACTGTGGGTCCCCATATGACCCACCAGGCTCCTCTGCCCATGGAACTCTCCAGGAAAGAACACTGGAGTGGGTTGCCATTTCCTTCTCCAGGGGATCTTCCCTGGATCAGGGATTGAACCCGGGTCTCTCGCATTGCAGGCAGATTCTTTACTGACCGAACCACCAAAGAAGCCCTATTTTATAATAAAAAACAAACAAAAAACACTAAGACTCAGACAAGTTAACAATGTGCCCAAGACTGAGCAGCTGTTGGGTGGCCCAGCTGACTTTGGAGCCCATACTTTCACCCCAGTGATGAGAAGTCTCAGTGATCAGCCTGGGGAGGTTTTAAGCTTTCAGTTCCTTAGAGAAAAGCCAGTTAATTATAGGGAAAATGCCTTTTCTTGTGATTCCCGTCACTGCTGAGAGGACCAGAGGACGTTTCTTGCAGCCCGGGGTCTCTGGGACTCTGTCAACAGCTGCCTTGCTGACTTGAGGCTGCCGAGGAGCCTGCTATGTCTTGTACTGTGAGCTTGAAGGAGATGATTGTAGTAGCAGAATCCCAAGATGGCTCCCCAAATTCTTGCCCCCAGTATGCATGCCTTTTTTCCCCGGAGTGTGGGGGACCCGGTGATATGATGGGGTATCATTTCTGTGATTGTTTTGTGGCATGACTAAAGTGGTTTTGTATATATGATTAAAGTTACTAATCAGTTGCCTTGTGTTAACCAAAGGGAGATTATTCAAGTGGTCTTGACCTAATAACATGAATCTGAGCCAGAGGTCAAAGACAGGGAATACAAGGAGATCTGAAGTATAGACCCATTTCTGCTGGGTTGGAAGAAGGCAGACATCAAAGCTGGGAACTATGGTGGGGGGTCCCATGGCCAGGAATTGAGGGTGATCCCAGGAGCTGAGAGTGGTCCTGGCTGGCCTGACGACTAACAAGAAAATGGGGACATCAGTCCTACAGCCTCAGGAAACTGAATTCTGGTAACCAATTGAATGAGCTTGAGGAGGACAAGTTCTAGAGGAGATCAAACCTGACTGAGCTTTGATTTTAGCCTGTGAGACCCTGAGCAGAGGATGGAGCTAAGCTGTGCCCAGATTCCTGACACATCCTGTGAGATAATGAATAGGTGTTGCTTTGAGCTGCCAAGTTTGTGGCAATTGGTTAAACAGCAATTGAAAACTCATGCAACACCCTTGAGAGACACCCTTGGGCTCTGGAGAAATTGTCTCCATTACCATCTTTCTGGCTCAGGAGCTGAGGTGTAGCTGGCTAGGTTTAATGCCTTGAATCTGCCCTGATTCTCAGTCAGGAGGAAAGCCCCTCTGGGTGAGATGAACAATCTGTCCATCTGTAGATAGGGATGGGCCATCAGAGCCAGGGGATTCCTGACCAAGGTCCTGATGATGGACATGTGGCTGAGGAATTCTAATCCCTCTCATTCCTGGAGAGAGGGCAAGAGATTTCTGTTGACTCAAATGCAACCCATGTCTTAACATTTTCAAGTCCCTGGGCATTCACTGTGGTCTCCATTCCTAGGCATGCTCACCATGAACATGATCTTTTAGGGAATGATTTGATTCCTGTCTTACAAACATCTTCTATGTCAGCTGCTGATCTAACAGTTTTCCTCCTGACAAAATTGTTAATCTGTATCCATTCTCTGCCATTTTAGGGCATTTAAAAATATTCTGCTTTGTGATAGTTTTTTGGGACACTTTCTGTCAACGTGCTTGCATGCAGGGTCTTCATGAAATCCTGGAACAGTTTTTAGTCTTTCAACCTGAAAATTCTGCTTATGTTACAAGTGCGAGGGAAATACAGTGGGGCCTTATTATAGCAGGAGTGCTGAGGCTTCACCCTGTTGTGACCCTCACTTCAGTGCCACTGGGGAGGGCTTATCGTTTTCTCTTTGATGGCTATTTAAAGAATTGTCACAGTATCTAAAATAAGAATCCAGCGTACGGACAGTGTGAGAACTGGCAGTGACAGCAAAGAGGAGGTGAGGGACAGAGCCACTCTCCCTCCAGGCAGATCCAGAGGTGCTAGGGCGAAGGACCCTGACCATGTGAGCCCCCCACCCCCGCATGCTCTGCGGGCCTCCTGGCTGTCAGTTGCAGCTTCACGCCCACACTCTCCCCCAGCCTGCCAGACTGAGATCCCACCTGGAGAGACTCCTTCCAGGCCACATGTCCCTCGATAAGGCCACAGCTCTTCCTTTGGATTTAGAGAGGAAGGAGCTCATCCTCTCCCACAGGGCAAGGTGATGAGGTTAGACTTCCATGGCCTCCAAAAGCATTGCACCAGCCATGCCTCAGTTCTGCGAAACGACCTTAGGAAGAGCTGACCAACTCCCTCTCCCCAAATCCTGATACCCAGATGTCATCTCAGCATCTTGTCCTTGTTAACCATAAGGATTTGGGAATTATGGCTAAATGTGCTGTCTCAGGCCTCTGCAACGGCTGCCCCTCCAGGAGCATTTGCTCCAGGACTTCCCAGGGCTGCCCCTCTCCACCAGTGCGTCTTAGCTCCCCTCTCTGGAGTGCCTACTCCTTGCCCCAGAGTCTATCGCAATAGGCTCTGTTGGATTTTCAGGACGTTTGTCTTGTTGATTTACTTTTTCTCTATTTTCTCTCTCTCCCATAAGTGAAAGCAGAGATTCCTGCTACCCTGCACCCCCAGCTCTTAGCCCAGGCTGGCCCAAGGGGATGCCGCATGCGCAGCTGTCCAAGGAAGGCAGCAGCTCCCAGCACACTGCAGAAGCAGCCCTGTAATATACAGCTTTCACTGAGACAGAGCCCACTATCCTGCAAAGCAGTTCTTTCCCAATTCTCTTATATGCTGAGCCCAGAAGGCTGCGAATCTGCTCCCAGGATGGCCCAACACCTCCCCAGGAGGTCAGGTTCCAGGCTCCCTGGGGCCTTTGGTTTCCTCTCTTGTGGTTTAGAAAAGCGTCTTTGCAGTCTCAGCATGGCACTGAATGTCTTTCCTCCCCATTTCCCACAGAACGCAAAGTCCAGTAGGCTCCTTATCCTGGGAGCCCAGCAGGCCCGGGTGTGTGGGCAGGGCCCAGCAGAGGGAGAGCCGTCTCCACTGGCCTCCAGGCCCTCACGTGCTCCACAGCTCACTCGGAGCTGTCTCCTCACCACTTTCCTTTTCTCCTTATAACGTGACAGTATGTTCTGTGAACACTGCCACTGCTGACAAGACCATCAGTTCTGTCCATAAAGACTATTCAGCATTCCAGCAGAGCACTGAGAACCGGAGCGTGTCACAGTCCTGGGCATTTGGGCCCTCACAGGAGCTTTCCTCCAGACAAAAAAGGAAAGGAGAGAAGGCAATTCTGTTTTCTCAAAGCAGAGAAGAGCTGGCTGCTAGAGAAGTGGAGCGAGCGCCATTTCTCTCTGCTGCGCACCCCACCTGTGACGCCCCACCCTGGAGAGGCCTTTCCCTGAGGCTACGGGAGGACTGAATGGCCTGACAACGTGATGGGGAGCGTGGTCCTGCAGGGCGATCCCAGGTGAGACCGCTGCCTGCCTATCCGCTCACACTGGACACCTCCGGATCCCCTCGATTCTTCCCTGCTGCCATCTCTTCAGTCCCAGTCCACTTTTCCCACAAACCGTACTCTCTGGTATGGTCCACCTCTCCCCATCTCCACAGTCACCCACAGCAATCCAAGCCTCCACCACTTGTTGGCAACAGTTTCTTGAATCTCTCTGCTTCCTCACCTGTCACCCTCAAGAGCATTGATTGCAGTAACGAGATCTTTGTATAGCCTTCATCAAGGCCTCACTGCCCGCTGGATAGCTGAGGGATCTTTTATATCCTACATCAGACTATATCTCTCTACTAGGCACACTCAGCTAAACCTATGCTCCTTGCATGGTTTAGAGGCACTATATGTTCTGGCTTCTTCTCCTCTCTATCCACTTGCCCTTGGAGATTTGGCCAGTCAGTTCTGTCTCCAGACCATGCTGACCTCGTTCCTGGCTCAGGGCTGTTGCACTTGCTGTTCCTTCTGTCTGGAACAACAGCTCAAACTTTTCCTTGGCTGACTTGTTCTCCTGGTTTTGGTGAAGTTTGGATGCGTGTCTCCTCTTCAGGATGGCTACCCTGAGTACCCCAGCCACTGTAGATGTCCTCCATAGTCTTTATCACCATCCAGCATATTCTAGTTTATTATTTGACTGCCAGGGTTTTGGAGCCTTGTCTGTCTGCTGACTCCTGCACGCCCTGAGATAAGTGTTTACCTAGTGACATGAACCTACAGCCCATGGGACTTCCTCATAACTCTGAGGAATGAAACACAGTTCCAGGTACCAGAGAGGACACATGTGTTGCCCAAGGTCACACAGGACACAGATAAGAGCCAGTCCAGGCTTCCAGAACTGCTGACTCTGCTCTGTGGACCTTCCATCACCAGGTGAGTCACTCCAGGTGTAAACAGGATGTTCCCCTAATCCCAGGACTGGGGGCATCTTCACATTAAAACACGAGCTGAGTTGTTCCCTGGGAACTTACTCAGGGTGGCCAGACTTCCCAGAAGAAGCTCTGGGAGGAGCTCAGGTCCTAAGGGATGACGATGGTGGAGGAGGAAGTTCTGCTGAATGGTGCAGACTTTGCTGAGCTAGGGCTTATGGGGGGAGGAGGAGCAGCCAGGATGACAGTGACAAATTCTCCACTTGAGGTTGTCTCCAGGACTCTGTGTACTCCCAGCCTGGAGCTGCACAGCTAGTGGGATGTTGACTAATCACGGCCATGCTAAGGAGCAGGGCAGTGGAATTGGACCTTAAGGAGACGGAGTGTTTGACTTTGGGGAGCCTCTATTTAAAGATGATGGGTGATTGGAGGCATCTCCCTGGGAACCGAAGAGATTCAAACTCTTTCTGTGTAGATGATTTAATCCTTTCTTTGAGCACCTACTGTGGGCTGGCCGTGAACTAGGCCTGTTAGGAGGATAGAGGGGAGAAATGGAGAGTCTTGCCCCAGGGATTGCACACTTAGGAGCAGATTGCTAAGTCAGGTCGCTGGATGAAAAGCTACCCTGCAGCATCAGCCACCAGGGACAGAGCCTTATAAGAATTCAGAGAGCCCAAAGCACATCAGGGAGGTGGAATAGCAAGGTGAGAGGGACACTGTTTTGCACATAAGTCACAAAAATATGGGAGCTAAAATGTAGAACTTGCTCAAAAGAGGGAGCAACCCCTGACCAACAAAGCCCTTTTGGACATGTGGACCCCAGGAGAGAGAAGGACTGTGTTCCCACCTAGGTGAAATGAGAGGTAAAGAAGGAGGAGGGGCAGACAGACCTGGGATCTTCCATCCTCCAAAGGCCCTCACAGCAGGTATCTTGTAAAAGTGTGGGCGCATTCAGGCCTGCAAGACATGATGGGCCCCCCAAAGGCCGGAGACCTCCTCCCTCCCGTGGGGTTCTGTGCCTCCTCCAGCAAAGTCCAGAAGGTGGCAGAATCACTGCGCTTGACTGCTGCACAGGCAAATCACATCCATCCCAGGCTTGGGTAATTGATTTTTAAAATTTTTATTTTATTTTTGGCTACACTGGGTCTTTATTGCTGCCTTCTGGCTTTCTCTAATTGTGGTCAGTGGAGACATCTCTTAGCTGTGGTGTGCAGGCTTCTCACTGCGGTGGCTTCTCTTGTTGCAGAACATGGACTTTAGACTTGTGGGCTCAGGAGCTGTGGCTCCCTGGCTCTAGAGCTTAAGCTCAGTGGCTGCGGTGCGCGGACATTGCTGCTCTGCAGTGCGTGGGATCTCCTGCATTGGCAAGTGGGTTCTTTGCCACTGACTCACACCAGGGAAGCCCCTGTGTGACAGCAGCACTTACCGTGGCATCTCGTGCTTGACCTTGATCTTAGGCGATGATATCTATCCCCATTTTAAAGCGGAGAACACTGGACTCGGGACATTAGGAACCTGACTACAATTACATGGCCTAAAAGATGATGCTTGAAAGTGCTGCGCTCAATATGCCAGCAAATTTGGAAAACTCAGCAGTGGCCACAGGACTGGAAAAGGTCAGTTTTTATTCCAATCCCAAAGAAAGTCAGTGCCAAAGAATGCTCAAACTACTGCACAATTGTGCTCATCTCACACACTAGCAAAGTAATGCTCAAAATTCTCCAAGATAGGCTTCAAAAATACATGAACCAAGAACTTCCAGATGTTCAAGCTGAAATTAGAAAAGGCAGAAGAACCAGAGATCAAATTGCCAACATCCGTTGGATCATCAAAAAAGCAATGGAGTTCCAGAAAAACATCCACTTCTGCTTCATTGACTATGTCAAAGTCTTTAACTGTGTGGATCACAACAAACTCTGGGAAATGACCACCTTACCTGCCTTCTGTGAAACCTGTCTGCAAATCAAGAAGCAACAATTAGAACCAGACATAGAACAATGAACTGGTTCCAAACTGGGAAAAGAGGAGGTCAAGACTATACTGTCACTCTGCTTATTTAACTTCTATGTGGAGTACATCAAGTGAAATGTCGTGCTGGATGAAGCACAAGCTGGAACCAAGATTTCCAGGAGAAATACCAATAACCTCAGATATGTAGATGACACCACCCTTATGGCAGAAAGTGAAGAAGAGCTAAAGAGGCTCTTGATGAAAGTGAAAGAAGAGAGTGAAAAAACTGGTTTAAAACTTAACATTCAAAAAGCAAAGATCATGTCATCTGGTCCCATCACTTAATGGCAAACAGATGGGGAAACAATGGAAACAGTGACAGAGTTTATTTTCTTGGGCTCCAAAATCACTGCAGATGGTGACTGCAGCTTTGAAATTAAAAGACACTTGCTCCTTGATAAAAAAGCTATGACAAACCTAGACAGCATACTATAAAGCAGAGACATTGCTGGCAAAGGTTTGTCTAGTCAAAGCTCTGGTTTTTCCAGTAGTCATGTATGGATGTGAGGTTGGACTATAAAGAAGGCTGAGCGGCAAAGAATTGATGCTTTTGAACTGTGTTGTTGGAGAGTCCCTTGGACAGCAAGGACATCAAACCAATCAATCCTAAAGGAAATCAATCCTGAATATACATTGGAAGGACTGATGCTGAAGCTGAAGCGCCAATACTTCAGCCATCTGATGTGAAGTGCTGAATCATTAGAAAAGACGCTGATGCTGAGAAAGATTAAAGGCAGGAGGAGAAGGGGAAGACAGAGGATGAGATGGTTGGATGGTATCACCAACTCGATGGCCATGAGTTTGAGCAAGCTCTGGGAGTTGGTGATAGACAGGGAAGCCTGGTGTGCTGCAGTTCATGGGGTCACAGAGAGTCAGACACGACTGAGTGACTCAACAACAAGAGCGTGGCCTGTAAAGAACACAGCCTGGGCGTGGGCATCGAGGATCTGGCTGCCAGGTCTGTGCACAGGGTCAATCGGCAGCCTCAAGATGAATGAAGCTGGTGCTTCCCACAAGGCATCTGAAGGCTGCTTTAATGGCAGCTGAGAGTGATTCATAGCATCAATAGCTTCATCATTTAATTAGTCTTTGAAAACAATCCATCCTTTTAGCTAGTTATAACTGTCACAATCTTTAGACAGGAGAGAATTATTTAAAAATTCCTTTCTTTATAGGTAGTGAAAAGCCAGATACTGTCCTAAATTGTCCATATCATCATACACTCTGGATTTAGGAAGATTACAGTTAAAAACTGCAAGAAAGAAACCCACCATCTCATGTCCCTGGTGATGCTGACCAGAGTCTTCTCTTCACTCCCTAGAGACCCGCTCCTGTTTTTTTTTTTTTTTTTAAAGGTTTTTTTGGATGTGGACTATTTTTAAAGTCTTTATTGAATTTGTTACAACACTGCTTCTGTTTTGTATTGGTTTTCTGGCCACAAGTCATGTGGGATCTTAGCTCTCTAAGTCTCTAAGCTCTCCCATGAGTCATGTGGGATAGAACCTGCACCCCATGCCTTGGAAGGTGAAGTTTAACCACTGGAGCACCAGGGAAGTCCTCCTCTGTGGTTTTAAAAAACTCAGCACCTGATGGTAACTCAAGGCGTGAGTTCTGCCTCTCCTGCCAAGGTTCTTCAGGTCTGCTAACTGAGAAACCTCTTTCACGGCCTCTAAAATGGGTGCATGTTTATTTTCCCTGCTGTCTAGGAGGTGAGATGGGAGTGAGGAGCAGGCATCCTGTCATACGTGTGGTGTCCTCTTTGCTGTTGCCCTGTGACTTCTGGGGTGGGTTTGTTTTTGTCTTCTTTCTCACATAATATTAGGGGCCCTTGCTATCTCTCATCCGGGACCCATTCTCCAGCTCAGCTGATGTCACGTCTATTGAAGGAATGAATGAATAATACTGTCTTTTCAAGCATTTGGCATCACTGAGGGTTTGACCAGAACTCTGTTATGGGATTTCCTGGTAACTCAGCTGGTAAAGAATCCGCCTGCAGTGCAGGAGACCTGGTTCAATTCCTGGGACAGGAAGATCCCCTGGAGAAGGGGATACCCACTCCAGTATTCTGGCCTGGGAAATTCCATGGACAGAGGAGCCTGGAAGGCTACAGTCCGTGGGGTCACAAAGAGTCAGACATGACTGAGTGACTTTCACATTCACTTTCTTTCTGTTATTAAGATTGATTCTATTTTAAAACAAAGATTTAGCTAATTTAGTTTTAAAAATCCATCATATCCTTTGTTTAAATTAGCTTGCTTTTAAGACTAGATTGACTGTTACAGTAATGTGTGTAGACACAGCTGGCGTTAAAGGAATGATTAATTAATATACCCATAGACACAAAGGCAGAAATCTCCCTGCTCAGAAGTCTAGAAGTGCAGCCATAATAGCTTCTGGGGAATTCCTTTGTGAGAGGCTAGCCCGGGCTGACCTTATACGACACACGAGTGAGCTAGCTCAGGTCACTTTGCCAGCTCGCAGAAGGAGGGTGTTGTCTTGGGTAATCAGCACATCCCCATCACAAGATTCTCTCCCCAGGGTGTAATTTTCAGATAATACAAATATTGTTTTTATTGAAATAAAAGGCATGGTAGGGGAGAGTTGGGAGGTGGTGCTGTGAGACATCTGGATAGCAGAAAGAACAGGTCCTTTGGAGCAGGGCGGCCTGGGCTCAGGACTGACTAGTGATGGGTGTTGGGTAAACTCTTTTCCTCTGTTTCCTCATTGGAGAAAAGGAGATGGTGAGGACTGCTCAGTCCTCACAGGAGGTGCAGCCGGACAAGAGAACAGAGTTCCGCTTTCAGCTGGCAAGACTTTCTCAAAGAACATTTTCTTTGCTTTTCTAGCTCACAAGGAACTGAACTGCAGTTGACATTCAAGGTGATGGCTGCCTCTTCCTTCGCCCTGGAGGCTTGGGATGATGCTTCGGTTGCTAGTGTTGTCACTGGCAGTAGGAGTGAGCAGTGAAGTGTGGAATGGCTGGACCTCAGGCACTGTCAAAAAGAAGGGAAAGTAGGGATTCTTTGCTGACAGCTGCAGCCTTGACCATAGAAGCAGAAGAGGTCCCAAGGGCCAGTTGCATACCTACCTGGCTGGACTACATCCCAGTTGGCTTGAGAATATCCAGCTTCCAGGGAGGTACCTGGAGGTGGAGTTATAGCTGGCATGGAGAATGGGGGTCCAGGGCAGAAAACCAACCTCCAACCTTCGTCATCTTCCCCTAGGAAGTCCCCTTTCTCTCTGGTTCTGGAATGAAAGCTTTTTCCTGGGTGACTTTGGGACCTTAGACATCCTCCAGGGGACAGGGCAGTGGACTGGAGCTCTGTGACTGTCCAGATGTCAGACTCAGCCTCCCCAGGCAGGATCTCTGACAGTTGCAAGGCACTCTGTTCCTGACAAAGCACTTCCACATGCCTAGCTTCTTCAGGCTTCTTGATGGCTCTGAACCACGCTTACCACTTTACTGGTGAGTAGCCCAACAAGTCAGGGGAATGATCACCTGAGTGGGGAGGGCTTTGGAATCATGCCCACTGGTCAGTGGAAGGGTTCACCTCCATACCTTCCTTGCTCTGTACCCTGGGAGAACTATTTTAGGGCTCTGTGTCCCTGTGTCCTGATCTGTAAGCTAAGAGAAGGAAACAGGACTTAGTGAGTGAACAGGTGACAGGGCCCACTACAGTATCTGGCACTAGGGGGAAGCATTTTCCCTAACTTTTATTTTTACATTGGAACACACTCCCACACCCCTCCCCCCCAAGATCTGAGACCTGGTTTTGCAACCAAAAAACAAGGGCAGGTCCGTTGACACCTCTGAGCCCCAGTTTGCTCATGTGGAAACAGGGACCAAAATAGAAACAAGAGCAAAACAATAGAGGCGGGGCCTCCCGTGGAGTGGAGCCCCTTCCCAGTCCCAGTGGGCGATGTGCTCCTCATGCATTACATGCTGAGGTTATTAAATGAAGTAATGTTCGTGGAAATAATTTAGGACAGTGTCTGCCACACAAGTTACACTGCATGAATGTGAGCTAATGTGATTAGGAGCTGTGTGTGCAGTCGGGGCACAGTGTCTGCTCTGGTCTCATCCTCTGTCATTGTCTATGCACACATGTGTGCACACACACACACACACAGAGTTAAAAATTTTTGTATTTTTCTTGTATAATTTAATTCTTTGATCACTTAGATGAGAACCCCTTGAGGGTAAGGATTCTCACAAGTTGTTTTTTCTCCTTTCAGGATTCGTTGTGATAAATGGCCAAATCATACCATCTAAACATTCTTTGCTCCTCTAAGCTTCTTTTGAGCTCACAGAACTTGATGTATCCTAGAGCCTCGCCCTGCAAGGTGTTTCTGAAAGCACAATGGAGAGTGGCATTGCTTGTCAGCGGCAAGTGCTGTTGTTGCCTGGTGCTCATTGACTGGCTGCCTCTTTCGCTCTGTGCTAAGCAGTAAGCAGACACAGTCTCTCCCCAGGTGTCCTACAAACTGTGCTTGCACTGGCTGCCTCCCAGTCTGCTCATGAAGTGGAATGCTGCAGCCTGTGAGCTGAGCTTCTGCCATACGGGTGGTGCTGGGCTGCTGCATTTGTGAGATTCTAATGACCCAGGAGACCCAACTCCTGGGAACAAGAGGAGACCACACACAAATAGGAGCAATCCTTATTAGTGTCTGTAATCAGTGACTATTAGGGCTACGAAAATGCACAGTGTGGAATAGCATGCCATTTGATTGGGCTTTAAAAATGTCCAGAGAAATGCATCTGAATAAAGAGTGCACGTGCTGTGTGTGTGCTAAGTTGCTTCAGTCGTGTCTCTTCACGGCCCCACAGACTGCAGCCCGCCAGGCCCCTCTGTCTATGGGATTCTCCAGGCAAGAGTAGTGGAGTGGGCTGCCGTGCCCTCCCCCAGGGGATCATCTTGGCCCAGTGATCGAGCCTGTGTCTCTTAGGTCTCCTGCGTCTGCAGGCAGGTTCTTTACCACTAGCGCCACCTGGGAAGCCTGAAGAGTGCACAGACAGAGTAAAAATAGCAACAGCCTCCAAAATTAACGAAATAAAAGAACAGTAGTAGTTAATATTAGTGAGCATTTACTAGTCACAGGCACCTTGCAGACATTTCATCACCACTGCTCTGTGAGTGTTATTATTATTCCAGATTTATGGATGGGAAGATGGAGTCTTGGAGAGGGAAGGTGCTGGCGTGAGGCCACACACTGCTAAGCTCACCCTGCACACCTAGTGACGGAGCCAAGGTCTGAGCCCACACTGGAGATCGACAGCTTCCCCGTTTGCCAGTGCTCATGCCTAGTAGGCATAAAAACATACCAATTTTTGAATGAATGAATGAGTGTCCCTGGGGGTAGTGGGGTAGGTATTTTGCTTATTTCAGTCTGTTTCCCAGTGTTCAGGCCACAGTAAGCTCTCAAGAAAGTCTCTGTGCTCAGCCCCACCTCCTTCTTATGATCAGCCCAAAGGAGTCCTTGCTGGCTTGCTGACTGCCTTCTGCAGACCTCGGAGGAGGCCCGTCTGGACTGGGCATGAGGGCAGGTTCTGCTGCTGTGGGTACTTGGATTATGTGACAGCTGGCTTGATGCTGAGCAGGGCAAAGGGCACACAGTTGAAAAGCCAGATGGCTGTTTCTGAATCCAATTCCCTCCTGCTGCCAACCTGCTCTGAAATACAATCCATCACTCACCATGATAGATGTCTTTGAACTTGGGAGCTTGGCTCTTGAGAAGTGCAGGAGGGAAATTGAATACCAACCATCCCTCCTCCCCCAGAGAGGTTCCCTTGTGACTTGAGATGGCAATAGCTTGGAAAATTATGTCACAGCTCATATTAGAGCTGAGCAACCACGACGCACTGATGTCCCCACATGCACAGCTAGGATGACCCAGGACACAGTCACCCATGTCTCCACCAGCACCCCCGGTCTTAACGACGGCTTCGGTTAAGACATCAGAAATTCCTGAGGACCTTGGGATCAGGAAGTCCAGTGAATAAGCAGAGGTGGGGTGGGTTCATATGAAGATGCAGTGGGGAGAGAACGAGGGAGAGGTCCTGAAAGCCCAGCATGGCTGAATAGGTAGTACAAGTAGACCTCTCTTTACGTTTTGGTTGTAAATATGTACTCATTTTGAAAGTGTTTGTATGTAATTTAAGTTATTATTTAATTTACTATTAAATTAATTTAAAGTACTATTTTCTTATCATTATAGTAATATATGCTTGATTAGTTGTGGTCCTTCTTGTAACAAATAATTATGCAAGTTGCTCAGTCGTGTCTGACTCTTTGCGACCCCATGGAATTTTCCAGGTCAGAATACTGGAGTGGGTAGCTGTTCCCTTCTTCAGCAGGATCTTCGCAACCCAGGGATCAAACCCAGGTCTCCTGCATTGCAGGCAGATTCTTTACCAACTGAGCTATGAGGGAAGCCCATACCAAATAACAGCCCATGCAAAAGAGAAAGTAAAGCTAAATAGAATAGTGGTTCTGATTCCAATCAGCTGTGCCCCAAGGAGGCAGAGCCATGAGAGTATAAAAGGCTTACTTAGGGCTCATCCCTGTGGATCTGTATGACGATTCCCAGATAAAGGGAAAAGTAAAAAAGCGAAAGTCGCTCAGTCTTGTTGGACTCTTTAGACCCCCATGACTGTATAGTCCATGGGATTCTCCAGACCAAAATACTGGAGTGGGTAGCCGTTCCCTTCTCCAGGGGATCTTCCCAATCTAGGAATCGAACTGGGGTCTCCTGCATTGCAGGTGGATTCTTTACCAGCTGAGCCACCAGGGAAGGTCCCAGAGAAAGTGGGTGGTGGTGGAAGCTTATTGGTTGGACAAGTACACCCAAAGGAGAGCATGACAATTTTTGCTCTTTGCAAAGATTTATGAAAACACCAGAAAAAAAGAAGAAAATGAAGCATTGGTTTTTTCCACTGCCTATCATATCATTTTAGAACTTACTGAACACTGTTCTTCAGTGGTTAATGGTGAATCTTAATCTCTATCCCGTTAGTTTCACTGCTGCTGCTACTGCTAAGTAGCTTCAGCCTTGTCTGACTCTGTGCGACCCCATAGACAGCAGCCCACCAGGCTCCCCCATCCCTAGGATTCTCCAGGCAAGGACACTGGAGTGGGTTGCCATTTCCTTCTCCAATGCAGGAAAGTGAAAAGTGAAAGTGAAGTCGCTCAGTCGTGTCCCCACTCCTAGCGACCCCATGGACTACAGCCTACCAGGCTCTTTCATCCATGGGATTTTCCAGGCAAGAGTACTGGAGTGCGTAGCACATAGTAAGTGCTCTGTTCCAGGGCAAAAAAAAAAAAAAAAAAAAATTAAAGGGCTTATTTCCTATAGGATTATCATTATCTGTCTGAGGAATGGAAACGGTGACTTAGGAAGGAAGTTTACTTTTTCTGACTGTTTCACAAGCTTGCTCTGCAGCTCATAGCAACTCTGGCAAGCTGTTTATTAGTCCAATTCTATTGAACATTTACTATGTACTTGGTGCCATTCTGAGTGACAGCATACTACAGTGAACAAGATAGACGAAGTTCTGACTCTCAAGGAGCTTAGACCCCAAGGAGGGGAGTAATCAACTTGTAAAGCAGCAGCTGAGATCATTCACAAAGTATACATATTGTGAAGAAGAAGAACAGGGAGAGGGCCTGGTGATGGAAGGGGACCTCAGAGAAATTCAGGGGAGGCCTTGCTCCTCTCAGAGAGGCAGCAGTGAGCGGTCTTGTGAAGCAAGATCTTAATTCCCTGCCAGGAACTGAAGCTAGTAGCCTGGATCAAAACCAGGGATCCCAGCCACCAGACCAGCAAGGGCTACATTACCTGTCTCAGGAAATGTAAGCAGGAGGCTGGCTGTAAATGCCTGGCCTGGGGCCCCTTTATCTCTTAGTGCTGAGGAGGCACATGTGTTCTGCTGGAGACCAGTGGCCCCGGAGAGGAAGGAAGGGCACTGCGGCCGGCAGCAGTGTGAACCTGAGCCAGCGGGTGCCCGGGGGCATGGGCGACATTGACACTGCGTGGCCACAGCTCAGGGAGAGGCACAGATTCCAGGATGGAGTCAGGGAGGTGGGGACGAGCTCAGAGAGACAGCAGTGAGCGGTGGCTTGAAGGGAGATCTTGGTTCTCTGCCCAGACCTGGGCATCCTGGGTGAGAACCTGGAATAGTGTCCCAGAGGCCTTCATTGAAAAATACATTTTCCAAGGAGGCAAAAACTGTAAAATAGGCACAAAGTTTACTATTAGAGACATAGCACAACTCGTGGGTGAGCACGCAGAGAAACAGTTTGCTCATTTAAGAAAGACTCAAGGCAGATATATATATATATATACCCGGAGAGAAAGAGTGTGGGCAAGCCCCCTAACGCGGAGGAGCACAATAAAGAGGCAGTTAAGTCATTCATGTATGGCAGTTCTTCCAGGTCTTTGCTTGCCTTTGGCTAATTACTTGGTTTCTTTTTCCATACCTGACCTGCTCTAGCACCCTCCCTAACATACGTGGGCAACTTTTTTCCAAGGTAAATTCCAGCCCAGAGGCCTATGGCGGAGGGGGCTTGGCATCACCTATTATGGGGTGGCACCCCCTCCTTTTTGATCCTCAAGGGGCCTTTCTGCACATGTGCAGTGTCTCCCTTGTCCCACAGATGGGAAATACGTGACTTTCTGATCTTTTATCAAACAGGGTTTGGTCCCTCTCTGTCCCTGCCGCAACTTGTTCTCTTAAAGTGGCCAGCTGAGGCAAAATCCAGCTATTTACTTTGTTCTTGCTGTCATTTCCATCTTGAAATATGAACAGGTGGCTGGTTGTAAATATCTAGCCTAGAGCCCATCTGACTCCTTCCTCAGGAAATGAAAGCAGGAGGCTGGTTGTAAATGCTTAGCCTGGATCCCATCTAACTCCTGCCTCAGAAAAGGATGGACCCCCTGCTGGTCCACTGGTTCAGAATCCGCAGGCCAGTGCAGGGGAAACAGGTCAGAGTCCTGGTCAGGGAAGATTCCAAGATCCACGGGGCAGCTAAGCCCACGCATCTCAGCTACTGAAACCCGTGCGTTCTAGCGCCGTGTGCCACAGTTACTCAGCCGGCCCACCCTAGAGCCCGTGCCCCACCATAGGAGAAGCCTCTGCAATGGGAGGCCAGGGCACCGCAGCTGGAGGGCGGCTCCCTGCTTGCTGCAGCTAGGGGAAGCCCGTGTGCAGCAAGGAAGACCCAGCGAATGAAAACAAACAAACGAACAAATACATAAATTACTTACAAGGATGGGTTTACACAGATTTGAGGAAGCAGTGATGGGACCTGATTAATGTTTCAAAAATTAAGTCCCTCCCTTTCTCAAGTCTTACCTGGGAAGCACTAAGGGAGTATTATTAAAAATACCAATGCCTGGGTCCCACCCAAGCATTATGGGGTGGCACCCCATAAGTACTTGAAAGGAGTCTAAAGCTCAGCATTTTTATTTACTTTTCTTACATTTAAAATAAACTTTATACATTTTGACAAGTTTTGACAAATACATGCAAATACTGATGCAAAGGCATACATTCCCCCAATCAAGATATAGTATATTTCATAACCTAGAAAGATTCCTGCACATCTCTTTGTTGTCTCACCATCCTCTCCTGGCCCCAAGCAACCACCAATATACTTTATGTCTCTATAGATTAGTGTGTCCAAGTTAAGAGTTTCAGGTAAATAATAGTCCATACTCTCTGTGTCTGGCTTTTATCATTCAACACAATGGTTTTGAGATTCTTCTATACTGTTGCCAGAATGTACCTTTATATTGCTGAATAGCATTCCTCTCTATGGATATGCCACAATTTACTCACCTGTTGATGGGTGCTTGCATTGTTTCCAATTTGGGGCTCTTAGGGATAAAGTTGCTACAAGCATTTATGTGCAAGTATTGTATGGATATATAGTTTTTATTTCTATTGAATAAATATTCAAGAATGGAAATATTAGGTTACAAGGTGAAGTGTATTTTTAACCTTTTTTTAAACTGTCAAATTGTTATCCAAAGTGATTGTACCATTTTACATATCTACCAGAAGTGTATAAGAGTTCCGGTTGCTTACACTCTTGCCAACAGTTGCTATTATTAATTTTAACTATTCCGGTATATATACATCAATTTTTTTTATGAGCGGTGGCTACTCTGGTGGCTCAGTGGTAAAGAATCTGCCTGCAATGCAGGAGATGCGGGTTCAATCCCTGCGTAGGGAAGGTCCTCTAGAAAAGGAAATGGCAATTCAGTATTTCTGCCTGGGAAATCCCATGGATAGAGGTGCCTGGTGGGCTACAGTCTATGGGTTGCAAGAGTCGGACACAACAGTGACTAAACAATGGCAACAATAACAATCTTGTTTTTTCCCTGAAATATCTTTGCCTGGCTTTGGTATCAGGTATTCCTGGCTTCCTAAAACTTAGCTGGGACATATTCCCTCGTCTTCTGTTTTCTGAAAGAGTGTGTGTAGAGGTGGAGCATGTTATTTCTTCCTTAAATGCTGGATAGACGCACAAGTGGAGCCATCTGGTTGGAGGCTGGTTTTTGTCGACTTGCCATCTTCATCCTTCACCCTGATGACGGAGCACTGTGGGTCTTTTCCAAAGAGGTGAATCAGTTGGGAAGCCCGTGGAATGTGGGCCCAACTGCTGGGGGTCCCTGGGGCTTGAGGCTTGCTCTGGGTGGGGAGGGAGCCAGGGTGCTATTGGAAAAGTGTCTAATGTTAGCATTTCTGACAAATTGCCTAAAAGAATCTGAAAAGGGACCTGAGTTTCTAAGCCTCTACTGTTTATTGTGATTCTTCTCTTTTTCAAAATTCTGATCAGATATTTATTTTCATGCCAAATTTTGTGTTTGTAATTTTACAGTCTTAAAGTGGACCCCGAATTGCTTTTATAACTTATTTTTTGTTGAAGGATAATTGCTTTACAGAATTTTGTTGTTTTCTGTCAGACCTCAACATGAATCAGCCATAGGTATCCATGCATCCCCTCCTTTCTGAACCTCTTCCCATCTTCCGCCCCATCCCAGCCCTCTGCTCTGCCCAGACTACACGGCTTACTCTCAGTGAATAGACTGCACGCTCACCGAGAGTCCTGTCCTTTCTCCCTTCCTGCCCGACAGGTCCCACTCCTTGCTTAGCTCCTGGCTGCACACTGAGCCCAGCGTGTTTGATTCTGTGGGTGGCAGGTGCCCAGTGTGGCTGATTACAGACTCTGCTCCTGAATGTCCTGCTGTCTGCTACCCCCTCACTGAAGAAGGGAGGAAAAGTGTGCCCTCAGGAGCTGACCTGGTGATGGATGTTGGCAAGGCTCTCAGTCTGCACTTTGGAAGAGAAGTTCTCCTTGTCAGAAACCTTCAACAAAGTGGTCTTGAAGTGATCAGGGAAGGCTGCCTGAAGGAGGCAGAGTTGGAGGTGAGGCTGAAGGGGAGCAGGATTTGCACTGGAATAGAGAAAAGAAGAGAGCAACAAGGACTGAGTGATAGGGAGAGGGTCCTGAGGAGATCCTGGCTCAGAAATGAGACAAGGAGCTTAGAGGGTACTGGCCAGCTGGATGGAAGGAAGGTATATGTGTGCCAGGGAGTTGTCTGGGTGAGGTGCACACATTAGGGAGTTTCCAGAGTGCATGCAGATCGCTTTTTCCCTTCTGGCTAAGGAAAATTTCGCATCTAACCTATTTTCACATGAGTTATATCTGTATATGTCGGAGAAGGCAATGGCACCCCACTCCAGTCTCTTGCCTGGAAAATCCCATGGACGGAGGAGCCTGGTGGGCTGCAGTCCATGGGTTGCTAAGAGTTGGACACGACTGAGTGATTTCACTTTCACTTTTCACTTTCA
Source organism: Aepyceros melampus (assembly GCA_006408695.1). Lineage (NCBI taxonomy): Eukaryota > Metazoa > Chordata > Mammalia > Artiodactyla > Bovidae > Aepyceros > Aepyceros melampus. The sequence goes on along the minus strand of SJXQ01008326.1, from coordinate 656,591 downwards.
AGCATTGAAGAAGGAAATGGCAACCCACTCCAGTGTTCTTGCCTGGAGAATCCCAGGGACGGGGGAGCCTGGTGGGCTGCTGTCTATGGGGTCGCACAGAGTCAGACACGACTGAAGCGACTTAGCAGCAGTAGTAGCATATGTTTATAGGTATATGTACATACATATATTTTAAATGCATGCTCACATGATGATAACTTCAAATAGCACAAAGGGTCAGTGAAATATAGGTCTCCGTCTCCTCCCTGTCTCCATCCCCAGTTCACGCCTCAGAGATAACCACTGTTGCCACCTGTGCAGCGTCCTGGGGTGCTGTATGCAAAGCGCTCCCTTACACACGTGGGACCACTGCTTTGCACTGTGCTTGTCTCCTTGTCTTGCAGAGAGCTCTCCCCGGTGTGTCTGCATCCACCCCCAGGGCTGCCTGCACATGGCATGGAGAGGAACGCTTGCTCTGAAGTCGGCAGAGCGGGGTGAGACCCCGGCAGCCTGGGCGAGTTACTTGGCCTCAGTGTCCCCACCTATAAAACCAGGAGGACGATGGCCCCTCCTCACAGCTGTTGTGAGGATGAACTGAACGTGTCTAAAGCTCAGGTACAGAGCCAGGCACCAAGAACTCCTCATGGCTGGGGGCTGCTGGCACTCACAGAAAGAACGTGGGCCACAGGCCTGCTGCCTTCTCCACCTTCTGGAGACAGAAACAGCCTGTCTGTGCGTCTGTCCTGCAACTGGCCCTGCCCCCTGGCCCCTTCTCTCTGGGACGCGTTCTACCATCACCGCCCCCCAGCTCCCTCAGGATCTTTGTGGCACCTGGGGAGCGGAATGCCAGTTAAATGTCATTCAGGTCTTTATTTATTTAAACTCTGAAATTGGGCCCTTTTAAAGCAAGATCCAGACAGCGAGCTGGGAAGGCATTTGGGCTCTATGTAAGCGGGTTTCCCTTCCACCACTCAGCTGGCCGCGTGGTCAATGGCTTTGTGCAGAAATAGCGCCATGCTGGGGTACCATGCGGAGATGAAAATTAAGGGATAAATATACAGGTTTAATAATATTCTGTCATTTTGACAGTCTCCGCTGCTTGTCTGTGATATTTTAAATCCACTTTGTCTGCTTCCAACATTAAGAACTTCTGATGAAGTTTTACCAGGAAGATATTACCTTTATATAATGGCTTTGTACTATGTCTGTGATTCTAAACACAAATTTATTTGCTTTTATCACTTTGACTAAAGAGAGAGAAAATGAACCATTAGAAAAAAGGCTTCCATAACCCCCCCTCCACACACACCCCCTTTAATTTTCTCCTGGAAGCAGCAGTTCCTTTCTCTTTTATCTTTCCTTTCTGAGTGCGCAGGCACAGCTCTATTATCTGTTCCAGTGCTGCCTTTGAGGTTAATATTTCAGCTCAGTCCTTCCTTTAGCTGTGGGGATGAATTAAATTAGTGCCAGCAGAAGGAGTGAATTAAATAAACTATAAAATAATGCCCAGTTTCCCTGTGTTCCTTTTGCTATTCTGGTACCCCAGTTAATTTTTTAAAATGAATTCTATTGGGATTTGCAAATAGTTGACTTTATCTACTGAAAAATAGAAATTCAGACTGCTCAGATTGTTGTCCAAAGTGTGTTCATTCATTCATTCAGTAACCATCTTGCAACCCCTAGAGGGCATCTTATCTGAAAATTGAGGTTGCCTGAGAGAGGAATCCAGAAAAAAATGTCAAGTTCTGATGACACTGGTCCAACCCTTGGATCCAGCTATCCTGAAGTCCTAACCTGGGACATTTTGGAGGTAAAAATCTCTTTTTTGTTTGTCAGTTTGTTTAAACTGCCTGTATCTTGGAATCAAAAGTTATCTAGCGGATATAGAAGTACATATATCAGTTCAAGAACAGGATGGAGCTGGGTCCAAGCAGGACCACAGCTCTTGTCCAGCCACAGGTGTTAAGCACAGCAGTCCAGGCAGCGAGGGCCGTTCCACCAGTGGTAGAGAACATAGCCAGCACTGGAGGCCAACACTTGGAGGCAAGTCAGAATACCAGAAGGAAAATGAGGAGGGGAGAGCCAGCACATGAATGCCCTTCACATCCGGCTTTGCTGTCAACTTGTGTGTGACCAGAAAAATCACCCTCCCCAAACATTGGACCTTGGTCTCCCAGTCTGTTGTAGTAACATTTGCTAAGTGCTTACCATATGCCAAGCACTCAGGCAACTGTTTATTCACAGCATTTCTTTGGATCCCCCTGACTACCGGCAGGTATCGCTCTTGTGCTTCACTCACAACAAAGGGACAGAATTGGATTGACCACAGGAACCTGCAGCTCTGGGACCATCTCCCAGTCTGTTGTAGTAACATTTGCTAAGTGCTTACCATATGCCAAGCACTCAGGCAACTGTTTATTCACAGCATTTCTTTGGATCCCCCTGACTACCAGCAGGTATCGCTCTTGTGCTTCACTCACAACAAAGGGACAGAATTGGATTGACCACAGGAACCTGCAGCTCTGGGACCAAGTGCTTGAGGCAGGAAGTGAGAGCATCTTTTAGAGGCAGGTCAAAGCAGGAGGACACACTGATTTAAGGAAGGAGCTCCAGTATCCTCTCTGAAGCTTCCAGAGCTTGCTGCTAGAGCTGTTTATTAAAACTTCTCTGAAGCATCAAGATTATGGGAATTTGTTTGTTCTTTTGGGGGGGATTTTTGGAGCTGTCAGTGGGTTAAGGTGAGAGGTAAAAAGGATGTGGGGAAAATCACCCCATTAAAAATTAATATTTCTCTTTATTTTAATTAAACTCTTTCCTCTATAGGCAGGTGGAAGGACAGAGCCTTCAGAGAACTATTTGTTGTCTTAAAAAAACAAAAAACAACCTTCTCACGCAATCAGTACAATAATTAAGGAGCACTATCTCTTCTCAGTGGGGTTTCCCTGGTGGCTCAGACGGTAAAGCGTCTGCCTGCAGTGTGGGAGACCTGGGTTCGATCCCTCGATAGGGAAGATCCCCTGGGGAAGGAAATGGCAACCCACTCTGGTACTCTTGCCTGGAAAATTCTGTGGACTGAGGAGCCTGGTAGGCTACAGTCCATGGGGTCCCAAAGAGTCAGACACAACTGAGCAACTTCACTTTCACTTTCATCTTTTCTCAGCAAAGGAAACTAATTATTTCAGCCTCGTGCTGATTGATCCATTTTTTATGAGCAGTTTTAAAGTGTTAGATTCAATTTGATGAACCACTTGTGAACAGTCCCAACAATGACGGGGTTGGGGGTAGGGTGTCACTGTGCAGGGATGCTTCTCAAATCCAGACTGACAAAGGTCAGAGCCAGCTCCTCCCATGGTACTTTTGTCATTAACCGAAAGGTGGAATATAAGGAGGAGGTTACAGAGAACTTAATGTGGTTTAGACTCAAGCCCAGCCCTCTTTTCTGGGACTATGTCTTCAAAATGTCCCTGGTAGGCAGGGCAGCCTTTCCCAGTTCCATCCGCTATGGTTAGGCCACCCAAGATGACTGTTCCCTCGCTCTCTGTACATTCCCTGCTCAGCTAGAGCCTGCTTCACCTTCACCCTGCTCACAACTGACCCTGCTACATACGCGCCCCAGGACCCAGCTAATGGTGGTTTGAGCTTTATTCTACTTTATTTTTTGGTCACATGACATGCAGGACTTCAGTTTCCCAACCGGGGAGTGAACTTGTGTCCCCTGCAGTGGAAGCAGATGTTTTACCGGGACTTTTATAGACATGTTTGTGCTCTGATACTGTGACAGTGTGTCATCACCAAGAAGATTCATCGACAGGCTATGGAAGCTGTTACAACAGTTCCACATCAAGATGATAGCTATGCAAGGGTTCCAGCCCGTACCAACCCAAAACAAAGATGCCGTCCTGGCCTTGGGCCCCTAGATTAGGCATCCAGAGATTTTTACTACCTGACAGGCAGGACTGACACTCCTACTCAGACTTGAAGGGGTCACAGAAGACAGACCACCTCCCTTCTGCTTCCCATAAAATATGGGAGTAAAATCTCTGAGGAGGGAATGAAACAGGAGGGAAAGGGGCAGGGCACAACCTTCTAAAGAATGACACAGCCACAGGACACTACAGAAACTGGTTAGGACCAGCTAGGTCCAAGATGGTGCAAGATTCTGACTTCCAGTAGACATTGAGTCTCATTATATGCTTATTGTAATACATTAGCATTCTAAGTGATATACCAGAGCCACGACCACTTTGAGATCAGTCATAAAAGGTCAAAAAGTGGGCAGTGACCTAATTCCTGGAAATCCGCACTCCTTCTCTGAAATAGTTGGAATAATCCTCCCATTCATTAGCCTATGAAATTACTGAGTCCCTAAAACTAATCACCCCATATTTTAGGGCCTCTTGTCTTCAGAGATGCCCCACACTCTATCTGTGGAGTGTGTTTCTGTCTAAATAAATCCACTTCTTACCTATCACCTTGCCTCTCACGGAATTCTTTCTGCAACAAGACATCAAGAACCTGAATGTCATTAAGCCCTGAGACCAGATGTGTGATCTTAATTGAAACACAGCAGGTTCAAGTTTGGGTTGCAGGGTTTCGCAACTACTATTCTTGTCACACAGAGAAGCCAAACAGTAAGTGTGTAGCAGAGAGAGCATGGGGGTGGAGAGGAGGGGGCTCACCCCCCAAACACCAGGATTCCACAAAACATTTTTAAAGTCCAGGTGAGGGAGGAGGGGTGTCCCAGGAGACATAATCAGCTCGTGCACAATTCTCTGGTTGATTGATGGTGATTAATCCTTAGGTACCACTAGTTAATTTCTTCCATTTGGTGGTGATTTTTACCATCTAAAAAACTCAGGAAATATGCATCAGATACCATTATCTAGGAATTTCAGAGAGCGCTAAAGCAGGGCATAGGGGGCAGGAGTCTGCCCAGGAAGGCCCAACAAAGTCCTGCCTGGTTCTTTTTTTTTTGTAATATTTATTTCTTTATTTGACTGCACGGGTCTTAGCTGTGGCTTGTGAGATCTTCACTGCATTGTGTGGGTCTTTTGTTGAGGCACACAGACTTGCTAGTTGTGGCACAAGAGTGCAGGCATCACGGGCTGGTGGCACACAGTCTTAGCTGCTCTGTGGTAGGCAGAATCTTCGCTCCCCAACCGGGGATTGAACCCACAACCCCTGCATTGCACAGCTGATTCTTAACCCCTGGACCACCAGGGAAGTCCCTGTCCTTAATTCTTGAGCTAGGCTTTGGGATTAAGGGAGGCCTGGGAGAGTGCAACTGTTTTACAAACTAGAGGCAGGTGGTGACATGGGGGGAGGGGTCTGTCCCAGGAAGGGCCCATCAAGTCCTGCTGGTTACCAAATGTTAGATATTATTCTCATATTCCTCTTCTTTTCAAACCAGAGGAAACATATTAGAGAAGAAAGGGCGTTGGAAATATATATACGGAAATCTTTAAAATATTCCTGCTAGGGTTGCCAGATGAAATGCAAGACTCACAGTTAAGTCTGAATTTCAAATAATGACAAATAATTTGAAAATAAGATTTAACTGAATATCCTACATTTCTAGATGCTATATTTGGCAAATCTAATTCCTACCTGTTGACTCTAAAATTTCATTTCTGGGAATCTATTTTAAGTAAATAATTTTAGAAGAAATACATTTTATGCAAGGGAGTTTTCCTTGGAGTTTTTTGAAAATAAATGTTGAAAAATTTAGAAACAAACAGTACACCCAATGGTAAGTGTAAGCCGAGTGCAGAGAAAAAGAGAGTGAGCTGGGCAGCAAGGCAAGAAAAGGAAATTTATTAGAGGGAAAAGAGAGGGTAGACTGGCTCTTAAGGAGAACCAGCATTCTCCCTTTCTGTCCTTCTGATACCCCATCAATGAAAAATTCTCTGACGGGATGGTCGTGTAGCCAGAGGTCTGGAATCTGGTGGTCTTGAGCTTTGAGAAGACAGGCACCAGTGAGATAGCAGGATGCCATTTGGGCAATTTAGTTAGTCTCAGAGATCTCTGTGAATTTATTCTTTGTTTGCGAGGTCAACATAACGAGCCATCTTATCAGTGAGACCGCAGGTGGGCCCTGTCAGTAAGAAGATGATTAAGTAAATTAGGATATATCTACTTGATTGAATATTATGGTGTCATAAAAATGTTTCTGAAGAATAAACAGATAGGGGAATGCTTATGAAATAATGCTAAGAGAAAAAAGGGGGAATAAAATTATGTGAAAAGTGTTTATAACTAAAAATTATCCTTAAATATAAAAAAATGGACAGGAAAATTGGTACATGGATTATAGTGGTTGTACTGGATACTTAAATTATGGCTTTTTTGGGTTTTCTTTCTACTTATATACATACCCCAAATTTTCTATAACAAGCAAGAAATACTTAGTTCCAAAAACTTCTTTTCTATATTCATGACTTGGGGGAGGAAGTGGCTCAGTGCCGGGACCCTTGGGTTCTTACGCTGGTGTGCACTTCTGACTCACCCTGAAAGTGACTTCAACTTTTGGGGCCTAAGTTTTTTCATCTGTTAAATGAGAGAAATGGGGACACTGGCCTATATAGCCTCAAATTGCTCCATGGTTCTTATTCTTCTGCCTCTTCTTCTTTTTTTGGTCCTTTTCTGTTTGCCCTTTTCTTCCTTCTCTTAATTTCCCCCTCATTTCCTTTTTCTTTTCCTTTTGTCTTTCCCATTCTGTGACCTGCCTTATAATCAAAACTCTTCTCCTGCAAACATCAGATAGCAGCAAAATTCCAACCAGTCTATAAAACCAAAAGGATTTATTCCCCCTGGAATAACTTTCTTGAAGTCAAGGGAAGCATAACTTCAGGGATGGCATGGTCTGGGCACTCTATTTCCCCAAAGTTCTCCCTGGGCCCTTTTCTGTTGGCTTTGCCCCTGAGTTAGTGCTACTGAAAGGTTGTTGTTGAATGAAAAGACGCCCGGATTCTTCTCCCTGGGGGCCAAGAATCCCAGCGTCACACAAGCTCCCATAGAGTTAGTAAAGTACAGCAGAAAACGTGTTTGCTAGGAGAACAAAGAACTAGAGCTCCAAGCATCCTGAAGGATCCTGGGCGAGCCCCCAAGATGAAAGGCTGTTGCCGAATAAAAAGACGGCAGGGATTCTTGGCCTCAGGAGAAGAATTCAATCCAGGGCCAGAGATGATGCTTGATTGCTCAAAGCTTTTGTGTAATAAAGTTTTATCAAAGTATAAAGGAGATAGAGAAAACTTCTGACATAGGCATCAGTGGGTAGAAAGAGTGCCCCCCTGCTAGTCTTCAGCTGGATGTTATATAGTCACTAGCAGCCTGTTGATGAACGAAAGGAATGTCTTAAAACTCAGAATGGCACCAGGCCCCTCACCCACAAGAGGCATTTTGGGATAATCTTGGCACCAAATGGTTCATCCTGGGTCATAAAATGATTAACTTAAATCTTGTAGAAGGACAGATTACCATACAAATAGTTTCATTTATATAGATTAGGGCAACAATATCTGAGTATAACATACTGGTTTGTCAAGTAGGTTCTGAGCCATGAGGTTAACCGACTTGAAGACAGAGTTTGGGGTAAATGCATAGCACATTAGCAAAGCTTAAAACAAACATTTCCTTAAGAAAAAGGCATTGGTTATCTCAAGGTTTGAGAATAGTTAACTTCAGATGAAACCAGATGTCATTATGGCAACACAGTATTTTAAGAGAAACCTCCTTTTAAATTTGCATAGAGAAGGAAAAAATATCGCTAGTTTGTTTCCTCCTGCCGCCTAGGAGAGAGAAAAATGTCTGACACTTGCAGGCTATTTCCCCCATTTGGAGACCCCTGGCCTTCCTGCCTGTTACCCTCTCACTACCTCGATGGTCCCCATGATTCTGGATTTCTTGCTGTACAGCACTGCCACCCAGTCCTGATGGTGAGAATCCTTCTGTCTCTACATCCCAGCAGAGCCCTTTGATTTGTTTTGATTGGCTAAGCCGAGATTTGTTTTCATTGGGTAGACCTGGTTGACATGCCACCTCTGAACTAATGACCTAGTCTGGGGTGTGAAATGTCTGTATTTCTTTAAGCCACACAAAGTGTTGCAGAGAAGAAGACATTTCTGACTTCATGTTGGAAACTGTTTCTTTGACTTGCTTTTCATTGCTTTTGTTATTATAATTATACATAATAGCCTGCCTCAGGGGACAAATTGCCAACATCTGTTGGATCATAGAAAAAGCAAGGGATTCCAGAAGAACATCTACTTTTGCTTCATCGACTACGCTAAAGCCTTTGACTGTGTTGATCACAACAAAATGAAAAATTCTTAAAGAGATGGGAAAACCAGACTACCTTACCTGCCTCCCGAGAAATTCGTATGCAGGTCAAGAAGCAACAGTTAGAACTGTACATGAAACAACAGACTGGTTCAAAATTGGGAAAGGAGTACATCAAGGCTGTGCATTGTCACCCTGCTTATTTAACTTCTGTACAGAGTACATCATGAGAGATGCTGGGCTGGATGAATCACAAGCTGGAATCAAGATTTGGGGAGTAATATCAGATTACCTCAGATATGCAGATGATACCACCCTAATGGCAGAAAGCAAAGAGGAACTAAAGAGGCTCTTGGTGAAGGTGAAAGAGAATGAAAAAGCTGCCTTAAAACTTAATATTCAGAAAACTAAGATCATGGCATCCAGTTCCATCAGTTCAGTTCAGTTGCTCAGTCATGTGTCTGACTGTTTGCCACCCCATGGATGAGATGGTTGGACTCATCATCGACTCAGTAGACATGAGTTTAAGCAAACTGCATGAGACAGTGAAGGACAGGGAAGCCTGGCATGCTACGGTCCATGGGATTGTGAAGACAAGACTGAGCCACTGAACAATGAGGACCCTGCCCCTCTGCTTGACTGTAAACTAAAACGTCTTTGTTCAGCTCATAGAGGGAAAAGAGATGAACACATCTCCTCTAAAGGCTGACCCTTCCCACAGATGTTTTGCAAGACTGAAGACCTTTTTACTTTATTTCCTCACTGCCTCTCCCTCTCTATTCTGCCTTTTGACTTTAATTACTCATTGCTTCTCTCTCTCTCTGACTCTATAAAAGAACCTGGCATCCAGGTCCAAACAAGATGGCCATTTCAAGACATTAGTCTGGCTTTCTGAATAGAATTGTATTTCTTGCTTCAGTGTCTCTTTTCTTGGATTCATTGACTTCTCGTGCAGTGAGCAGACTGAGCTTGGACTTGATAACAAAGGTTTCAATCTGGAATTGTGGCTGGGGCCACTGGCTGAAGTGTAAGTGGAGAGAAAAATAGTTCTGGGATGGCCCCTGTCAAATGCTCAGTGCCTTGTTGGCAGGTGTGTTGATGGTTCAGCTCATCCCTCAGCACAGTGCTAAGTCTGGGATCATTTGGGTAGAGACCAGACAGCTACCTTCTTCAGTGGCTCTTCTTCCCAGTAGCAAATATTGAAGCACAGTGTGGGAAAAGGCAGAGTTTAGGCCATTTTTTGGCCTTGAATCACATTGGTCTATACATCTGGATTCTCTGGAAGGACAGTGACTGACATTGTCTGACTGGCTTTGTCTTGTTCTAGCATGCTGGACTCACTAGGCTATAAATGAATAAGGATCAGTGTGGGTGCCAAGAACCCTTCCCTTCCTCTTCTCACACTTGAATTGCACTGCCATGTTCTTAAGTTTGCCCACTCAGACAAGGACCATGTTCTGTCTCCCTACCTCTCTTCCTTTTTTTTTTTTTTTTAATCTCTCTAAATTACAAAGTTCTTCTTCTTTTTTTGCCTTTGGTCTTTCTTTTCTTTTCTTTTTTTTAATTAATTTTAATTTTTTAGTTTGTTTTGCTTTACAATACTGTATTCGTTTTGCTATACATTGACATGAATCAGCCACAAGTATACATGAACTCCCAATCCCGACCCCCACCTCCCCCCTCCTGCCCCACACCTTCTCTCTGGATTATCCCCGTGCATCAGTCCCAAGCATCCTGCATCCTGCATCAAACCTGGACTGGCAATTNGTGGTTCACATTGCCCTCATCTAGCCATCGTGTGTTGGTTCTCAGTGTGGGGACAAGGGAGCCTTACTGACTTTAGGCTTGTTTTCATCAACTAGCTCATTCTGTGTAAAGTTAGGTTTAGAAAAAAATCTTATTAAAAATTAATGCAGCCTGGGGCACCCTTTGTGGAGGCTATATTGAAAATACATCTTAAATGAAAACCCAGGAAATTGTCCCTTCTGTCTTTCATCTGTCAGAAGAAGCAATAGAATTCTATGGCCCATTCGGTGGCATATTTAATTAAGCAACCTATCCCTGAATGCACTAGGGGTTGGCTAACAGTGCTTTTCATTGCTGATTTGGATGACAAAGTACGTGGTGAGATATTCAACAGTCTGGTGGGATGGAAAAAAACTCCCAGTTGGTCACACCTACCTATTTCTCTTGGCATGTGGCACTCACTGTGATAATACAGAAAATAGACTGTCTTTGATTTCTTGAGAAAGTCATTGGACACCAATCTCTTGCCTTTGCTCTTCCACAGTGAGCCCTGACTGAATTTTCTACACACTCCCATTACAGATGAATAGAGATTTCATTGTAGCTGGGAAATTTTAGCTTGTCATTTGCAAAAGAAAAGACTTAGGTGCTCATTTTCATCCTCATTTAATCCTGATGATCATTCTTTGTTTTGGTGGGAATTGTTGCCTATCCCTAGTGTATGATAGTCCTAGTGACAATTAATGGAGTGTTTGCCAGACATGGACCAACATATTCCATGTATTTTTCCAATTTTAGCTTGTGAGTCGATACTCTTATTCTCTTTTGCAAATGAGGAAGTCAGGGCTCAGAAAACTTAAGTAACTTGCCTCTAGTTAAACAACTAGTAAGTGAGAGAGGAAACTCCAGGAGATAGTGGAGGACAGAGAAGCCTGGCATGCTGCAATCCATGGGGTCGCAAAGAGTTGGACAAGATAGCAACTGAACAACAAAGTGATAGAGTGAGGCTTTGGACCTAGAGCCTCTCTACCCTGCAGCCCATGTCCTTAACCACTACTCTGCTTTGTCACTGTAGGAAACCAAAAAGCTTTGTCATATCAATACAACTATTAATATTATTCAGGGTTGGGGTTCCCCAGTATATTGGAATTACAAGTTTTGGGGATCTATCTTATGGAATCAGGTCTGTGATGCCTTGGGGGATCCACAGGGCCCTTAAAATTAGATGCAAATATATATGTATGTACTCTGGAGTATGAACCAGTTTTCATCAGTTTCTTCAAGAAGTTCATGACACAAAGATGGTTAATAACTTCCATGTATACCTAAAGCACATATAACACTTGCTATGTGCCATAGTTGTATACACAGTGCTTTATATACATGAATATAAGCAAACTCATTTCATTATCTCTACAGCCAGAGGAGGTTTGATTATCATGCCCATTTTACAGAGGGGGAAACTGAGACTAAGAGAGGTCAATTGTCTAAGGCTACAAAGCTGTAAAGTGTCGGCACCATGAGGTGAAGTCAAGCAATCTGGCTACTGAATCTGCTTTGAATCACTTTTGACTACAAGTTCTTTTTATTCACTTGCATATCCCCTAGCACAGTGCCTGACACGTAGTAAGTTTTATTGATATTTGTTGAATTGATTTACGTGCTGCCAACCTTGTGTAGATTTTTGTCTGAAGAGTCATTTTCTAAAGTCTGAGGCTCCATCAGTCTTGACTAGATGAATGAGAATCCACATGATTAAAAGATATTATCAGAGTTTTTCAAGACAAGTGGCTTGGCCAAGTGTCACCACTTTGCTTTCAGTCAGGCTACTCCCCAGATGACTGTTGTACTTGATCCCAAGCCCATTCTTCTAGATTGTTCTAAATGGTTGTAAGGTACCTCTGAATATGGTCTAGGTAGCTTTGATGGTTCCATGAATGTATGTGGTTTTTGTGTTCTAATGACTATGCATAACTTTCCCTGCCTCTTACTTCCAAGTAATCAAACAGAAGACACCCAAACCCTTTGCATGTTGACATGAATCAAGTCTAGGTCTCTACATGGTATTGAGGGGAGAGGAGAAGGACACGCAAATCCTGTTCAACTGCCCCAATACAAGTTTCTAGGTTGGAGCATTCTGAAAAATCAGGACAATTGGCTGTGATTGTGGAGGGTGCAGGGTGAGCTGGAAAGCTGGTGAGTAATGCAGTGGAGCAGCTTGAGTTTTTAATCACCTTGATTACATGTTCCAAGCTTTCACGTTGTGGCCTCCACTGCTCCCCTCATTTTGCCTACTGCGGTCTCATTTTACTTTTCCATTTTATTCTCTGATCACTGCCGATTAGACCCGACTCCATGCTGTTTCTGTTGCCTGCCTCCTGGCCTGATGGGCCTTTTTGTACTGAGGCAGTTGGTGGCTAGACTTCCCAGAGCCCGGAAGCTTCATTACTCTCTGTTGGCAGTGAACTCCAAAGTTACTGGCTTTGGAGTTGGGTTTTCTCAAGCATAGTAGCTTAACATTTGTTCTCAAAGTTGAAGAGTTTGTTCCCCCTAAATTAATCAGATGCATGAGCTAATTATAAACCAGCAAATATTTTAAGAAAACTGCCCTCCAGTAGAGATGCTTGCACGAACTGCACACTCTTTTCCCAGCAATTAATATGCTTCCTATATTTCTTTTGAGGTGGAAAACAGTTGTTGTTTTTTTTTTAACCATAAGTATTAAATTTATTGTCTCAGATAAACAACTTGTAAACAATAATGTGACTTAAGCTACTGAAGTGGCAAGTTATAAAATCTAGGCTGTTTTACTAGTCAGGGTAATCTCTATTTTCAATTTTAATACAACAGATCTTTCAAAACAAACTCAGAGATGTTCTTGGAACTATTTCCTTTATAGCAGAACCCTAAATCAAGATCCTACAAAAGACACTGGGAAACCACACATATAATTCAAAAGGGCAGTTTCCAATTTATAAAACCAGGACTCTAGATCTAACACTCAACCCAATTAATATTTTTTTCTTCATGGTGTAAGTAGAAATAAAATGATTTCATTGAGTGGTTTCAAAAAACAGTGTACCCTGTGGCAGATTCATGTTGATGTATGGCAAAACCAATACAATATTGTAAAGTAATTAACCTCCAATTAAAATAAATAAATTTATATTAAAAAAAGTGTACCTTTCCATTTTGCATGACATATATAATGAACAAATGCCAAACAAATGCCCTGTCTGCAATATTTTTTCTTCTTGAGATAAAGCCTGAGATCTTAAGAGATACCAAACATGTAGAAATATGTTGAGAGTATAATAAAATTTTCCTCAAATTGCCACAGTGATTTTCATTTTTTTTTAACTAATTAGAAAAACTACTTAATGAGCTTTCAGTATGGACTAGTCAGAGGAAGAAAATACACCGGAAATTAACATTTCCAACAGGAATAAACAGCTTAAAGAAATGTACATGACAGATCATTTAGCAAAGCTTTAAATGGCAGTCAATTCATAAGCAGATGTTTTACAAATTCTTGAAAACAATATACTGAGAACCTGAAAACTGCTGTACTTCACTTTCCCCATTTGGAAAGAGATGAAAAACAAAAATCTAATGTAACAGAAAAATCCTCCTCAAAATTTTTGATCCCATTTAAAATGCAGCAAAGAAAATCTAAATTGTATTAAAAAGCTGTGCTTGTGTTCAGCTGCCAAAGCCACACATTTGATTAATAACAGAGGAAGGGCTCAGAAGGTTAGTAGCACTAAATGGACAATGAAAATGGTTAAGAGATTTTACTCAACACTGCCCATTCACTTCCCTAAGTTTACTGCAGCTACCTAATGTTCTAATTAAATCTCCCTGTGGAAAAGAAAAAAAATTAACCATTTTGGCTAAATTATCTACCACTCACAGTCCAGTAATACACTTTCTTGCTACATATACTAAAATATCTTTAACTTGGAGGTTTAGAGATCAGTGTTTGTAATAAGCAACATTTTTACACCAGTTGAGTTCTTCCAGCACCAATGAATCACCAATATCAGTGAAGGCTACAGTTAAAGAGAAAATGTCAAATTTTTACAAGTCCAAATTCATCACCAGAATTTTAACACTTTGGCTCCCACATTTAAAAGAATTTTTTCAAATGTTAAGATAAACTTTAAAACTTAAAAATATCAAAACACCAAGAACAAAAGTTCTGGTCTACAACTTTGTTAATATAACACTTTGGTGAGGGGAGGAAGCTAGTAACAGCAGCAGACTGCCTAAATCAGAGAAATATATCCCCAAACATTAAAAGCCCTCACCCTGTTAATTATAATGCTTTTGACCTCTAAAAACCCTCTTACCTGTTTATAAGAGTTTATACAGCTGTTTGCCACTGGAACACCACCTTGCAGAGTATAAGCGTGGCATCCTTTGTTGATAATCACCTGTTGCCTAAGTAATCATCATCCCGCATGGAGACAGACAGCACTAGGGCTCTTCCATCCGAGGTTAAAATTCAAAACAAGCCCAACAAGCCTGCATTTCAAGGTGGTCTTCGTCTGCAACTATTAAGTTTAAAACTGGCAAACAACAGTGGTGTCTGAAGCCAATGGTGCAGCACTGCTGGCTTCCTCTTGAACTCCAGCGTTGTCACTGTGCACCGTAGTCTCCTGCGGCAAACAGGGGAGTTGTTCTCCTGTACTGGAAACAGCTTCCAAACATCAGGAGCCCCTGTACAGGATAATGCAGGAACTAAAGGCAAACACTTTTTCCTCCTTAAGGATGCCTCCATTTTTTCCTCACAATCTGTACTACCAACCGAAGTGACTGGGCCTGAGTGTGCGTTCGTACCTATGAAACCGTCACGGTGCATGCACATCCAAGGCATGTGGAACCACAGGGAAATAAGGCACAGATACCAAGTAATGGTTCTAATTACAAACGCTAGCTCTCAGGAACTCTTCATCCATTCAGAACTAAACCCATCACTGCATAACTCTGGTAAGAAGCCCCTGAAGATGGAGGAGCTCCTCAAGTGTGTCAGGAAAGGCTTTATTAACATCATCATTAACATTTAAAAAGCAAGCGGAGCATTTCTCCTTCTTTTGGCAATTTGGTGCAAATGTTAAGTGCAAGATAAAGCAATTTCAAACTTTTCTTCAAATTAAAAATGAAACTAAGGCCAAACGTGATGGGTGGACAAAATAAATCAAAACTTAAAATTCAGCAACTCCGGCTCTTCAAACCAGCAAAGCCCCCGACTTGTGCACTGTGGTGAGGCTTACGGTGCTTGCCCCGGCTTCTTGCGTGCCAGCAAACAGCACCATTTCCTCATCAAGTTGAGGACTGAGAAGCAAATGATCCCCTTCACTGCAAACAAAGGGGGTCACAGTAACACTAGTGATCCTTCAGAATTGACACACTGTGATAGTCAAAATGATGGTCTCCCTGCTTCTTGCTCAAGACATACAAGATCTGAGCAGCAGCAAGTACCCCCTCAGCTGCAAACAAAGGGGTCAAAGGTTTGCCGTCAATTCACTTCCAGGCAGAAAAACATTTTCCTCAAAAGAAACAATTTATTTAGAATAAAACAAAAGCAGCTCAACTGTGAGCGCACGTTTGAGTGACAGCTACTTTTAAGCTGTGTGAGCCATAAAAAAGATTTTTCTTTTCCAGAAATCTTGTGTACACAGCACAAAGCAAGGTCATTTTTTTTTTCCACTTAAAACACCGGCATTGGCATCACAATAGCAGATACACAACTTTAAGCTGCCATTTTAGTAAAATGCACAAATACTAAACAGATTAGCTTTCTTCCATCAAGAGGCCCATGTAAACTTCACATAAGCCACAACTTCTCTTCAAAAAGGTCCATTAGAGCTTTGAATTCCATGTCTTCATCCGTTGTTCACCAGTTTTGCATGGACAATGATCATGACCAGGTAATCTTCTTCAGATTTGGCCAGTGCCTTGGCAGGGGAATCCAGGAACAGGCCCATGTAAACTTCACATAAGCCACAACTTCTCTTCAAAAGGTCCATTAGAGCTTTGAATTCCATGTCTTCATCCGTTGTTCACAGTTTTGCTTGCGGGGGGGGAAAAAAAGGTTATTCAGTACAAATGTTTACAATATTAAAAATATATATATTTCCCCTATGCCATTATAGATGAACATAACATTAACAAGACCTTCCTGGACAATCCACCTTGACTTCAAAAAGCACCAATAATACCCACTGGCACAAGCCTTGAAATGAACTTACTGTGAACAGACAACAAGTAGAACAATAGGGTGAATTTTTTTTAAAGACTGCAATTAAGGATTATAGGACTGAAAATATCCTTTGTACTCATGTAACTGAGTAAAACATGTCAAAAAAATTCAGAAAAAATCGAGTTTATAATCAATTTACAATCAATATATTCTATATAAGTTAAAAAAAAAAAGAAACTATAAAAAGGTGGAGTTTAGTCAAACTTATACCCCCTCTATTTTCATTCTGTAATTTATATGGAGCAATACAGACCTACTCCATTATTGTAGAAAGGGGTCAAGATACAAAACCTTTTAAAAATCCACCTTCATTTGTGTTACCAAAGACAGCAGCTGTTATTTTCTTTAAAACACTCATACAATCGCTAAACAGCCAAAGAACACTGTGGGACTTTAACTTTCCAACTGTTTAAATCAATACATATAAAACTCTTTCATTAAGCTAGACAGTTCACTGTGGTCACCTGAAATCATTTTCTCCCTTTAGGCACATCACTATAACCAGAAATGTTAACAGGGTCACTCCATTTCTCTTCCTGTTCTCATACCTAACTCCTATCTCCAAACCAAATACTGTGGCAGAGATAGAAAAAAAATGTCCAAATTCTCTCCAAAAACTTTTTCACAAAAAGGTCATTAAGGCCCTCTTCTCAAGAGGATTTCCTAGTTCTGTTACCACAGAGTTTTTGATGAATGGTTCCTATATGGACCCAAACTGCAGTTTAAGCTGTACCTGCATAATGAGCAATTTCACTGTCTGAAGAAACTATTTAAAAAAATTAAAAAGACAAAACAACAAAAACAAAAATTGTCAGTGAAAATCTGCCATAAAATAGTTTTTAAATAAACTAAACAAGTGTTAGACTCTGAAAGCAACACACCCCTTACTTTTGCTATTGTACCTCAAGTGGTCTAACTGAGCTAAGGGCCAGAACATATTACCTTCAAAATGTGACAAAAGCTTATTATCAGCCAAAGGACGGACATTTTAAGACGTAATCCTTAAAGGGAAAACTGTACTTACTCTCAGGTCAGAGTCAAAACAGACATCTCAAACCAGGAATTTAAATTTTTTCGTGGAAAACTCTCTATAGGAATCCCAGTAACAACCAACAAAATACTAAAAATAAATTGCCTAGGAGCTGAATGATTAATTTTTCATAAACTTTGAAATTGTGATTAAAAACCTAAATTAGCTTGATGGTTCTTTTTTTCACCAGTAATACTTAATGAGTCATTTAATGATATACTTAAGAAATTCCATTCATTTGAACTTGAGTTCCAGAAAAATCAATTAAACAAATACATTAAAAAAAAAAAAAAAAAGGCAAAAGAAACAATTGGCTGTCACAAAGAACATCCAATGTTGAGATTACAAATTCTGGCTAGTGAGAATTAGAACCAGATTGTTTTAGACAAATGCTTTCATTCCACTCTTAAGTTTAGGTAGATAGTTTACCATTGTTATAAACCTGAACAACAAAATGAGCAACACAAATAAAGAGATTCATCCAAATGATGGCACTCTGTAGGTAAGCACCAAACTAAACATAATTTTGTTATAATACATACATTTAGAAATGGTATCAAGCCATTGTTTCAAACACTGAAGCACAAATTGCCCAGATCTAACAAAAGCCACGATGTCAGATAAAGAATCAAACAAACATGGAGCAAAACCCACAGTACTCCTACTCTTCGATAAGCTGGCATATCAACTTAAAAAAAAAAAAAAGCCACACACACTTTGGATTAGAGTAAAATTAGGTATCAAAGATTTCACTCTCTAAAAGAGTAAAATCATTTGTCCAGCCATCTTATCAAAAGGTATTCAAAAGTTAATGGTTATGAGACTATTTAAACTGGAAAAAATGTATCTAGCCACAAATTGTACTTTGACCTCATTTATTTATGCATAGACTGAATACTGACATAAGTTTCTGAACAGGTGTCTATTCCATATTAGCGTGTCAAGCAGTTTTTTAAAAGCAAAAGGACCAAAAGTGTTCGTTGTAGGACTTCAGGTATTTTCCCTACAGGCACACCAAGGACCTCTGTGCTCATAGTCTATTATCTTCCTTCTCTCAAAATGGCTAGTTTTTTCCAGTTTAAAAACAAAAAACACAAAAGTCTCCAAACTTACAAAGAAAACTTATAAATGCATAGTGAAAACTAAAAAGGATGACACAGCAGTGATGAGGCTTTCATGCTAACATGCATTAGACACCTGTCATAACGGACAATTAAAAATTATATGACGTTTCCCTGGGTTATTATTGGTGCTATTTCAAAACTATCAGCTTTGATAACAGAAAGAAAATAGTTGAGTTCTGCCAGGCTTTCAGTAAGTCACTTACACAGCATAGAAACATGACCATGATCCAAAGGTCCTCAAGTTTCTAATCATAATTAAAAATCAAGGGCTTTAGCTAAAGTCCTCAACATTTAAACCACAGGGGAAAATACACTTACAAATGACCTGAGAAACTAGGGGCTGGGGGTGGAGGAGGAAAATTAAAAAGACAAGGAAACCATGAATTATTGTTAAGCAAAAGCTCTTGTTAAGAACCAGAAATTGATGATCTTCAGTTTTGGAAAAAAAATGTGGAGGTGGGCTAAATTATTTTATACTAATTCCAGGTGTCTGAGAAAATAAACCACTAAAAAACAGTTTTCCTAAACTGATTATTTCAATTCTCTGTGGCTAGACACCAGTGAAAATATAAACACAAAATTTCAAAGATACTCAAAATACTTTCAACAATGTGAAGTCATCGCTGTTTAAATATGAAAATAAAAATCCAAGCAAAATTTTTAGAGTATGTCAAAAGTATTTCACAGTGACTTAAAAAAAATTCTGCAATCCAATCAGATATGGGTGATTAATGCCCACTGAAATAAAAGGATGACTTATGAGCCTGCAGACAACTCTTCTTTCTATTACTGAAGTCAGAAATTTGGGTGAATACAAAAATAAAAACTCACCTCTGATAAAAAACACAAGTTTTGAAATTTGCAACAATTAGAACTGTACCTGCTATACCCCTCTGAAAGTCAGTGAAAACACCACCACACACCAATAACTGACCAAAGGATTCTGATTTTAAAAGCACCTACTCACTTCCTGCATACTAGTGTAAGCAAGACAACGTGGTTTGTAACACACTCCTCTATTTTTACTCAACAGCTACAGCTACAAACCCAAAGTGCATATATGGGACACAGAACTCAAAAACTAATGTTAAAGCAAGCTCTTGGGAACACACCATTCATTTTAAGAAAAATACTCAAATACCTGATTAAAGCAACTGCAACGTTTTATGTATGCTTTACCAGCTTATACTCCTGAGATCCCTGCTCAAATTTCAGCCACACAAATAACATTTCTGGTACAGGAATTATTTACCGACATACCAATCAAAGCCATTTTTAGGTGTGTGTTATCTTTTTACAGCTAGTGGGCTGTTTTTCAAATTCTAACTTTTCAAATTTCTGGTTTTGTAACTTTGAGGATTTTTTTAAGTTCAAGATTAAAAAAGAAAAAAAATCTGCAGAAAAAGAGGAAAAGAGTTACACATAAGAGTGGAAACTCCTAATTAAAGTAAATCCACTTGCCTGCTACCTTTAGGGGAGTCCTTTCACTTAAAATAATAGCTACTCTCTCCTGACTTCTATTTTAAAGAGGTTTATAAAAATATAAAAAAGAAAAAACCTAAAACTAAACAACTAATTAAAAAGAAAATTTCATCTGATGCTGTATCCCATTACACATCACAAAACAGGAACCATGTCAAAGTACTAAATACAAGTTACACATGGACTTTAAGACGCACCACGGACAATGATCATGACCAGGTAATCTTCTTCAGATTTGGCCAGTGCCTTGGCAGGGAATCCAGGAACTGCTGGGAGAACTCACAGGGTGGAAAGGCATGAAGGACTCCGGTGTTTTCCTTGTCTTTGTTTCCCCCCACAGGGAGGCTGATCACCCCAGCGGCCTGCTTTTGCTTTAAGTAGGACACGAGGTTCCTAAGTGGCCTCTGAGTAGAGGTGGCAGTGTCTGATGTGGCTGAGGAAGAAGAGGACCTGCTATCAGAACTTCCAGGCACAGCCAGAAGAATAGCATAACCATTGGGCCCTGCCACTTTGATGCGTCGCGTTACTTCATCCAACTTGGGCTGGTCCAAACGAAGACGCTGAGTGATCTTGAGCTGGGCCACTTTGCCTCCAGTTGAGCCCTCCACGAGAAGACTACTAGCCACCTGGAGGTCACCCTGCAACAGATGCATGTTGGAAGGAAAGTTGCTGTTCTTCAACAGAAGCATGCCCTGCCAGGCCAAACAGAGTTTGGGAGATGCTGCTGCTGCAGGGGCAGTCCCCCCATCCTGTTTCTGGGAAGGGGACTTTAGCTTCGATGAAGCAGTGCTGGTGCTGGATGCACTCCCATCAGGCCGATCTTCTTTTTTCAGAGGGCTTTTACCCTCCGTGGAAGCAGTTGTCCGGTGCTTCTTATCCCGTTCAGCTGATGCAGAGTTTTTACGGTCTCGCTTGTCACCCTGGCTCTTCTCCAAACTACCTCTTCGGTCTCTGATTGGAGAGGGCCTTTCCAAGAGAAGACGGGAAGATCGATCGTTGTCGCTATTGTAGCGATCCCGGCTACTGCCCAATTCTGGACTGCGGTCAGGAGAAGGCGCGCAATGTCGTTTTCGTGGACGGTCACTCTCTGGGGACCTATCCAGATGCCGACCCCCACTCTCCTCAGGCAGCCTTCGCTTCCTAGGTTGGTCTCTGCTGCTGGGCAGATCTCGATCACCTCTGTCCCGGTCCAACGACCAGCCATCCCGCCTGCGATCCAGGCTATCCAGTGGCTCATAAGCAGGCACAGCCGTAGCTGCAGTCCGAGTACTGCGTTCAGGACTGGGGGTGGGGGCGGAACCCAATCAGAGTCAGGATAAAGGTCCCTATCACGATCTCTGTACAGTAAGGGTGGTGTCCTATCCCGAGCACCCCTCAAAGGGTCGGGTGCCCGGTGTCCAAAAGCATCTGTCACCAGTTCATAATGAGTTAACGGCAGAGGCTGCAGATATTGCTGCTGGTAACGATGTTCTGTGTCTGCAAAGTCTACTCTAAGGCGACGATCTGGGCCACCAAGTGGGAAGCCCCTCATATGGGTCCAAGCAGCATGAGCTGCATCCAGGCTTTCGTACTGGATATATGCCCAACTATCACCTTTGCGGTAGTCAATGGTGCGTATGGTGCCAAATCGGTCAAATTCCCGTGCCAGGGCAGCAAGAGGCACCCAAGGACCCAGGCCACCTACCCAAAGGCGGGTGGTAGGTGTAGCTTTGCCATAGCCAATTTTGATAGGATTCCGAATGATAATTTTGCCAGACATCGCTAGTTTGGCCCGGTGAGACATATCTAGGTTTTCAAATTTGAGAAAGCCATAGGTACTGGTTTGGCCCCGAGAAGGCCTCTTGATGTCTACCTCTGTGATGACTCCAAAACGGTCAAAAGCCCTTCTTAGATCACTCTCTGTCACAGTGATGTCTAGGTTGCCCAAGAAAAGCGTCCGGTTAGCTCGCTGATCATCCTCGGGTGAGATCTCGTCTACTTCTCTGAAAGGAGCGGCACCTGCTCCAGTTCCCACCCTTGGCTCAAGACTGTAAGCTGGGCGCACTCTCTCATAGAACGAGTAGTCTCGCTCTCTCTCCAGGTCTCGGGGCAGTGGTGGCGGAGGTGGAGGGGGCAGGCGGCCAAGGGCCAACTGCTGCAACCGGTAGTCTCTGTATCCCAAGGCTGCACCACCAGGAGAAAGTGATCTCTGGCCTCCACCACCTCCTCCAGGGGGGTGCCGATGACCACCTACAGAGGACCCGACCACACTGGCTGAAGGAGGATAGGAATCTTTGTCTAATGGGGAGCGGCTACGGCGCCGGCTCACATACACAGCTTCTATCTTCAGAGGCCGGTCATAGAGCACTAGGCGGCCTCTGGCATGCTTGGCCGCCCGCGCGATGGCCTCCACCACCTCCTCCAGGGGGGTGCCGATGACCACCTACAGAGGACCCGACCACACTGGCTGAAGGAGGATAGGAATCTTTGTCTAAAGGGGAGCGGCTACGGCGCCGGCTCACATACACAGCTTCTATCTTCAGAGGCCGGTCATAGAGCACTAGGCGGCCTCTGGCATGCTTGGCCGCCCGCGTGTCCTCTGGCCGCCGGAAGTTCACAAAGGCTACTCGCTCATCCCCACTGCCAGAACCCGGGAGATGACTGATTTTGACACTTACATCACCGAAGCGTTTAAACTCGTGAAACAATCCGTCCTCCACTGCTTCGTCACTCAGCTGGGACCCCAACTCGCTTATCTTCAGTGTCTTGTATTCCCCGCCATCTCTGCCGCCAGGAGCTGAAGAGGCGGCCCCAGAGGAATGTGACTCCGTGCTCCATCCCGGGAGCTGCTGCGCGACTCGCCCCGCCCGAGGAATTTTTGGTGCTTGGGGAGCTGTAACTATGCAAGCGGCTACTGGAGCTGCCCCCTCCGGTGTCGTACTCGCGGCTACCACCTCGGCTGCTAGACTTGTCCAGATGAAGGCTGCGCCGCGACCCGCCGCCGTCGGTCTTTCCGCTGCTGCTCCCATTGCTACCACCAGAGCCCCCTAACTTCTTGCTTCGCTCCCCGCAGGAAGTCGAATCCTCACCACCACGGGAGCGTTTCGACTTGACCGGAGAGCGCTCTTTTCCCTTCATGGTAGCCGGGCGTCGGAGATCTTCTCCGCGGAACTGACTAACCCGCCGCCCGGTGCTGGTTTCACACAGCGGAACCACACGCTGCCATCTTGGACTCTCAAAAACAGTTGTTGACAAGGACTTCCTACTCATTTGGTTCAAATAACTAATTTTATACCTGAAGGACTAATTACAGTAGCAACACCATCTTTTACTATTACGTCTCTCCCTTGAAGAACTCAAAGCCATTTATAACAGTTGGATCTTGAGGGCTAGCTTAACTAGAAATAGAGCTAACATTTTTAATTGAGCCCTTGTACATTCAAAAGGTAATAATTCACACAATGAGAAGAGACAATACATCTATGACAAGAAGAAAGTAAGTTGGCAAAGGGGTTATTTAAACTGCCAAGTAGAACCCACTTTTAGAAGTGCCAGTTCGTATGAGAAGAACTGGTAAGTAGGTACAAGACATTCCATTAATAGACTCAGAATCTGAAGGTTAAAAGCCATATAGTACAGCTGTTCAATACTCAGAAAACATTTGTTGAGCAAAGCAATGTGCTGGACCCTGAAAATACAATTATTTTGGTAACAGCTTTATTGTGATATAAGTTTTTAAAAAGAACATATAATTCACCCATTTAAAACGTTCAGTTCATGCCTTATGATCCAGCGATCCCACTGCTGGGCATACACACCGAGGAAACCAGAATTGAAAGAGACACGTGTACCCCACGTCCTCTGGCCGCCGGAAGTTCACAAAGGCTACTCGCTCACCCCGCTGCCAGAACCCGAGAGATGACTGATTTTGACACTTACATCACCAAAGCGTTTAAACTCGTGAAATAATCCGTCCTCCACTGCTTCGTCACTCAGCTGGGACCCCAACTCGCTTATCTTCAATGTCTTGTATTCCCCGCCATCTCCGCCGCCAGGAGCTGAAGAGGCGGCCCCAGAGGAACGTGACTCCCCGCCTCCACCCCGGGAGCTGCTGCGCGACTCGCCCCCGCCCGAGGAATTTTTGGTGCTTGGGGAGCTGTAACTATGCAAGCGGCTACTGGAGCTGCCCCCTCCGGTGTCGTACTCGCGGCTACCACCTCGGCTGCTAGACTTGTCCAGATGAAGGCTGCGCCGCGACCCGCCGCCGTCGGTCTTTCCGCTGCTGCTCCCATTGCTGCCACCAGAGCCCCCTAACTTCTTGCTCCGCTCCCCGCGGGAAGTCGAATCCTCACCACCACGGGAGCGTTTCGGCTTGACCGGAGAGCGCTCTTTTCCCTTCATGATAGCGGGGCGTCGGAGATCTTCTCCGCGGAACTGACTAACCCGCCGCCCCGCGCTGGTTTCACACAGCGGAACCGCACGCCGCCATCTTGGACTCTGCCGCGGCAGAGGGTCCCGCCCCGCAGTCTTCATTGGTCAATTAGCTCCGCTCTTCTACAGTCTCATTGGGAAAACTATTTGTCTGTCTTTACATCTCCCCGCGCTCCGGGAAGGCGCCCGCCCAACCACTTTTATTGGGTTCCCAATGCCCTAGTCAGAGTACCTCATTGGTTATATTCGTTGTCCATCTTAACGGTTCCTCGCGCCAGACTGTAGCTCCGCCCCTCGTACTCGACGGTCACCTGACCCAAAGTCTGGAGGCGTTGATTGGACAAAAAGTCTGCCCTCTAACGGTACTTCTTGCGGGGCGAAAGCAGTGATCCCGCCTCCTCATAACTTTCATTGGTTTATGACCCCGTCCTTTAACCTACTATTTGGGAAGTCAGGCCATATGTTCTAGCTTTTTTTTTTTTTTTTTTCTGAGAGGCCGGCTCACAGCGATCTCGCGAGAGAAAGCTCCCTCTTTCGACACCTTTCTTCTAACTCCTCCGGCGGCTGAAGGAAGTTTAAATCTGATTGGATGTTGATGATGAAGTTGATAGGCCGAAATAACTGTCCATCACTTGCTTAAAGGCGTAGGCTCTTACAATGAGGAGGCTGCCTGAAGGTGAAAGAGTAGAATACGTGCTTGCTGTGCGACGTCACTTAGGCGTCGCGAAATGGTGACCATGAAACAGTCCCGCCTTCCTGCGTTCGGCGTTTTCCTTCCCAACATTTGTTTGCTCCCACAGCGTACTTGGTTGAGGTTTGGCCCTCGGACCTCAGAACTTCAAGGCTCCCTACCTCCTACCTGTGTGGGACTAGGAGCTGGGCTTCTGTCTCTCCCCTCCCACCGTTGGGCCCACAATCCCTCAGGAAACCGTCCTGGGGCGCCCAGCGGACACCATCTTAGCCCCGTTGGCCTTTGCGTGAACGGCCTTTAAAAGCCCCACCTACCGTACGCAAGAAAGCGCTCTGGGGCCGGCGGGGCCGGGTTCACAGTTCAGAAAGCGCCGGGTCACACTAACGCCAGGGGGCGGGCGGGTCGTAAGCCGAGCGCAGGCTCTTGGGGTCCCGCAGCTCTGGAGCCGGTATTTAGCCCAGGTTGGAAGCTGGCACTGCTCGGTGCGATTCAGTCCCGCCCGAGTGTCCTGCGGTAACCTAGGAAAGAGAGACTGATGCTTCCAGTTTCGACTCCTATAGGCGGGGTGGGGACTCGGGCCACGGCGGACGAGTCGGCTTCATGATTTATGTTGCAAATTTACCTAGATTTGGGGTTTTGTCGTCCGATAATACAGCTGCGTTTGATTTTTATATGTTAATAACCTTCCCTGGTAAATAATCGTGTGAAATGAATGTACTTTGCTCCCTGCAGATGTGTCGCGTTTTTTCCTGTGGCTTCTTGTACGTGCCCCGACCTTCAGAGCCGAGTAGAACAGCCACCTGCTATCTAAGTCCATCTCTTTTGACTCTTAGAATCATTCGCCGCTTTAAAACCCAAATTTCTTTCCGTAGACCTTCATTGTGTCAGACAGTAAAGCACTTGTGTCGGGTGCTGGTGATACCGAGTTGAGAAAAGGTACAGTTTCTATCCGATGAAGGGAGGTAGTGCTGAGTTCATCACAGGGCTAAAGCTTTTGTGCATTCCTCCTCATGTCCTCTGGGCAGAGGAAAGGGGATTCTTGTATTGATCCTCTCTTCAACTGCATCTCTCAAGATTCTATCTGTAGGAGACGATGTGAGATATTTTTAAACATGACATCTTTTGAGGTAACTGAAGTGAAGTGAAGTCGCTCAGTCGTGTCCGACTCTTTGCGACCCCATGGACTGTAGCCTACCAGGCTCCTCTGTCCGTGGGATTTTCCAGGCAATAGTCCTGGAGTGGATTGCCATTTCCTTCTCCAGGGGATCTTCCCAACCCAGGAATAGAACGCGGGTCTCCCGCGTTGTAGACAGACGCTTTACCGTCTGAGCCACCCAAACTGAAACCTAAACTTTGAAACTTTTAGAGACTGAAAACTGTTTGAGTTCAGTTCAGTCGCTCAGTCATGTCCGACTCTGCGACCCCATGAATTGCAGCACGCCAGGCCTCCCTGTCCATCACCAACTCCCGGAGTTCACGCAGACTCACGTCCATCAAGTCCGTGATGCCATCCAGCCATCTCATCCTCGGTCATCCCCTTCTCCTCCTGCCCCCAATCCCTCCCAGCATCAGAGTCTTTTCCAATGAGTCAACTCTTCGCATGA
Source organism: Aepyceros melampus (assembly GCA_006408695.1). Classification (NCBI taxonomy): domain Eukaryota; kingdom Metazoa; phylum Chordata; class Mammalia; order Artiodactyla; family Bovidae; genus Aepyceros; species Aepyceros melampus. The sequence continues at coordinate 629,983 of SJXQ01008326.1, read as the reverse complement.
GGTGGCCAAAGTATTGGAGTTTCCACTTTAACATCATTCCTTCCAAAGAAATCCCAGGGCTGATCTTGCAGTCCAAGGGACTCTCAAGAGTCTTCTCCAACACCATAGTTCAAAAGCATCAGTTCTTTGGCGCTCAGCTTTCTTCACAGTCCAACTCTCACATCCATACATGACTACTGGAAAAACCATAGCCTTGATTAGACAGACCTTTGTTGGCAAAGTAATGTCACTGCTTTTAAATACGCTATCTAAGTTGATCATAACTTTTCTTCCAAGGAGTAAGCGTCTTTTAATTTCATGGCTGCAGTCACCATCTGCAGTGATTTTGGAGACCCCCAAAATAAAGTCTGCCACTGTTTCCACTGTTTCCCCATCTATTTCCCATGAAGTGATGGGACCAGATGCCATGATCTTCGTTTTCTGAATGTTGAGCTTCAAGCCAACTTTTTCACTCTCCACTTTCTCTTTCATCAAGAGGCTTTTTAGTTCCTCTTCACTTTCTGCCATAAGGGTGGTGTCATCTGCATATCTGAAGTTACTGATATTTCTCCTGGCAATCTTGATTCCAGCTTGTGCTTCCAGCCCAGCGTTTCTCACGATGTATTCTGCATAGAAGTTAAATAAGCAGGGTGACAATATACAGCCTTGACGTACTCCTTTTCCTATTTGGAACCAGTCTGTTGTCCCATGTCCAGTTCTAACTGTTGCTTCCTGACCTGCATACAAATTTGTCAAGAGGCAGGTCAGAAAACTGTTTAGCCCTGCCTTTTTAAGAAATTTGGAGAAGGTAAAGATGTGAGCCTTTTATCTGGAGTAGACCATAAAAGCTTAAAAGAAACCAAATATGCAAAAGCATTTCTATGATATTGTAATGTGTGGACATAGTCATTGTACTAAAACTGTTAAAATAACTTCATAAGGCATAGTATGGTGTGTATATTATGCTACCTTTTGTAGTCTTAAAAAATGATATGCCTGTTTATGTGTTTGTACATTTTACATATATATATATTCATAGAAACAATTGAGACTACTTAGGAGGTTACTGAGATCATGCTGAGGAGAGAGGAGTTGAGGGTCTGGGTGGGAGAAGGACTCAAATTTTCATTACATAGCTTTATGTGTTATTAATACTTGTTTTACCATGTGCATGATATTGCTACTCATGTTTTTCAAAATAGCAATTATTTTTAGCTTTCCTTAAAAAACTTTTTATGGAAAAACTAAAAAATGTACAAAAGTACAATGCTTTAAAGAACTGCCTTGTACCCAACATTTCAGCCATTTTCAGATCATGTCAGTCTTGTTTCATCTACATTGTCCTCTTATTCTTCCCCCTCTTCATTATTTTTTTCCAAGCTTATTGGCCCCGGAGATGAAATAAACCAAGTACTTCTGGTTCTTTTAGTGGGAAATGATACTTAAAGATAGAAATTTTTTAAAATTTAGGCCAATTAAAAATTATTCAAAAGAAAAAAGACTTTACATAGGGGATTTTCATCTGTTTCAATGTTATATTAATAGAACACAACACAAAATTGGAGTTAAGCCATTATCTGATTAAGCATTATCTGTTATAGCTAACCTAGAAAAGATTAAAGGCAGGAGGGGAAGGGGACCACAGGATGAGATAGTTGAAGAGCATCATCAACTCAATGGACATGAGTTTGAGCAACTCTGGGAGTTGTTGAAGGACAGGGAAGCCTGGTGTGCTGCAGTCCATGGGTTTGCATGTGGGACATGACTGAGCAACCGACTGAATAACGACAGCAATAGCTAACCTAAATAAATCAGTATCCAGGGTGACTGTTTTTGGCCTAAATTGACCTGCTTAGGTGACTCACTGATTTTTTTTAAAAAAGTAAAAATAATGACCAAATAAGTATAGTATTTCAAGTTTTGTAGGGACTGAAGGAGCACAAGAATTGAGGGAGAGAATTCAGAGAATGATATTGCCATTCCTGAGGCTCTTCGAGGCTTTGCTGTTGTTGTTGCTGAGTCGCTTCAGTCGTGTCCAACTCTGTGCAACCCTATAGACGGCAGCCCACCAGGCTCCCCCGTCCCTAGGATTCTCCAGGCAAGAATACTGGAGTGGGTTGCCATTTCCTTCTCCAATGCATGAAAGTGAAAAGTGAAACTGAAGCCGCTCAGTCCTGTCTGACTCCTAGCGACCCCATGGATTGCAGCCTACCAGGCTCCTCCGTCCATGGGAGGCTTCAGTTCAGTTCAGTTCAGTCACTCAGTCTTATCCGACTCTTTGCGACCCCATGAATTGCAGCACGCCAGGCCTCCCTGTCCATCACCAACTCCCGGAGTTCACTCAGACTCACGTCCACCAAGTCAGTGATGTCATCCAGCCATCTCATCCTCTGTCGTCCCCTTTTCCTCCTGCCCCCAATTTAGTGGCTTGCTATTTGAAACATCAAGGAACTTGATGGAAGATATTGCCTACAAATGGCTATGGTAGGAAGGCTTATCTGGGGTCGGGGTAGGGGGCGCCAGAGGGGAGGTGATAGCCTGTCTGATATCAAGAGGACTGGTAAGTTTAATGGATAGGTATGAAAAAGCCTGGATTCCATTATAAGTAACAGCCAAAATATCGCGTGTGTGTGTGTGTGTGTGTGTGTGTGTATGACAGAATTGAATAATGAATGACATGTTGATCAAAGCTGTAGTTAAGTGATTTATTTTGTTTCATTTCCTTTGTGTTCTTTAAAGTATGAAGTGGCTTAGTGAGGTTATATCAGCCTGTATTCACACATGTGCTTTTGAGAGGGATGAGAGGGGATAAAAGTGACCCATGGTTTAGAGGGGCAAGACTTTGAACACTTTTTCTACTGTTGGTGATGGAGTTGTTGAGGTCCAGTCCAGGCTTTTCATCTGCTCTCCTTGTGTTCTATGGCCAGATTTGTGAGGATAACTGACCTGGGTGAAGAGGATCTTTCAGCGGTCATGAAAACAGAGTTAAGCTACCAACAGATTCCCTGAGCATCATAGCAGCAAGATGATCTCTCCTTTTAGTGCTTTGTCAAAAACCAAAAAATAGTGTTGAGGAAAAGCTGCCATTGCCCATTGTGGCTTTAGTGTTGACCCCTTGGTGCTGTACAACTCAAAGCCCCTAGCTGTCTAAATAAAGTGCTTTCTCCATCTCCTTTAGAATCAGTTTTAGATTAAAAAGGAAAAGCAAAAATGAAAGTTACATTCAAGGAAGAAAGCTGTGCAATGAAAAGATATCAGTATGTTTCCTGTCAAATGTGTTCTTTCCACCCTCTTCCTTCCTAGGTTTTATTGTTTGTGTATCCTCAGTACACACAGAGACAATTATGACTGCAATATGAAATTTACCTTGGGAGCTGAGAGCCCTTTGATTTCCTGGCAGATGCAAAGAGGCCTGAAGCTGGAAATTTTTTTTTTTTAATTTCCCCACTCACAGTCGTGAATTAAATTTTTCTGTTTCCTTTTCTTTCGTAAAGTGAGTGGCCTGACAGTAAGTTTTGTTTTGTTTGCTCTGCAAAAAAGTATGTGTTTTACCCATAGACATATATGAAATCCCTAAAATAGCAAATAATCATTTAGGACACAGTTTGCACTATAAAGTCACTTGTTTGTGGTTTGTATGATTTTTTAAAAACAGCTTTATTAAGATATAATTTACATACCATAAAGTTCACCCATTTAAAGCATACAATTCAGTGGGTTTTAGTATACTTAAGCTATCATGTCGTTCACCCTTTAACACTGTTACAGAAAGACTCTGCTATAATTTTTTCTACATGACTAAGCCCTAATGTAATTATCTCTTTCATTTATTTAGACATTTTATAGGGCAGTGGCTAAGAGCATGAACTTTGGAACCAGCCAGCCTGGATTAAATGCCAGCTCTGCTGTAGGTCTCAAAAGAATTACTATTAATTTCTTTGGGCCTTTATTTTCTCATCTATAAGATGAGAATAATCATAAAACCTCTTTACCAGGAGGATTAAATGGGTTAAAACATACAGTTTGACCCTCAGTATCCACAGGTTTTGTGTCCTTGGATTCAACCAACCGTGGCTCATCTGACTGTATAAAGAGCTTAGAAGAGTGCCTGGCACACAGTAAGCATGAATTGCTGTTAACTAGTATATTTTCCCTTTGAACTTTAGTATATAGAATTGGATTTATCATAATCCTCAGTTCCTGAGACATAATCATTAATGGTCCATTCATGAGTCTTTAAACTTTTAGTTTACTTATCAAAACATAGTACATACCCATGAATCTATCACTCAGTCCAAGAAATAGTTACCAGTATTTTATGTCTACCTAAATGTTCCTCCCTTACCCATTGCCTACCCTCATAGATAGCTACTATCCTGAATCTGATGTTAAGCTATCCCTTGTTTTGAGAACTTAAAAAAAAAATTTTAAGGAATTTTAAAGTCCCTATTCTTTATTCTTTATTTTTTCTCTTTTTACCCAGAAGAAAATCAGGTACATTTGCTATGCTCAGAGGTCTAAGATTTTTAAACCTGCCTAGTCTTGAATTGGGCTTCCCTAGTGCCTCAGACGGTAAAGCGTCTGTCTGCAATGCAGGAGACCCGGGTTCAATCCCTGGGTTGGGAAGATCCCCTGGAGAAGGAAATGGCCGCCCACTCCAGTATTCTTGCCTGGAAAATCCCATGGACCGTGGAGCCTGGTAGGCCACTGTCCATGGGGTCGCGGAGAGTTGGACACGACTGAGCGAAATCATTCCATTCATCATGAAGTTTGGGGAAAATATATATAAAAGTGGATTTTTAAAAATTCCTTAATATATGTGTAAATGGGTGCACTCATGCCCATGCACATATATCACCTTTAAAGTATATTATTTTAGTTTCCCTTGTTTTGTAACTATACTAATTTGTATCTGTACTCTTCCTGAGGCTTGCATTTTTCATTCATAATGTTACTATGACTCTTCCATGTTATCAGAAAACTTTCAAGGAATGGATTATTTTCTTCTATTTTGATGCCCTGAAATCCTTATGCTACCACAGGATATATTATATTAATAATATAGCTTTTCAAATTCCAGCCATCAAATAAGCATTGCTGGCACCCAGCAGGGCAGATGATGAGAGGAATAACTGCATGTCCTCCTCTTAAGACCACCTGGAAGTAACTCACTAAAATTCTGCTTCTATCTCATTTGCCAAAACATAGACCTCTGGTCACACTTAGAAAAGAAGGCTGGGAAGTATACTCTACATACTTTAGCCCAGGTAAGAATCAGGGGTCTTTAAGAAGAAAGAGGGAGAACAGGCACTGGGGCCACCAACAGTCTCTTCCACAAGTATGTACTGGGTGAATTACATGACACAATGCATGGAAAGCTCAAGGTACTTAGCAAGCTTCGATGAAAACTGTCATTTCATGATTTCACTTATCCAATTTGATCCTCATAGTAATTATATGAGTTAGGGCAAATGTGATTATCTTAATTGCAGGTTGGGAGACTAAGGTTCAAGAGGCTAATTGCAGTTGCTGGTGGTGGTGGTAGTTTGTATTTATTTCAATTTAAAGAAAGAGTCCAAAGGAAAGGAACCATAGGCCAATTCTGGAGTCCTGGCTTCTCTGGACAAAATCTACCTTTCATAAAAACCTTGTAGTTCTATGTTCTCTGATTTTCTGAACCTGGCATGTAAATCTGCAAGGTGTGGGATGGAACTTAAATCTACTAAGTCCCCCTGTGGGACACTTTCCAATGAATCCCATATGAACCAGGTTGTTGGAAATGAATGGCTCTCCAGCAGGTTGAAGCCTGAACAAACAAATCAGATTACATAATTCACAAATAGATAATAAAAATCAAAGCCAGACTTTACTGAGCACATACTGCATACCAGGTATTCTGCTCAAACTTTTCTCCCATTGGCTTGCTTCACCCTCACAATGACCCAAGGAGATAGGCAGGCTTATGATCCTCCCTTTTATTTTTAATGCCTTTTTAAAACAAATTTTGGTAGCAAGTGGACTTATTGCAATGGCTTCTTTTGCTGTGGAGCACAGGCTCAGTAGCTGTGGCCCACAAGTTTAGTTGCCCCACAGCATGTGGGATCTTCCTGGACCAGGGATTAAGCCCACGTACCCTGTACCAGCAGGTGGCTTTTCAACCACTGGGCCACCAGGGAAGTACACCCCCCCCACCACCCCCAGCTTCTTTATCAGGTAAAGGAAACTGAGGCTTGGAGATCCAATTTTACAAATATTTAAGAAGAAGAATATGTGTAGGTTTGTTTTTTTCCCCAAGTCTGTGAAAGCATTTGATTTGAAGTCATTCTTACATATTAGGGGTGACACTGCAGATTGCCCCCTATATCTATTCTCCCTTTCTGTGTTATGAACAGATATAATACTCTGACAGGGAACATTTTATAACAAAAAAATTATAACATGATATAAACAATTCTTTAAGTCACTAACATAGAATACATATAGTAACTGTGTTAGTATATGCCTACTTGAAGAATGGTACTTTAACCTCAGTAGTTTATAACAACTGGAAGAAAGTATTTCATTTGATTGTAGGCAGTTTAGAGGTGAAAATTAGCAGTCTTGCAATGGAGATGGGAATTCACAGATTCTCAGTTATTGGACAAAACTTCTAAAGTCAGAGGCAATAAAAGCTTTATTTGCTGCTCCTTATTGAGTATTAGGCAAAATCCTCTTGCTGCTCCTATGTCAGGTGAAGATTCCAATTTAAAGAGCTCTGGATGGTGTATCCTGTGTGTCTTCCTATATCTTTCATGTCAAATTCCACCACCTATAAACACTGATGAGGTTATAAAGTTGATAGAGTATGAGTGCTTCTGTCACCAACTGTGTTTCAATTGGACAAAGGTTGTAGACTCTATATTTCCTGATGTGTTTAGTACATAAATTTTCTCACAGAAATGCAATAAAGTTCTGAGATCTCATGAGCCATCTCTGTGAGCCCACTATTAGCAAGAAGAAACCAGCTTTGGGGAAACCCAGCCCCTCGACACAGCCATAAATAACCTACTGGAAACAAAAGAAGACTTCTACAAATGTTTGCATATGTTTGTCCATGACCATGGACAGTATTTCCATGACATTTTAAAAATTATGAGCTCCGTTAATCAAATCTTTTTCAAAGTATGTTCTATGTACCCAGCATAGTGAAAGTACAGAGAGAAATTGTATGACATAAACCCTACCAAGAATTTGCTTGGATGAGAACAAAAATCAGGTACATTTAAAATTTGTCACTGAATTATTAAAATGAAAAAAAATTTAAATTGAGTCAAGTGTAGAAGTTTAGTGATAAGAGAACTCAGTGTGGGCTGGGGTAGTCAGGGAAGTTATGTGTGTTCCTTGTAGAATTCCAGACCATAAAGAATGCACAGGGTAGAATTCTAAATCCAAGCAATGTTTCATAACGGTTCTGACCCTAAATTTCCTTACTGTGTAACCCTGAATGATCTTTCCAAAACACAAATCTGATAGTTTCCATTGCTCTGCAGATAAAGATAAGAATTCTTGATATGCCCCACAAGGCCCTATATGGTTTGGCCCTTTCTACCATTCTTGCCTCATTTTGCTCTGCATTTCCCACTGGCCTTCTTTCTGTCCCACACACTCATTGAACTCCCTCCCTTCCCAGGGCGTATGCTCTTTTCTACCCTCATCACCATGTGAACTCCTATTCATACTTCAGGGATCATTTCCAGGTTGCCTCCTCAGGGCAGCCTTCCCTGACTAGACTGAAGTCCCCTATTATAGGCTCTCATTTGCCATGTGATATGCCTGTCCTTCATTGCCCTGTCACAATGGCAATTTTACACTTCTTGTAATTATTTTATTTACAATTTAGTGCATTTGATTTATGTCTTTCTCCCCCCAAGCTTTCATTAAGGACAGTACTGTGTGTGTCTGGTTACTTACCATTTTATCCGCAGTTGTTAGCACACCATCAGGCACACAATTGACACAAGTTTTTGTTTGATGAATGAATGAATGAACATAATCTATATCAGTATTTCCCAATATCCCATAAAATGGTCCTGAGATAAAGAGTCAAATGAGTTTAGAAAACACTTTATGCTGTATTGTCCAAGGCTCCACTCCTGCCCCCATATATCTTTGCATACAAAACACTCTGGCAAGAAAAAAAAAAAAAAAGACTAGCAAATCCTACAGTAGAGAAGGATTCATCTTAATTTGACCACAGAATGTAAACCAGAGTTCCTTAGGACGAACTCTGGGCAGTGTTTCCACTCAAGGGAGGTAACCTAGCTGCCCATGCTGATGTTTTTGGTTCAGCAAATGGTAAGAAGTGTTTTGTTTCCTGAGAGGAATTTCCCAGTGGTTAAACTGCTCTGGGAATCCAAGCAGATGTAGGATTTAAAATTTGAAAAATGGAGCCACAAGTACAAACAACCTCTATGAATACAATCTGCTCCATTAGCTGAAGGATGGACTCTCCTCAGCACAGTTTGTAGCAGAATAAATATGTGTTAAAGAATGAATGGAGAGAGAAAATAACTGTGGTGATAACCTTTTAGCTAGTGAGTGGTCCCATCTTAGGAAAGATAACTATAGTTAAGTTCAAGTGTGAGTGAAAGCTTTTTAAGCTATGATGGTTAATGTATAGGCATTTTAACTAGGTACTTACTTTAACACAGGAACATACCCAGTAACACGATTTAAAAAGGCAACACCGACACTCTGAAGGCAAGTAAATACTGATCTTTGCTTCTTGGTTTTGTGATAAACATTTTGCCAATTGTTATTTTTTTCTAGGATTTAACATCAACTTCCTTTTTTTTTTTTTTTCAAATCCATGTCTTATTTTTCCCCTCAGAGTTCATCCTCCTTGATCTTTTGGTATCTGTTTGACTGTTTTCAAGAAACCTTTCCTGAAATTCTTCCTGCACTTGTGTTGTGACCTACACTTTCAATTCAATAGCATTTCAACCAATATTAATTGATCACCTGTGATGTACCAGACACTGGACTATCATCATTCATTTATGAACTCATTCATCAGCATTCACTGAGTTCCTACTGGATATCAGGCACTGTGCCAGTGATTGAGGTACAAAGATGAACAAGATACAATCCTGGATCTGAGAAGCTTCACAGCCTAGGAAAGTAGACAACTAACACATCATGGCAGGAGGCTATGATACAAGTACAGGCTCAGGGGCTGTGGCCCTCAGAGAAAGAATCAATTGCTTTTCTCTGGGGGGAAGGGATACGTTGCATAGCACAGTGCCTGGCACAGGCTGAATCGTCAATAAATATATGTTAAAAGAACAAAAAGCCTTCCAGGCAGAGAGACTAGCATGATTAGGGCATCCTTAGGGAGCCCAGCCTAGGACAGAGGACCAGCTTCTCTGGAAGCATGGCAGGGGTGGTGATGGGGATGTTGATCTGAAAGAAATGTTTTTTCCTACTGTTGCTATTTAATTTATAAATGTTATGCACATGCATATTTAAAAGCACATTACATAAATTATTAATTTACAGATTTTTAATATTTTATATCAAGAATAAGAATACAATTATTGTTTTCATAATACAAATGACAGAAATTAAAGCTCAAACTATAAAAGCTGGTATATAAATAGAGAATACAGAGGTTCTGCAGCAAAGCCATTGTCTTCTTGAGGGTAGTGGTGAGATATTTAACAAAAGTGGGAGCAGAATATTGGGCTGAAAGGACTGTATCCTGTAAGTGAGGATTTGTCAAATGGCATCAGAATCAAAATCACCTGGGAGATCTCCTTTTATAAAGCACATTTTCAGGTTCCACCTGTATTAGGGTTCTCCAGAGAAACTGGAGAAGGCAATGGCACCCCATCCGGTACTCTTGCCTGGAAAATCCCATGGACAGAGGAGCCTGGTAGGCTGCAGTTCATGGGGTCGCTAAGAGTTGGACACGACTGAGTGAATTCACTTTCACTTTTCACTTTTATGCATTGGAGAAGGAAATGGCAACCCACTCCATTGTTCTTGGCCTAGAGAATCCTAGGGACAGGGGAGCCTGGTGGGCTGCTGTCTATGGAGTTGCACAGAGTCGGACACGACTGAAGCGACTTAGCAGCAGCAGCAGCAGCTCCAGAGAAACAGATCCAGGAGGATGTAAAGATAGATATAAATACAGATAGATACAGCTATGTCCTATGACCTGCAGATGGCAAGCTGGGGACCCAGAAGAGGTGACAGTATAAATTTCAGTTTGAATCCAAATGTCTGAGAACTGGGAGAGCCAACAGTGTAAGTTCTAGTCCAAAAGCCAACAGGCTTTCAAGACTCGAGAATTTTTCAGTTTTGAGTCCAAAGGCAGGAAAAGACCATCTCCTTAGTGCAAGTTGCTCAATTGTGTCTGACTCTTGTGACCCCATGGACTGTAGCTTGCCAGGCTCCTCTGTTCATGGAATTCTCCAGGCAAGAACACTGGAGTGGGTTGCCATGGCCTTCTCCAGGAGATCTTCCCAACCCAGGGACTGAAACCAGTTTTCCCTCATTACAGGTGGATTCTTTACCATCTGAGCCACCAGGGAAGCCCATAGTCCCAGTTCAATCAGGCAGCAGAAGTTGCTTTTTACACAGCCTTTTTATTCTGTTTAGATCTTGGATTGGATAAGGCTGACCCCAACTGAGGGGCCAATAAAGTCGATTGACTTCATTCAGTCTGCCAATTCAAATGTTAATCTTATCCAGAAACACCCTCACAGACACATCCAGAATACATTTGACCAAATGTCTGTCACCCCCATGGTCGTTACAGTTGATCACCCTACCACTTTAAGTGCATGCTGAAATTTGAGGGCCTTTGCAGGCCATTCGGAACAGTGGAAGGTTTTCAAGAAGAGAGGCAATTGATCAGATTATCTGGGAACCTCTTAAGAGGGAACCCTGGCAGTTCCACGGAAGGTGAGTGCTTGTGGGGTAGGGAAGGTGAGGCAGGATGCAGGGTCATGGAACAGATAGGGAGCTTATTACACAGGACACAGTGATGAGGTCCTACTCTCCCCAATGCTAGTGACCCCTGTTCCACTGCTATGTAACAAATTAACCCACAGCTTGGGCTTCCCTTGTGGCTCAGCTGGTAATGAATCCACCTGCAATTCGGGAGACCTGGGTTTGATCCCCGGGTTGGGAGGGTCCCCTGGAGAAGGCAACAGCCCTATTCACTCCAGTATTCTGGCCTGGACTATACAGTCCATGGGGTTACAAAGTGTCAGACACACCTGAGTGACTTTCACTTCACTTAGCAGCTAAAAAGTCTTGGATCAGGAATTTGAGAAGGGCTCCACTGAACAGTTCAAGCTTGAGATGTCCCATGTTGTTGCAGTCAGATGCTGGCTGGGGCTTTAGTCATCTCATCTGGGCTGGATGTCCAAGATGAGTCATTCACTTGGTTGGCGGTTGACATTGGCCGTCATCTGCTACACATGGCCTCCTTGGCAGAGTAGTCTCAGGTAGTCAGACTTTTCACAAGGCATCTGGCTTCATTTCAAGACAACCAAGCAGAAGCTCCATGGCCTTTTCTGACCAGCAGAACTTCCACTCTACTCTATGAATCAAAGCTTCCACTAGCCTGCCCAGGTTCAAGGACAAGCGAATTAGGCTCCACTTCTCAATGGGGCCAGTAGCCAGGTCGCAAAGTAGAACAGCCTGTGCAATGGGAGATATTGTTCTGACATCTTTGAAAGATATTGACTTATATAGCTCCCAAATCAAGATTTCCAATCCTGACCTCTTATCTACTCTCCTGTTTTAGATACACAATTGCCCACAAGATATCTTACTGGGAAGTCTTGCTGTCAACTCAAACTCAAGTCTAAAACAGAATTTATGACAACAATCCTTCATCCCATAATCTTATTATTTCAGTAATCTTAAAACTTAAAAAAAAAAAAAGACTAGCCCTTTTATCTCTGACTTTTCTCTCTCTTTTTAAAAGAACTCAATTATTTATTTATTTATGGCTGTGCTGGGCCTTCATTGCTGCGTGTGGACTTTGTCTAGCTGTGGTGAGCAGGGGATGCTCTCTAGAAACTACTTTCTAAGCCCACGGTGCATGAGCTTCTCATTGTAGTGGCTTCTCTTGTTGCAAAGCACAGGCTCTAGGGTGCATGGGCTTCAGTAGTTGTGGTGCTTAGTTGTCCCACAGCATATGGGATCTTCCTGGACCAGGGATCGAACCTGTGTTGCCTGCATTGGCAGGCAGTTCTTAATCACTGGACCGACAAGGAGGACCTGACTTTTCTTTCTCTGAAAAATAATCTGCTACCAAATCCTGAATTTTCTTCTTCTTCTTCTTCACTACTGATTCTTGGATTCTCCTCATTGCCTTTGGTCAGGCCAGCTCCTCCTCACCCTTTGGTCCCCTAGCTGATCACACTTCCACCCCTATCCATTGCTGTCACCCATTTTACATGCTATAGCCTGGCTAGTCTTCCCCAAAGTGCACTTCCCATTTTCCTGTTCAACATTCTGGAGTGGGTTCCTAATGGAAAGTTTACCAATGGTCCATTTACCAAACTCTGATAGTGGGTTCCTGGAAAAGAGTTTAGCATGCAGGGTCTTTCTTAAATAGTGACTTTGAGACTGACACCCATGGAAGGAAAGGGAAAGAACTTGGACTGGGAGGAAGAAAAAGTGGACTTGCAGTCAGACCCAACCACAGCTCCAGCTGACCTCACGGGGAGTGCTGGAGTTAGAAAGTTCCACTAATTTGTGGCCTTCAGAGTTGTCCCACAATGAGCCGAGATGGCAGGGCCTTTTACATTTATGTATTGTTCAGTCATGGCCACTGTGGAAAGGATCGTGACCTTGAGTGAGGCAGCTCTCTGCAGGTGAAGAAAACCTGAAGTGGCCGACAGCTCCAGGTGTCCCTTCATAGGGGCTGGGGCAGCAAGCCCCCCACACTCTCCACATTCACTCGTGCTCTGTCCTTTCAATCATACAGCTCACCACAGCTCACCACCTTGGTGCTCCCAGGCTCAACTTGAAGTCCTTCTTTCATTTAATCTTCAGCAAGCTCCATTCCATATCACTCTCTCCACTTTGGCTTTCATGCTGATTATTTCTTGTAGGTTATTTTGCCTCATTCCACCTGAGTTGGGCTTCCCTGGTGGCTCAGCAGTAAAGAATCTGCCTGCAATGCAAGAGATGCAGGTTAGATTCCTGGGTCAGAAAGATCCCCTGGAGGAGGGCATGGCAACCAACTGCAGTATTCTTTCCTGAAAAATCCCATGGACAGAGAAGCCTGGCCAGCTACAGTCCACAGAGTCACAAAGTCGAACAAGACTGAAGCAATCGAGCATGCACAGATGCCTCCAGGTTAGGGTATGCACTCTTCAAGAGAGGAAAGGAGGTGTGCATTTTCTCCAGGACATCAGCACAGAGTAAATACAGCACAGAGATAAGTACTCCACATATGTACAGCTGGAGCTCAAGAAATGCTTGGAGATAGGTTAACCAGAGCCTCTAGTTACTCTGAGATTGCTCAGAGGGTACTGTTTCCAATATCCAATACCATAGCAGAATGAATGGTATAGGAAACCACCACCTCCTGGTCCTTCTGGGGAATAAGAAAACTAACCCTTACTAGTTGTGCAGAGTTACTGAGCTGAGTCTGGTGTGGGAACAGGCGCTGGGCAGGAGCTCACTCCAAGTTGAGACACAGTTGGAAGTTACTCCCCATCCCTTTCTTCCCACCCACAAAGGAGAGCCAGAGATCCTCTGGTCTCATGGGGTGCTGTGTACATTTAACTAATGAGTGGCCATCAAGTGTTGCCCAAATGCCAAGTGTAATTATAGTGAGCAATTATTTTTGCCTGAAGAGGCAGCATTCCAGCCACTGTCAAGGGAGGGAGATAAATGTCTGTGTTCTCTGAGATCTTGTGTGAACAAGAGCTATTTTCCTGCCCTCAGAGATCAGGAACCCAGATACAGCTTTCTTACACCCAAGGCACACCTGGGCAGGAATCCCCCAGAGGAGCATCTTTCTGTTTGTAGATTCATTACTGCTTTGGGCAGTGGGAAGGGCATTCTCCTCCCTACTGCACTCCTCCACCCCTGGCAAGTACACCACCGGAAGTCCCACTCAAGCAGCTTTGTGTGGGCTTGGGCTCTGAAGGCCACTCACAGCCCAACCGCTCCTCCCTTGGACCCAGAAAGGCCGTAGGCAAAATTCACTTGGGAATTTCCCATCACCCACAGTGTCTGAAATCTAACAATAGCCTCCACAATCATAACAATAAATTAAAAATAAAGCACTTTGGAGCTCCCTAAATGGAAGTTTTTCACATGGTTTTTATATTTAGAGTTCTGTTTCTCCCTCTGGGTAGATTTTATAAATAACCAGGGAATGCTGGAGAGAATTTCCATATCTCCTTCTCTTTTCACATAAGAAACTCCAAGCAAGTTTCTTTCTTGTCACCTTTCTCTCTGAAATCCATAAAATTAGATTATGCACATAAAAAGGTAAATAGGAAAGGAAGAAAAGAAGAAAAGTCTATATGGAGACAACTTAAGGAAAGTATTTATTTAAAGAAATTCAAGAGACTTCCCTGGAAGTCCAGTGGTTAAGACACCCTGCTCCCAAAGAAGGGGCCTGGGTTTGATCCCTGGTCAGAGAACTAAGATCCCACCTGCCATACAGTGTGGCCAAAAAAAGAAAAGAAATTCAATTATGTCATGTCTTGAGATAAAAACAGGTTCATCCCAATATCCTAAGCTTGCTAGTTGAAGTCTTAGGCAAATACTAGTCCACACTGGATGAACTTTTGCCATGTATCCAGCATGATTCTAAAGTGTTTCTTAGGTGTTAACTCATTTACTCCTTGTATTAACCCTATGAGTAGATGCTATTATTGATCCACTTTATAGAGTGGAAACTAAGGCCTACACAAAAGAAGTAACTTATCCCATGTCAGTCTGACACCAAAGCTAGGGCCCTAACAAGAGGACTCCATTACTAAAAGCTGAGGCACATTGTCAATGTGTATGAACTGTCATTTTCTAAAGGAAAACCAGGACACTATAAGGTCCTGGGACCATGAAGTTACTCCCACGCCAGCTCACTGGACACCCAAGAATCATTTCTCACCCTCTTTACCCATTCAGGGGCTATGCAGTTTCAGAAGCCTTCTTGAGTGTAGAATTCTGAGCCTCTTAAAAGAGGTTGGAAGTAAACATTGAACCTCTTTTCTCTGAGTGAAATTTGAGTCCATGTCCATTATTTACACTCACTGAGAAACAATCTTAGCAAAAGATGTTTTATCATGTGATACACATTTACATTTACACACATAGATGGAAATTTTTCCCTGCTGTGTGCCCTTTCCCCAGCAGTCTAGGGCAGTGCCCATGCCCATCATGTACTCTCAGGGCATCCTGAACTTTTCCTTCAGAACACCCATCATGGTATGGGATTATATGCTGGCACAGCTAAGTGTCCAGTGTCTCTGCCTCACCAGACTGTAAACATCACGAGGCAGTGGCTGAGTCTGTGTTGCTCCGTGTAACATCCCCAGGGTCTGGTGCAATGCCTGGCATGAAACAAACACCCAGATACTGCTGGAGGAGTAAGGGATGTTATCCATGCCACCATTTGGTTCTGAGAAAATGCTGCCACAAAATGTAAGAGAAACTAGCTTCTCTAAAATCTTTCAAGACCCACTTCCATTTTCAGACAGAATAAAGAATTTTTCAATATACAATTTCAGTCATTTTTGAAATGAGTGGCTTTCCCTTGTGTTGAGAATACTGGTTCTCAAGTCAGAAGGTCTGGTTCTCATTCTCTGATCACTACTCATTGCTTGATGATGGCCCAATATTTCAACCTTCTCAGTGTGTCCATTTCCTCCTAGGTAAGTTGGGGCTAAACCAGTGTCAGAGCAATGATGTATAGATTAAAAGAGTTCGCAAGCAAGTGTTCAAAATTGTACCTGGTACGTGGGAATCCATAAATGTTGGTCTTATTATCAACATAGCTATCAGCCTAGAACTCATACAATTCTGCAGCAGATTTGAGTCATTTCTAAGAATTCCCAGGATATGAAACCAAATTGAGGCCAGGTGTAAAGGCATCTGGACTCAATATCCCTGCTGTGAAGATCCTCTAAGAGGGCAAGAGGAACCTCTCCCAATCCCAGCCTCCGTGAGTGTCATTCATTTTATTGCCGATGTCCTGTGGTCTCAGGAAATGGGGAATTCCTGGTCTTCTGAGGTTTTTGGCTGAGACTCCTGCCTGCTATACTGGCTAGTTGTGTTAGATGCCGAAGAAAGATCCTCTTAATTCAAAGAACTCATGATTTCCTGAAAAGGTCAGCTCTCACCAAAAGTTATTCAAATCCTCCATCATTCCTCCCCCTTCTCCCTCTTCCTTCTCCCTATGCCCCCACAGTTTGTCCCCTGCTTTAACCCATCCTCCAGGCTTTGCCCCAGTCAGCTCAAATGGCCAAAGTTTCCAATTTAATAATAAAAATGCACTGCTCTAAGCACCTCACAAAAAAGTTAACTTACAACCCACAGAAACCCAGTGGGGTAGATGCTGGAGTTACTGCCATTTTACAGATGATGAAACCGAGGGGAAGAGAGATTGACTGCCTTGCCCAAGGACACTCAGCTGGTGAGTGCAGAGCCGGGGTCTGAATGAGCCTCTGGATTCCCAACTACTACCCTGCCTCTGGAAGAAGGTCTCCCCACCCTGACCCTGGAGAATGCTCCTCAAACTTTCTCCTCAGTGTCATTCACCAGCTAAGAGGCATGGGGAGAAACAAAGATGTGAGCACAAACCCAGGCAAGTGTGGAGCTATGAGGGGGGGTGGTTGAAAGAGCCAGCTCTACAGCTGGACTGTGTGGATTAGAAGGCTGGGTTTTCAATTGACTAACCCTGGTAAGTAAAATAGGAATAACAATAATACATATCTTATATAGTTGTTTCGAACATTAACACATATTAAACACTTAGAATAGGGCTTCCCAGGTGGTGCAGTGTAAAGAATCTGCCTGCCAACACAGGAGACTCAAGGGATGCAAGTTTGACCCCTGGATTGGCAAGATCCCCTGGAGTAGGAACTGGCAACCCATTCTAGTATTCTTGCCTAGAGAATTCCACGGTCAGAGGATCCTGGCGGGCTATAGTCCATGGGGAGACGAAGAGCTGAACGTGACTGAGCATGCACACACAAGCACTTAGAACAGTATATGACAAACAGTAAGTACTCAATACTTTTTTTCTGTCTTTTTTGATCTTTTTCATTCTCAGGAGGCAGAAGCTACAACAAATGCTTTTATAGAAAGAAGGTTAGACTTGGAATCAGAAGATCAAGTGTGAGTGCCAGCTGTCTTCTGCTCACTGTATGACCATGATCCTCACTTTCCTCATCCCCAAAATGGGTGGGTAGGAACATGATTTCACTCAACTGACATAGCATGCTTGTAAAAGAGCTTTGTGAATTCTGAGTCTAAAACACAGTGAAGTAGTAATTAAAGAATCATCCCACTTTGTTATTTAGGGCTTCTCCTAGGATCAGCAAATAGGTACTTTTCACGAGGTCTTTAGACTAAAAGACTAGACTCCCACCACTGGAGAGTCGCAGTCAGTGTCCCAGGCTTTTTGATTTTCAAGACTTCCCATTTTAAAGAAGTCTCAGAAAGTGAAGACCCAGTGTGTTTGGGAGGAGAGAGGAAGAGTCTCAAGGATGTGTCTGCTGTCTTCAAGAAGCCGAATGGTTGTCATAGGCTGGACAGGTCAGACTTGGGACTGGCTCACCCAAGAGGCAGCAATAACAACTGGGTCTCTGAGTGGAAGTAACAGGAGTCAGATTTAGTTTCTAGAAGAAAGGAAGACAATTCTTTTGACTATTCCTCTCAGAATGTGGGGAAGGCTACTCTCGTAGTGAGTGTGCTGTCAGTGGAGGCATTCAAATAGAGAACAGGGACCCCTCAAAGGGGTAGAGGAAATTGTACTGAGGTAGGAGGAGAGAATCCAGTGGGCCTGAGCCTGGGGCATTCTGTTCTTCCTAGGAATGTAGCCTGGAGGTGAGGGAGGTAACAGGAGGGGGAGGCAGAAAGAAAGAAAAGGACAGCCAAGGAGCCCAGGCTCAGCTCCGTGAGTTCACTGTTTTGCCAAGGGCAGTCCCCGTCTCTTTGGTCAGTTTAGACCCCAGAGCCTGGAACTGTAAACAATCCACTCACTCAGTCAATTCAGCAAACGTTTGCAGGCCTCAGAGTCAATCCTCGCCACGGCCCCGAGTGGGATCGCCAGCGCTTGCTAACCTCCTGCCCGGCGACCGGCAGGGGGCAGGAGAGACACACAGATGTCGAACTGCGCAGCTCGCTTAGCAAAGCTGCGCTGCTGCGTAAACTGGGTCACTCGGTCCTTTCAA
>SJXQ01008326.1:534416-611401 GCA_006408695.1 Aepyceros melampus | reverse complement strand
GGGGGGGGGGTGGGGGTGGGGAAGAGGGGTGGGCACCTTGGGCCTCCCAGCAAGGGCTGTGAGATTCCAGATGCTACCTGGCAGTGCCATCGAAGTCCCCAGATCTTCTGGACTGGCAGAAGGAGGGATGAGATTGATAACCCGGGATAATAGCTGGGGCTGGCGGAAAGCTGAAGGGAACTCGTTCCCTCAAAAGGTGTCCTCCAGCTGGACACATCCCAGGCCGTGTATTAGAGAAGAAGGCTGGTCACGGCAGGGCCTAGTGTGGTGCTTTGTTTCAGAGAGAACTGTGATCTCAGTAAGGCCTGAGGCTCTCAGGGCCGGTGGAAACCTCCTTCTGGGGAGGGGGAAGGGCTCCGTGGCCGGCCACGAGTCAGTGGGTGCTAAACCTGGTCCCTCAGTGGAGAGGTTGCAAGTCTGGCGTCTGATTTGCTTTTGTGTCCTGGTTTTGTTGCCTGTATCTTATAAGATCTTGGGTGAGTCATTTTCCCTCTTGGCTTCCTTTTCTGTAAACTGGTGGTGCGGTTATACAGATGAAGTGGAGGGATGAGGGGAGCCAGAGCATTGCCCTCCTCAGCTCCTCCCAGCCTGGTGGGCACATCCTCCCGGCACAGCAGTGGAAGAGAGGCCTTCTGCATATGACAGTGAGGAGGGGAGGTCCACTGTGCTGTTAGTCTGGGCACTGTGAAGCAGTCCTGCAGGGACGCTGCCCTGGAAGGTAGGGGAGGGGGAGTCTCCCCACACCCTTCTCCATCCCTTGGCACCAGGATCTGGGGAAAGCAGGTCTCTCCACCTTCAAACAGTGGTTCCTTGAAATCTTTGAGGGCTGAGAAATCAGGGAGGTGGAACAGACCTGGAATGAGAGGGGATCTGGGGGATGGAATGGGGAAGAAGCCACTCCAGAAACTCCGGTTGCTCCCATGTACACTGTAAAGGTTAGAAGGGCCCTTCTAACCTGCATGGGAAGTCAAGGACCTGCTTATGTATTCTTCCAGACTGTGTGTTTTCTCCAGTCATCTAGGCCCTTGAGCCGGGAGCATGCAGGCCCTCATCTCCAGGAGAGGGATGGTGGGCCCTGATGCTTCTGCATGAGGATTTAGCACAGTGCTCCTTGTTGTGTTTTCCTTGTTGGCTGTTAATAAGGGAGGGATCTTGGAGAACTAATCTGAGCCCCCAGTTTTACAGATTAAAGGCAACAAAAACATAAAAACTGACTCAGAGAACAGTGGGACCAGAGAAAGGAAATTTCCTGTCCTTTTCAGTTGCTTCTAGAATCTTCATCCATGGCTGGTGAAGAAAGTGATTGGATCCCTACAGTGAGCTCCCCAAACCTAGGAGTATCCCCCCTCCTTGGGGATTTCACTTTGCCCACATCCTCCCAGCTTCACCTCTGGCCATGCTTGTATTACCCAACCTCAGATGTGAGATGGGCTGACTTCTCCTAGCCCTACCCTGCCTTCTGGGGCCCCAAGGAGCAGCCAGTGCATCTGAGGTTTAGGGATGTGATGTGATAAAGCAGTTGCCTGAGTTGGAATCCCAGCACTAGCTGGGAGACCTGGGGCAAGACCTTTCCTATCTCGGAGCATCCGTTTCCTCATCTATCAAATGGGCACCATAATAGTGTTTTCCTTATAGATACTATTCTTTCCAGTCTCTTAATCTGAAATTGGAAACAAGAACAAACTAAATAGCTTTCTTTTCCCCTGGAAAAGCCAAAGAGCAGGACCCTGAAAGAGGCGGGAGCCAGACTGGAATCTTCTAGTCTAGTTACTGGGAACTCTGGGGAGGAAATAACCCAGGGCTGGGGAACAGGGCTGTGGCCCAGCATACTTT
The DNA here is from genome assembly GCA_006408695.1 of Aepyceros melampus. Lineage (NCBI taxonomy): Eukaryota > Metazoa > Chordata > Mammalia > Artiodactyla > Bovidae > Aepyceros > Aepyceros melampus. Next base: position 609,568 of record SJXQ01008326.1, on the reverse strand, counting down.
TGTCCCTAGATTGCAGAGTGGCTCTATTCTGGTTGCTGTGCCTCTTTGGCACTTACTGTCCTGCTCTGGACAACAGAAAGGTTGCGCTTGGTGACCTCTTAAGGTCCGTGTAGCCCGGCACCCCTGAGATTCCCATCAGCAGAGCTGGGCCCTCATTCTCTGGGATGCAGCCCAGACCTCACGCAGCCACAGAAGCTAAAGAAGCAGCGCTTTGCTGGCTCTGGTCCCCTGCCCAGAGGAGGTCCCTCAGGCCCAGGGAAGCCCCTGGTTTCCTGGTTTGGATGCTGTGAAGGGCCAGGCAACAGGGACTTTGGCCTATTGGCATCTGGTTCCAGCCAGAGCTTTTCAGGAATGGATGAGAAAGAGCAGGGCTGGCAGAAGCCATGAAAAAAACAGTCTGGAGCTCACATTCTGTGGCATTGCTTTGAAATCCACAACCTGAGCCGCCTGGGAAGAGATGAAGGCCTGAAAAGAAACAATGGCCAGGGGCCCAGGAGAAGTTCCCTGTCTGAAAAGGCCTGGGTGAGGAATGGATTCCATGTGAAAGGACAAATATTGGTAGGTGGAAGCTCTGTAAAGGCCAGAAAGCAGGGACTAAAGCAGGCACTCCAACCCTGACTCAGTCAATAAGCAGGGACTTAATGTGTTCTCTGTGTGTGGTGCTGGGTGACAGCTGTGAGGATGTTATCAAAGGGCTCACATGAGGCCAGCTTGGAGGATTTTATGGTCCATGAAAATTGTATGTGGTGTAGACCACAAACAAGTGATGAGGGGGAAGGGGATGGGGAGCTGAAGAACTCTCCAGTAGTGGCCCAGAGCAGGCTGCTCTCCTGTTAGGCAGATGTTAGGTTGGTTTTCCTCCTTTGGGCAGTGAATCATCCAAATACCCCCTTGTTCATTTCAACAACTACGAATGCCAAGTCTACCTGACTCTGAATCGGGCCCCGTGCGTTGACTGACTGGCTCTAGTGACCACTCTCTGGAGTCCCTGGAGGCCGGGTGATTATGATCATCCTTGTCTTCAGACAAGCAAACTAAGGGCCAGTGGGGAGTACTTTACCCTGGCTACCCAGCTTGAGACTTGGAGCTGGGATGTTCCTTTTCTTTTTCCATTTGGTTGCGCTGGGTCTCACTTACGGCATGTGGGGTCTTTAACTGAAGCACGAGAACTCGTGGCTGTAGCATGTGGGGTCTAGATCCCGGACTAGGCGTAGAACCCAGGCCCCCCCATTGGGAGGACGAGGCTTAGCCACTGGGCCACCAAGAGAGTCCTTGGAGCTGGGATTGGAATGTGTGTCCGACTATCTTTGAATTCTGTATTCATTCCAATAAGATGCTGACTCCCACTGCCTTCCCATGACCTTATAGCAGGGATAGATAACACCTGCAGGGCAGCTTTTGCCAGAATCATAGACATTTCCAAGGAAAATCAGCTGCTCTGCTTGCCTGTCCCCACTGTAAGCAGCAAGACAATTCAGTATTTGTGGGGCCACCAGGAGAATGCCTAGTGGCCTTCACATTCCACAGATACTTCAGCTTGGGACCCAGTGTCATCCAAGGTCCCCTGGGATCTTGATGCCTCCACTTCCACTCAGCAACTCCATTCCAGGACTTCTTGGTGACTCATGCAAAGGAAAAAGCAAGGTCTTTGCAGAGCCGGGCAGAGCCCATTGGAGTCCTGGTAAAGGTCTCGCTGATGACCTTGAGCAAATTTCAGAACCTTCTGAGCCTGGGCTCCCTCATCTGTTAAGACAATGACAACCAACCATGCCAGACAAAATAGCCTAGTTCTGAGAACCAAATGAGTTAACCTTGTTAAACCACCTGACTCTAAGATGATATTCAATAAGTAATATTCATCAAGAGACAGAACTGGGGGACTTTGTGGCAGGAAGAAAGATTGTGGAGATTATAATGATTGAACACTTAAAACATTCCAGATACTGTGTTCAGTCCTTCACTTGAACAATTAAGCCTTCCAACACTCCTATGAAGCAGGTAGTACCTCCTCACTTTGTAAATAAATTGAGGCTCCAAGACATTAGGTTACTTACCCAAGGTCAAAATCAAGAATCTGACCCAGAACCCAAGAGTTAAACATCTAAGACGCTCTGTAACAATTCCTACTTTCCTGCTGTGACTGAAGGATCCTTCCCTGAAATATACTCTCATCTATCTTTAGATTTTTGTTTAGATAAACAAGACCTTCTTGAAAGGGCTTCATATGGGTCATGACAATAGTTACTCCTTCTATGTGCTCAGACACGGTGGTTATATTTATTCATTTAAGGTTCCAAGCATTACATGTATTTACACATCTGTTTCTGGCATTAAGTGGACCCCTTGTAGGGCATGGACAAAATCTTGTTCTATTTCTCTTTGTTTCCTCTCCAAACCTAGTTTTTGCTAAATGTTTGTTGATTTGAGGTGTGTGTTAGGAGGAGTTGAGTAGAGAGCATGACAGAGTTTAATCAGAATCCCTATTCCCACTGAAAGTGCGTGACCCTAGGCGAGTGACTCAATCTCCCTGGGCCTCCCTCAGTGTTCTCACCTCTAAAATGGGATAATAATAGCTACTATCATGAGGTATTGTGAGGATGAAGTGAAAAAGTGCAGGTGATGCATTTACACAGTGCCTGGCACATGTTACACAGTAAATCATGTGTACAATAACACCTGAGGGCTGGAGGCTGGACAAGGTGGATGCTGGTGACAAGGAAAGAAAGAGGTGGCCCTGGGCGCCACGCAGAAACAGGGATGCTGCTCAAGACAAAATCTGCTTACTTTTTAGAGCATGGTGGAATAGAGATAGATAAACAGGAAGGAGATATTTTAAGGAAAGTTCAGTAAAATGGAGAGGAGCCAACAAAATGAGTTTAAGGATGCTGGGACAAGAAGGGGAAAGGAATTGGCTAGAAGTGAGAGAAGCCTGAAGTAGAGTTCCAGAGACTCTGTCCAGAGGACAGGAAAGAAAGGGACTGGAGAAGAGAGAGACATACCTACCCAGCCAAAACTAGGAAGATGCTGGGGAGACCAGGGTGGGGGGCATGCCGCTGGGAGGACATTATAGTCTAAGGTGGCTGTGGAAGGAGCAGCTTCTGTTGGATCCAAAAGGAGGATCTGAAAGCCAAAAGGAATGAATAATCCAGGCATCAGGCTCAAGGCGGAGATAGCTGTTCATTTATGTCTTGATGAACATTTGACTAAAGCCCTTTTAGTTAAAGAAACTCCTTTGAATGCTGTTTGGACCGAGCTGTCTTTAGTTGGAGCATATACCTCAATGAGACCCCATCTAGGAGGAAGCAGAGAGCAGTGGAAGTGGGGAAACCCCAGACCCACGACACGGTCTATGGAGACTGTCACCAGCTGTCAGCCCTGGGGTGGGGCAGCTGAAAGTTGCCAGACGGTAGGAGGAAGGCCTTCTGTTGGCAGTGCATTGGGCCTCTTTGTCAAATCAAACAGGGTCCTTCTGAGCTTCAAATCTAATCTCTGCAATTTAAATAAAAGTTTGCTGACCCAGAAGCTTCTACCTGCAAGGATTACGGGGAGGGAGGAATTTAGGCACCTCTTTCCATAATTTAGAGACAGGGGGCTGCTCACAACCGAGGTCCTTGCTCCCTCCGCTGACCATCACTCAGCTCATTTTTCAACAATGGGAGAGGAAGAAGCTTGCCAATTGGCAGGAGCCAAGTCATTAACCAGCCTGCAGGAGCAGAAATGGTCTTTCTAGCCTGAGGACCGGAGAGAGATTGTCCAAAGCAATTTATAGGCGTACTTGAAAGGTGACATGGCAGGGAAATGGCTGGGGACTAAAAAATTCCTTCATCCACAGAGCCTCGAGGCAGACACGCCCTGCCTGTTAACCAGAAAGAGCACAGGGAGCTGGGAGCCCAGAGGAACACCTCTAGTCGGATGTGAAGCACCCCCGTGGACAAACGTGTGCATGTGTGAACGCCCTTCTCGCTCTAACACAGGCCCAGGTTGTGGGGGAGGGGTTCTGTTCTACACAGTTACTCAAGGGTCCAGGTGGCCCTGGCTTTGCCATGCTCAGCACAAGGTTGTCCTGTGTCCCAGCATCTGCTGGTAGGGAGAGAACACAGATGGAGACCGACCTGGGACATCTCTGTGGTCAGGGTTGGTAGTGGTGCACACTGCCTCGCACACCATTGTCCAGAACTCATTCCCAAGGATGCACTAAACTGCAAGGGAAGCTGGAAAGTGAAGCATAGCTGTGTGTCCAGGAAGGAGATGAAATGGGTTTGGTGATCCATCAACAATCTAGGCCATGTGCCTCCAGTCACGCAGGCATTTGATAGAGGATGGGAAAGAGTCACCTGAGAAATAAACCAACTGATGAGAACTGAAAGGCTTAGGAAAACATCCCACCTTGGTTTAGCCTTCATAGCTGCCCCTTCCTTAGCCTTAGGAGCAGGGGGCTGTGTGGGGAAGACATCTGGAAGGGGGAGTCAGGTAAGGTCTGACTTGGAGTGCAAGGAGAACTGTGGAAGCTCTTGGCCTAGGGGAGAGATGCTCCAGGGGCCTCGGGAATGCTCTGAGGAGAGGACCAGGGTCTGGTCACTCAGGATAAGATCTGGGCTCAGATGAGGTGGGTGCAGGGAGCCTTAGGTCCAGCCCAGGTCACCAGGGTAGGAAAAAAGGCAGACGCCCAGGACCCTACATTGCTATTGTTGTTCAGTTGCTCAGTCGTGTTTGACTTCTTTGAGACTTCGTGGACTGTAGCCCACCAGGCTCCTCTGTTCATGGGATTCTCCAAGCAAGAATACTGGAGTGGGTTGCCATTTCCTCCTCCAGAGGATCTTCCCAACCTAGGGTTCAAACCTGGGTGTCCTGAGTTGGCAGGTGGGTTCTTTAGCGCTGAGCCACCAGTGAAACCATACTTGTTACAATTCTTGTTACACACAATTCTCCTGTGCCCCACTTTCATGGAAGAAGAGCCTCAGGGCCAGGGCCAAGGAGGGGCAGGGGGCCACCCGGAGGTCAGCAGGCAAGAGAGGTATCACTGCTCAGGAACCGTTAGCGAGAATGGGAAAGGAGGGTGCCCAGCACCTGAGAAGGAGGAGCCCAGAGTGAGGAGGAAGGGCTCTACTGGAGAAAGGGGACCACATGAGCCAAGGAACCCTCTTCTGTGCAGGGTATACGAGATGTGGCGTTCATTCTTATGCGGATGTCGTTACTTTTAGATGTCACCAGCTTATCCAATGGAATTTTCTGCCATGGTGAAAGTGTTCTCTAGCTGGCTGTCCAACATGGTAACCATGTGGTTATGGAGCACCTGAAATGTGGCTAGCCTGACTGAGGAACTAAATTTGAATTGCAGTATTCAATTTTAATTAATTTAAATGGAAATAGCCACATGCAGCTAGCAGCTACCAGTTGGGCTGCAGGAGCAGAGTTGCAGCCCAGGGCAAGTAGGGTGTGGGAAACTGTGGCTGAGGCCCCTCAAGCCCTGCCTGTCACTGCTCCCAGGCCCTGGATCCGTCCCAGCTTTGGTTTATGAAGAGATCTAGGTAGATGGTGGGTCTAGTTCTACCCTCAGGTCTCGGGGGACTGGGCGCTTCTGAAATTCTCATTTGCTCTCTTCCCTGTGGGTCTGGGAAGAGAGATCAGTCTACGTGCTAAGCAGCTGGGAAGCACTGCCGAATTTACATGGTGCTCGTGCCTGAGCAGGAGAAGGGGCTTGAAACCTGCATTTCAAGGCACTGGGCTTTGATCCTAGCTTGTCTGTCAACAGCAGGGTCTGAACCATTGAGTCCCAGTTGAAGCATCCTCAAGGCGCTCCACAGGGCAGCTCACAGCTCGTGGATGGGAAATGTAATTGCATCTGCCACTCATCTGGTCTGTGCCCAGACTGTCTGCGCGGTAAATGCTTTGAAGCCAGCTATCCACCCGCCACCTCTGCTCACTCCTCCAACCATCCCCCTAACTTCATTTTGAATCATCAGTACTTCATTCCTTTTTAGCACATCCCTCCCCTGGTTCCCAGACCAGCTGAACTAGCTCTGCTTCCAAGGCTATTGTCACTGTTTGCCATCCTCTCATCACTCCAAACACGGTCGACAGACATGACTGTCTGTCTCTGTCCCCAAGGGACCCCCAGGCTCAGGGCTGCTTGAGCACTGGCAAAGTGCTCTGGACAAGGCTCCAGTCCCAGAGTCTGCTCTACAATTTATACAGAGCCACACCCTGCTCTTGGCCCAGGAGCAAATCTGGAGGGGCAGACCTCCACCGATTCCTCCTCCTCTCTCAGCAGCTTTTTCTCCTCTCTTTTCCTTTATTCTCCTCCCCTCTGGAAGGGCTGCTTTTCCTCCTCTTTACAGGATCCAAGGTTGCTGCTCCCCAAAATAGTATTTGAAAGTAGTGAGAGAGAGTTTATAGGAGAGAGATGGAGTACTGTGTGGCTAGGGTCCCAGAGACTGGAGTCCAGGTGGGCCTGGTCTATTTTTGGCTCCCAAACACAAGGTCACTTTTTCATCAAAACCAAATTTTTCTTCCACCCTTGAAGGATGCCCCAGTCTCCATAGGCCTGAACTGAAGCCATCCTCAAGTCTTGGTTTGAGCCCAGCCTGAGTCCTGCCTCTGGTCTCACTAGGCCTCCCAGGCCTTCTTAGAATGGACACCAGCAAGCTCCTCCTAAAGGGCAAAGGTAAGATATCCTACTCTGTGTAGCATCTTCCAGTGGACCCTCAATGACTCCCCACTAAGGGCCAGACTCCTTAGCAGGACTTGGGTGTGTTACAACCTCTTCCTCTTCTCCAGCCCAGGCTTCTCAAGCCCAAGCTACTCACCTTTTTTCCCCTCTAGCTCACATATGACACATGATGGGCCTATGAAAGGCTTATACCTCTGCATATAGCCAAGATTATTCACAGCTCGCCATGAGCTAGCGCTAAACCCACTCATTTCTCTTCTACTCAAGAAATGCTCTCCCTCTCCATCACCATTCACATCTGCTCCGGCACACCACCTCTGTAACGTATTCTCTGTCTCCTAACACCCGACAGGTGGCAGTGGTCCTCAGTTCTGTCAAAAGCATGTACATGAGGTTTTATAGTTTTAATTTCCTTGTCCATCATGCACCTTCATATCAGCTGGCAGAATGGAATGAAGCCCACCTTGACCACCAGAGAGACTTTCTCCCTGCCTGAAGTCAGATTGCAGCTCCTGGCTCAGAATGGACAAATGAGAAGATGAATGCAGGACCTGTGGTTGATACAGTTCATCCAGTGCCCCTCAAGCATCGACTGGTACTAAAAACTGATGCTACCCATGCATGGCCTTGACCCCAGCCTTCTCTCCTCTGAGGGATGGAGACCCAGGGGAGGCCAGTGTACTATCTTTCACAGAGCAGGTGTCTATAAATATTTGTTGGATGATTAACTCCAGTGTTTAACTCTCAGAATGAAATGAAGTTCCGATTGAGTTTTGTTTTGTTTTCTTTATTGTTTTCTGGTCCACAGGGAAGTGCACAGGACAGTGTTAGGGACAACCAATGGAAGCCACTTCTTCCTACCCGCTGCTTTATGATTCTAGAGTCAGAGCTTTCCATGCTGGGCCCAGCCAGCTCTCCCCCAGACTGCTCTCTTGGGACCAGCTTCCCACAGCCTCCCCCGTCCCTGGGAGCAGCCAAGACGTCTTATTCACGGATGCTCCTTCTGTGCGGGGCTTTGGCGGTGGCTGCTCGTCCATCACTCTGCTGCTCGCTCAGCGAGACCCTGCCAAGTCTCCTCCTCCACACCTGATGGCGTACCTGGCTGAGTTCTCAGCCTCACTTGGGATTGCTTTCTTTGGTTCCAAACTGGGTTGCCTTTCCCCTTCTTCTCTGAAGGAACACCCTTGGTGCCTGGACCTTCATCACCAATCTGCCACCCAACTCCTTTTCTCTCCTGACCTTCCCCTGGGTACATCTCCTAGAACACTGCCAGGGCCCTTCTGACCTGACCTTTAGCACCACACCACACTTGTCCTCCTTAAGCCTCAGTGGTGCGTTCCCTCCCTCCATCAGGCTGTGGATTCCTTGAGGGGCAGGCTCTGGGACTAAGTACAGCTCTGCAGCCTCCCACACGCTCCACGTTCTCCCATGGGACCTTGCCCATGGTAAGCCTTAATGCCTTTTTATTGATTACTCAGAAATGGAGGCTCGTTAAAAGGTTTTGAAACTTGGGATCTCTTCCATTAAGACAATGGTACTTGGGATTTCTTTCACAAAGACAATGTTTCCCAAGGTGAGTTGTAGGATATTAATAGGTATTATAGGATAAAGAGATGCATGATCAACTAAAATATTACGTACATTGTGATTCTCCAAGTTAAAGGATGTGGAAGTCTAGAATCTCCATGGATGAGGATCCCCATGGACCTAGGACCCAAGACAGGACTCCGGATGGCAGAGAACATCTGCTATACCAGGTAAAGGATAGAAGGCAACTGGTAAGGGCACTGACTAGGAGAAGGTCAGCAAGTAAAGCCAACCTCACAAAGACGCACTCTGGACCACAGGGCTCACACAGTTAATGCCAGATACGGCTCCCATTAGGTGAAGCAGGAACCTCCTCACTCTCACAGTCTTATCTCCCCCCAACCCCCTGGGGGGTGGGGTGGGTAAGCTGTCATCAATAGCTTAACCAATAAACCTTCACTCAAAACCACCATACAGCTGAACCCAACGGCTAGATTCCAGATAGAGAATTTCTAACCAAGCTGAAGATCTAGGAGTTTTCTAAGCCAGAACTTATAAGCAAAACAAGTGGCTTTCTATGAGGCTGGACAGGCTACAGCCAAACAAACTTGGTCAAGAACCGACTCCCTCTTTTTTTTTTCCTAAAACATCTCATGGGGTTGATGTGTCTGGGAACACCTTGGTTAAGTGTGCCTTAGAGGCATTACTCTGTCTTCACCAGGCAGGAAGCTCCATATGATCGCCACTGGTGTTTTGTGGTCCTTTTGTTTATCAAGCACCTCTAGGCATCTGTCCCATCATAGGAATCTCCCAATCTTCCCCTGGATGGTAGGACCAACATGGCCACTGGTATAGATGATGGAAGGGTCCTAGGATGGACGGTCCTGAGTTATGCATGTGAAAGTTTGCTGTGTCAGTTACTATTTGTGGGCAATCTATCTCCTAAATGGGAACATCTGTCTCACAGGTTTACTGATGGGATGAGATGATAATATGTGTTAGGTTACTGTGTCAACTAAGGTCTGTCTAGTCAAGGCTATGGTTTTTCCTGTGGTCATGTATGGATGTGAGAGTTGGACTGTGAAGAAGGCTGAGCACTGAAGAATTGATGCTTTTGAACTGTGGTGTTGGAGAAGATTCTTGAGAGTCCCTTGGACTGCAAGGAGATCCAACCAGTCCATTCTGAAGGAGATCGGCCCTGGGATTTCTTTGGAAGGAAGATGCTGAAGCTGAAGCTCCAGTACTTTGGGCACCTCGTGCGAAGAGTTGACTCATTGGAAAAGACTCTGATGCTGGGAGGGATTGAGGGCAGGAGGAGAAGGGGACGACCGAGGATGAGATGGCTGGATGGCATCACTGACTCCATGGGCGTGGGTCTGGGTGAACTCCGGGAGTTGGTGATGGACAGGGAGGCCTGGCGTGCTGCGATTCTTGGGGTTGCAGAGTCAGACACGACTGAGCGACTGAACTGGAACTGGACTGTGTAAAAGCCCTTAGCCCGATATGTGTTTACTGCATCCAGCTGTGCGGCTCTCCGTAAAGAATAGCTGCCATTCACTGGATGCCAGGCACAGTTCTTCGCACTTTCTATATGCTGTTGAATGTAAGCCTCACAGTACCATTATGGGGTTGGTTACTACAATCCCCATTTACTAGATGAAGAAACTGAGGTTCAAAGATTTGAGGAGATTTTCCCAAGTTTAAATATCTAAAGTAATAGTCAGGAAACTTAAACGCAGAGCCAAACGTTTCATGTTCTTTAATGTTAAGAGTTAAGATGCTCATGTTCCATGCTCTTTAATGTTGAGTTAAGATGATAGTTCTAAAAAAAAAAAAAAAAAAGCCTGGCTTACATGTAAAAACAAACAAACAAAAGCAGATGAAAGGGATACTCATTCTAGGCTATGCTGAATGGGGTTCCATAGTGTAAAGATCAACAGTATTAATGTTAATCTTTAAAATTAAAAGTAGTAAGTTGGTGTTAAAAGAAGGGTGTCCAAAGCTTAGTTCCACAAGTATTGGTGTAGCAAGTCTCTTTCCTGTCTGTCTTCCATTTTCCTCCTCTCAAAAATAGGGGAAATTGGCATTATTTCCCACGGCTGTTGCAAGAAGTAAATTGACCTAGAATATGCAAAAGCAGCTACAACAGTGTCTGGCTCTTGGCAGACACTCAATAAGTGTAGCTGAATGAGATTCTTTGTAGCTTATAATCCAGCAATAACACATAGGAACATGCCTGCAATACAGTGTTTTTTTTTTTTTTAACACTGAATTTAAGAGCGGCAGTGAAGACATTAGTGCTCATTTCTATAACTGCGTTTTGACAATTAGGCAGTGAGACATGAGGGCAGGGCAGAAGCAGGCAGAATAACCTAGGGGTTAAGAGCACCACCCAACCTGATCAAATCCACTTACCAGTTTTGGACCCTTGGCAAAGTCATCAGCCTCTCCCTGCCTGTTTTCTTTTCTGTAAAATGGCAGCGTAGTTGTGCAGATTAAAAGAGTGACTGTATGCAAAGCACTGAGAACACTGGCTGGCCAGGGTGATGCTATGTAAGCAGCCCCCTCCTCCCATTGCCAACCAGCCATCTCTCCCTCCTCTGAACCTTTGTAACTCTCATGAATGCCACAGACAGGTCTGGGTAACTTTCATGCCTTGGCATTTTGGGGCATATACATGTTTTATCACTCCTACTAGACTGAAGCAATGTGAAGGCAGGATGCTGTCAGATTTGGCCCTCACACGGAAGAAGTGCTCCATAGTTGATTGTGGAATCAGTGAAACAACTTAGAACACAGCCTTGGGGTCCAGTTCTGAGGGGCACAGGGCCATATGCTTCCCTCCCATGCAACTCCATGGGGGCCCCCTGCTTCTCTGGTCTTGTCCTGGCTACAGAGATTCTAAGAGCACCCTAGCTCTGAAGAGGTGGACTGAGGTTGTAGGGGGTCTGGTTACCCCTCCCCACAACACTTTATCCTTCAACCAGCACCCGAGACCACAGACCAGCCTCATAGGCTGGCAGACTAAGTGCCCAAAGCATATGGGTGCGTGATGTAAGAAAGTTTCCCCGCAGTACTGTCTGAAAGCCCACCCTTGCTCTCCAGGCATCCTCTGGGACACTGCTTGAAGATAATTAGCATAGGAAATCATTAGCTATGAGGCTTTCCGAGACTCAGGGTAGGAAAAGCGATCAAGGGCTCAAGGGACTGAGAAGGGGAGGAGGAAAGGAGGTGAATTTCTGGAGCCTGGGAAACAGAGGATGTTCTCTCTCCCCTCAGTCCAGGGAGTTAGGGTCTGGTTCACAAGATATCAGAGGGGACGGACCTCAGAGGTCCTCTGTATCCAGCCCTCCTAGGGAAATGACAAGGGTAGGCAGACCACACTGCTCACATCTGTTCCAGGATCATTCCTTACCCCTGTCTTTCCATCCTCTTCTCAACCCTCTCCACTGATGTTCAACACATGGGCCTTGCTTTGGGAACAATCAGACCTGATTTCAAAGGATGACTTCATCATTTATCATTGGTGTGATGCTGGCCAAGTTCCCTAACCTCTCTGGGCTCCAACTTCCAATATTACTAATGTTATTATTCCAACAACACTAATTTCATAAAATTGTTGAAATTGATGAGGGCTAGTTACGTTAAGTCTCCAATGGTGCCTTGTACCAAATAACTGTTCAGCAAATTTTTATTGGGGGAATACAGTTCCAGGTTCATTGTACCATACAATCCCTTTCCCTCTGTTTCCATCTAGCTGAAAGCCAGTCGGAGTCGCATCAAGGAACCAGGCAATCTGGGGTGGGGGTGGGGAGTGCGGATGGGATAGCAGGACAGTCCTCCCTGTTCCCTGGGTGGCCTGTCAGGGAGAATTACAGGCTGAACCGAGCCTTTTGTCTGCATATGTGTGCTGGGCAAGGCATCTGTCAATTAGACCGAGCCATTTCCTGCCCTGAAACCTCTAGCTGAGCTGTCTGTCTAACCTCCTCCCAAGCCCTACTTGCTCTTCTCCAGTGAAGACACTGGTATCTGAATAGACAGGTAGGTTGGATGCTTGATTGGGGAAAGAAATATTGCAAGAGTGATATCAGTAACAACCAATAACAGTAGCAAACTTTTGAGGGTGGACCGTTTGCTTGGTAGATTGTATGCCTGTTACTTCATTTCATTATTATGACTCTAAGAGAAAGGTGCTTGTATTATCCCCATTTTATAGATAAAGAAACTGAGGCTCAGACAGATCCAAAAACTTGTGCATGGTCACATAGTTAACAAGTAGGGACTTGGATTTGAGTTAATCTGACTTAAGAGCCCATGTACCATGATGAACCCAACACCTTACTAGACGCCTTAAATAATTCCTAATCCTCACAACAACTTTATGAGCTGGATATTGCTTTTTTACTACTAAGAAAACAAATTAGAGAGGATACATGATTTGCCCAAGGTCATACAGCTAAGAGCTGTGGAGCCAGTGTCCAAATCTGAAGTTTATATATTTTCTCGATCCCATTCTACCCCAGTGCCTCTTATTCATCAGAGCTTGGAAGGGGGGACTCTGAAAGGAAGGGAAACTGACCTTGATAAGCAATAAACAACCAGTATACTGCTGATGCTTTTACACCAGCACCTCATTTAATCCCCACAACCACTCTGATAAGAAGGCGTAGTTAGTCCCAAGGAGAAAATCAAGCCCAGAGAATGCAGTGACTTGTCCAAGATTACACAGCTACAAGCAAGAAAATAAGGAACCATCTTCACTATTGGCTCCGGAGGGCTTGCTCTTTCTGCTGGAGTGTACAGTCTACAATGCCCCCTCTGCTGGCTTGTGACTTCGCTTTGTTCCCAACCCAAGGCTCCCTCTGTGCTTCAGGAGACTTACCTCTATCACAAGGCTCCTTGTCCTCTGCCTTTTGGTTTGGGTTGAATGAACAGGAAGCTTCAGGAGGAGATCAGAAGCCATCAGAGAGAGTACGGGGTATTTGTTCCACTCACTCTCTGGCTGCCTTGCTTTGATCCTACGGCTCTCCCTGGGTCCTGAGAACACCATCTCAGGCCTGTGGTGGGAACAGCTTCCTGCTGTTGCTCCAGCTGCCTCAGTATTTCTTGTCACACCCCTGCAGATGGTCCCTTAATCATCCCAACTAACTGTCTTTCTGTGTCCTGCTGGGGCTTGGCCAAGTCTCCTAATGTCCACCTGAGGCTGCCCCTCTTAGGGCTACTTGGAAGGAAAGCCAGTGGCTTCTCTGTAGGTCAAACAGGTCCAAAGTTTCCTAAACCAATTAGTGCTGGGCAAGACAGTGGGCAGCCCTGGGCAGGTCCCTGACATCATCCTTGCCTCAGTCCATCTGGAACTGCAGCTGGGGGCGGGGGTAGTGCAGACTTTCCACTTCCTCATCTTCAGGATGTGAGGTTCAACTACAGGTTCTCTCTTAACTGGAGGGCAAAGGACTTACCGATTCCCTGCAGCAAGGCAATCATGTGAGGACAAGAACTCCTGGCTTTTAATTCAGTTGTTAGTTCTCTGCTTTACTCTGCAGCATTTCCCTTCACAGCTCAATAAATATTTCACCAATGGTGACTCAAAATAATCACCCCCTCCATGCCATCCAGATAGCTCATGACCTAGAAACTCACTGCTCTTGGATGTATCCTTCCACTTTGCCCTCCCAGGTCCCCAGCCTCTGGCTCTTCTCACATGGGAGAGCTGGCTGAAAACCAACATTTCCAGATCTGAAAGGGGAGAAGCCCAGGGAGAGGGGAAGAAGCCTGCTCTCTCCACACTGCTATGAGTACCAAGAGAAGATGAATGTGATGTTCTAGGAGATCTGCTGTCTCCTGAGCAAGAGATGCCTCTGTTGATTACATTCCCATCTGGAAAACATGGTCCTTGGAATAGTGCTTGGCTGATCCTGGCACTGGGCTATGAAAACTAAATTACCTCTGCCCCAACTCATTCCTCCCACATGGAGCATTTGGAGAAAGAGCTGGGGAGAGGTTGAGGAGGAAGGGGGGCCAGGGTGTGGCAGGGAAAGAAGAATGGACTGGAGATAGAGCATGTGACGACATGGTGGTGTGGGGCTATGCCCCTGGCACTTCTAGGGGGCAAATGGAAGGGCCGATGCGGGACTGAGCAGGGGCTTAGGAGCTGGGCCCGAGATCAGAGCCCTCTCAGCCCAGGTGCTGCCCATGGAGACAGTGTTGTTTCAGCACTGCCTCTGCATTTCCCACTCAACAAAGGCTCCTTCCCGTTCACACACTGGGGGTCATGTCTGGAGGAGGTGGAGAAGGGCGCCCCTTGCATCTTGGCTAGGAAGCTCTGGAGGGGACGATAGGGAGCAGCCTGGAGCAGGGCCAGAGAGCAGCAGAGGAGAGAGGACCCATCCGTGTTGGCGCCCAGGGTGAGGAGGGAGAGGAGGGCTGCCCTGCAGACAGCTGGTGGTGCCAGAGCTGGAGGCAGAGGGCACAGGCGGGGGACAGGCAGGGGAGCTGCGCTTCATTTCTAAGAAGGGGAGGCCCTGGCCCTCTGTTTCCCTTTGGGCTTTTGCTATTTAATTGAGTGATTCCTGGCCCCAGAGCAACACAGCTCTTCTCTGGCACACACTAGAGATGTCACTTAATTGCCTTCAAAAACTTGGGGTTTTTCCTTCTGAATTTCTCCAAATAGTCTAGGTTTACCCTGACTGCCATTTTAGTGTGTTTTGTTTTCTCTGAAACTTAATGTCCCAGTGGTCCCCAGGAGCTGCACACCTTTCTGTAAGTCCCAAGGTGAGCCTCCCTCTGAAAGTCTGGGGACACCCATGCACGGGTTGTGATTCTGGCACCTTGCCCCCTCCCCTGTCCACATACCCTCCTTCCTAGAGCACAAACTCTCAGTGTCTGAAATGTCACAAAATGGAGACAGCTGATAGTAATTCTTCAGGAGAAATTGTAGGCTCATTTTTGGCTTGGATTTAAAAATGCAGACTTGAGGGACTTCCCCAGTGGTCCAGTGGTTAAGAATTCAGCTTCCAATGCAGCGGGCATGGGTTGGATCCCTGGCTGGGGAACTAAGATCCCACATGCCCCAGGGCAACTCTCGCAACACAACCATTTGTGCTCGCATGCCCTGCAACAAAACATGCTGCAACTAAGACCCAACGCGGCCAAAAATAAATAAAATTGAAATTCAAAGTAACACTAATCAAAATAAAATGAAATGCAGGCTCAAGGTAAGGTAAAACCACCTTGCCTGCTTAGGGTGAATTTGTTTATCAAGGACTTTTCATTCTCTGAGGGAGATTGATCTGACAGTACCTGGAGCTGCTTCATTCCTCTGAACCCTTAATTTCAAACATGCCACCCTCTGGCTCAAATCTTGTCCTTTCAGCTTTTCCCCAAACCCCTCATTCTTTCTCGAGACCTTCAGCTCTCAACCCCACTAAGTCTGTCAGCCCCTCCTGAGCTCACCCCTTCCCTGACTAGGTGTCCTTTTCTTGGTTGACTGTTTGACCCAGCCTCTTGTGATCTGGCCCTGTGTTAGTGTCCTTTGGCTGCTGTAACAAAGTACCATGAGCTGGGGTAGGGATGGGGTCTTAAAACAATGGAGAATTTATTGTCTCACAGTTCTAGTGGCTAGACGTCCAAAATCCAAGTGTTGGCAGTGCTGCGCTCCCTCTGAAAGCTCTAGGGGAAAATGCTTGCCTCTTCCAACTCTTAGTGGTTCCTGGCATCTCTTGGCTTGTGGCAGCATCACTCCAATCTCTGCCTCATCTTCACATGGCTTTCGTCCCTGTGGGTCCATTTCATCTTTACAACACGAGTCACTGAATCTAAGGCCCACTCTAATGGGCTTCCATGGTGGCTCAGATGGTAAAGAATCTGCCTGCAATGCAGGAGACCCAGGTTTGATCCCTGGGCTGAGAAGATCCCCTGGAGAAGGGAATGGCTACCTACTCCAGTATTCTTTGCCTGGAGAATTCCATGGACTGAAGATCCTGGTGGGCTACAAACCATGGGATCACAAAGAGAAGCACACAACTGAGCGATGAACACTTCCTTTCACTTTTCAATCTAGTGTGACCTCATCTCAATCTTTACCTAATTACATCTACAAAGACTCTATATCCAAACAAGTTCACATTCTTAGGTTCTGAGTGGACGTGAATTTGGGGAGGATACTATTATACCTACTACAGACCCCCTTTTCCTTCTATACCTGCCTTCCAAATCCCCATGCTTGGCTCATGACCACAGCATCTCCCTTTGACCTTGGGGCTGCTATGCCCAGCTTTTAGCTCCTCTCACACCTCACTGCTTGCTTCCGCAGCCTCATCCCTCCTTTCCCTCAGGAGCCAGACTTCAGAGAGACAGTGGAGCTCAGTGGGCAGGAACCCTTTGACCTCCAGCCCTAGGGCCATCTTTCACCTTTCTCACCTTCCTTCAACCCATTTAAGGCCCTAGATATTCCTTTTCTTCTTTGAGCTTCATTCAGACCTTCACCAGAGAAGGCAGTGGCACCCCACTCCAGTACTTTTGCCTGGAAAATCCCGTGGATGGAGGAGCCTCGTAGGCTGCAGTCCATGGGGTCGCTAAGAGTCAGACATGACTGAGTAACTTCACTTTCACTTTTCAATTTCATGCATTGGAGAAGGAAATGGCAACCCACTCCAGTGTTCTTGCCTGGAGAATCCCAGGGACAGGGGAGCCTGGAGGGCTGCCGTCTATGGGGTCACACAGAGTCGGACACAATTGAAGTGACAGCAGCAGCAGCAGCAGCAGCAGCAGACCTTCACAACTCTATACCTGGTCTATGGTAAATTATCCTGACTGTGTTGTTCTGTTTTCTTATTCATCCTAGTCTTGCCTCTCCTCTCATTCCACTCTGCTCCTTAAAAGCCATTCATTCATTCACTTATTTATCAAGCGCCTGCTATCTGCCAGCCATTAGACTAGCTCCTGCCACCTCTCTGGCCTCATTTTCTACACCAGTGAAATCATTGTCTGGTCAGAGGTTAATAGTAGAGAAAGAGCTTCCCATGGCTTTGCCATAGGATAAAAAGTGCACTTTCTTAGGTTGTGGATAACCCCCTTAATATGTGACCCAATTTACCTTTGACTTCTGTCTCCCATAGCTCACACATCTAGCCGGATCAAGTTGGGCTCATACTTGCGAGTTACGGTGCTTATCCTCTGACTGATATGCCTCTGCCTCCTGTCTGCCTGGAACACTAGCCATCTTCAAAGATTTCCATGCTAATGTTACCGCCTCCTAGGAAACTTTCAGGACAATCCTGTCCCGGACTCCCTTTTTCTTGTCATATAGAATTCTTATTGCATGAATTATATTGCCTTTCAATGATTTGTTTACATGTCTGTTTCTCTTTTCCCTTGTAATCAAGGACTATATTCATTCATTTTATATATTCATTTCTATATTCATTTTTATATCCTCTGGATCCAGAATATATTTTAATAAATATTCTATATTTTTATATCCTCTGTATCCAGAATATATTTTAATAAATATTCTTTATTCATTTTTATATCCTCTGTATCCAGACTATATTTTAATAAATGTTTAAGTTTTTCATAAAAGAGATGGTGGAAATCTCAATTCAGCTGAGCACTGAACCTGCCTAAAAGAGTTAGAACCTCACCCACCTCGCCCCATCCCCTGCACCCGACTCCACTGTGCACTCTCCTGGGCTGCCCACTGCCATGGAGGGTCACATGTGTAGCAGTTGAATTGTGCTCCCTCCAAATTCGTACACTGAAGTACTCTTGGTAGCTAGAATATGACTTTATTTAGAAACAGAATCTTTGAAGATGTAATTAGTTAAGATGAGGTCATTCTGGAGGAGAGTGGGTCCCTAACCCGAGACAACAGGAGACTCTACAAAAGGGAAACATCTGAACACAAACACACATGGGATGGTGGGGGGCTTCCTTGTGAAGTTGAAGGCAGAGATCAGTGTGAAGCTTGTTCATGCCGTGCAACACCAAAGACTGCTGGAAAACTGCCAGGAGCTCAGCCAGAGGCATGGACGAGACTCTCCTCCCAGCTCCAGAAGGAACCAACACTGAGCTGGCCCTGATCTGGGACGTCTAGCCTCCAGAACTGTGAGAAGATACATTTCTATTGTTTAAAAAAATTCTGTTCTTTAAGCCACTCTGTTTATTGCATTTTGTTACCCCAGACCTAGGGAACTAACACTGGAGATAAAAATGCTCAGAAAAAACAATTTTTCATTTCCATAGCAAAGCCCTTCATCCTTCATACTTAGAAGCCATTTAATCCCCCCTAAACCAGTGAGCAGGGGTCTCCTTGGTTATTATTCTTCCCATCTTCAGATGAAAAAACAAAAACTGAAGCTCAAGAAGGGCAAAGTCATTTGGCTTTTAGTTTTCCCTGTTTTTTTCTTTTTTTTTTAGACTTAGTTTTGGTCTCTTTCCACTACTACATCAGGCTGCCTTAAGGCAGCTTTGAAATGTCTAAAATATGTAGTTTGTGAAGTTGTTAGCATTATTCACGAATAACAACATGTGGTTAGTCTTCTCCAGGAGAGTCCTGCCTTTGAGGCTAAAGCACGTTGTTCTCACCCAGCTCCGTGGGTCCTGTAGGACCCCTGTCAAGGCCCCGAAGAGCAGGGGACCACTGGGCCATCTGAACACCTAGAACCACTAGGTGCCCGCCCTGCCCCAAGCTGAGGATCTGGGAAAGACACTCACCCAGGCCACTCTTGCTGTCCCCACCCTGGCCAGAGGAGCGTCCCCAAAGATTGGCCATTTCTCTCTTCTGACAAAGGAGTTCTGGGGACCAGCCCAGGCCTGCTTTTATGCCTCAGGATCACATCTCATTCAGACACCCACCCCCCATCATTGCCTCAGGCCCAGTGACCCTCCACCAATAGGACTGCATCTTCTTTTTTAATAAATTCTTTTTTAAGATTTATTTATTTTGGGCTGTACTCGATCTTCATTGAGGTGCATGGGCTTTCTCTAGTTGCAGTGAGCAGGGGTGGGGGGCGGGTACTCTTCATTATGGTGCATGGGCTTCTCATTGCAGTGGCTTCTTTTGGTGCAAAGCATGGGCTCTAGGGCAAGAGGGCTGAATAATTGTAGTGCACAGGCCCAGGTGCCCAGTGGCAGGTGGAATCTTCTTGGGCAGGGATCAAACCCATGTTCCGTGCACTGGCAGGCAGATTCTTAACCACTGGACCCACCAGGGAAGTCCTGGGATTTTCTTTTTAAAGGTTCCACCACCTACTCTCATCCTTGAGAGTTTCCAACCCACTCCACTGGCTGCAAGGGAGCCAGAGTGCTCAGTGACTCCTTCCTTTTTTATTACCAAGTCAAATGCAAACCCACTCACTAGCCACACAGCAAAGCCAATCTATTTACCCCACAGCTGTGGGGAAGGAAAGTTCAGCGTTTACTTATTACTGGACCCTGAGCAAGAGATGGGAATACCAGACCACCTGACCTGCCTCCTGAGAAACCTATATGCAGGTCAGGAAGCAACAGTTAGAACTGGACATGGAAAAACAGACTGGTTCCAAATAGGAAAAGGAGTACATCAAGACTGTATATTGTCACCCTGCTTGTTTAACTTATATGCAGAGTATATCATGAGAAACACTGGGCTGGAAGAAGCACAAGCTGGAATCACGATTGCCGGGAAAAATATCAATAACCTCAGACACGCAGATGACACCACCCTTATGGCAGAAAGTGAAGAGGAACTAAAAAGCCTCTTGATGAAAGTGAAAGAGGAGAGTGAAAAAGTTGGCTTAAAGCTCGACCTTCAGAAAACTAAGATCATGGCATCTGGTCCCATCACTTCATGGGAAATAGATGGGGAAATAATGGCTGACTTTATTTTTGGGGGCTCCAAAATTACTTCAGATGGTGATTGCAGCCATGAAATTAAAAGACGCTTACTCCTTGCAAGAAAAGTTATGACCAACCTAGATAGCATATTGAAAAGCAGAGACATTACTTTGCCAACAAAGGTCTGTCTAGTCAAGGCTATGGTTGTTCCAGTGGTCATGTATGGATACGAGAGTTGGACGGTAAGAAAGCTGAGCACTGAAGTATTGATACTTTTGAACTGTGGTTTTGGAGAAGACTCTTGAGAGTCCCTTGGACTGCAAGGAGATCCAACCAGTCCATTCTAAAGGAGATCAGTCCTGGGTGTTCACTGGAAGGACTGATGCTGAAACTCCAATACTCTGGCCACCTCATGCGAAGAGTTGACTCATTGGAAAAGACCCTGATGCTGGGAGGGATTGGGGGCAGGAGGAGAAGGGGACAACAGAGGATGAGATGGCTGGATGGCATCACTGACTTGATAGACATGAGTTTGAGTAAATTCCGGGAGTTGGTGATGGACAGGAAGGCCTGAAGTGCTGCGATTCATGGGGTCACAAAGAATAGGACACGACTGAGCAACTGAACTGAACTGAACTGAGCAAGGAGTAGAGCAGCTGGTGCTCAAAAGACCTGAACTCCCAGATGAGTTTCAGGCAAGAGTTTTTAAAGGCAATATTAGGTGTGAGGCTTCCTTGATAGCTCAGTTGGTAAAGAATCCACCTGCAATGAAGGAGACCCTGGTTCAAATCCTGGGTCAGGAAGATCCCCTGGAGAAGGGATAGGCTACCCACGGCAGTATACTTTGGTTTCCCTGTGGCTCAGCTGGTAAAGAATCCACCTGCAGTGCAGGAGACCTGGGTTTGATCCCTGGGGCTGGGAAGATCCCCTGGAGAAGGGAAAGGCTACCCACTCCAGTATTCTGCCTGGAGAATTCCATGGACTGTACAGTCCATGGGGTCACAAAGAGTAGGACACGACTGAGTGACTTACACTTGAGTATGAGGGTTATAGGGTGTATGATCAGCTCATGAACGCTGTTCTGATTGGTTGGTGGTGAGGTAACAGGGTGATGCTTTGGGAATCTTAATCATCAACTTTCTGGTTCCAACTAGCGTGAGGTCTCTGTGCTGGTGGTCAGTGTGTAGTCACCATGCTCCTCCAGGTGGGGGTCTTTGTTTCTGCAGAAAAGCTAGAAGATAGGTTTGCTTGCATGCTAAGTCGCTTCAGTCATGTCTGAATCTGTGTGACCCTATGGACTGCAGTCTACCGGGTTCCTCTGTCCATGGGATTTCCAGGCAAGAATATTGGGCATCTTCCTGACCGAGGGACTGAACCTGTCTCCTGCACCTCCTGCATCAGCAAGTGGATTCTGTCTCACTAGCGCCACCAGCAGGTTATTATATATATTCCTTGAGGAGGAACTAGGAGTCCTGTGACTCTATTGTTCCAATCATTAACTACTTGAGTCTGCTCTTTGGAACTTGGGGAAGGTCGAGCAAGAAACAGGGGACAGAAATGGAGGGCCTTGTACCCAGGAAGGCCCCACAGGGTCCTGCTCAGTTTTAATCCCTCCTTTTCTTTGATACTCCTCAATCCTGAGGAGAATAGGGGTTGGACAAGAAAGAGAATAAGTTTTGGATTTTTTGTTGTTCAGCTGCTTATTTGTGTCTGACTCTTTGCCACCCCATGGACTACAGCACACCAGGCTTCCTGTCCTTCGCCAACACCCAGAAGCTTGCTCAAACTCATGTCCATTGAATCAGTGATGCCATCTAACCATCTCGTCTTCTGTCATCCCCTTCTCCTTCTGCCTTCAGTCTTTCCCAGCATCAAGGTCTCTTCCAATCAGTCAGTTCTTTGCATCAGGTGGCCAAAGTATTGGAGTTTCAGCTTCAGCATCAGTCCTTCCAATGAATATTCAGGACTGATTTCCTTTGGGATGGAATGGTTTGATCTCCTTTCAGTCCAAGGGACTCTTGAGAATCTTCTCCAACACCACAGTTCAAAAGCATCAACTCTTCAGCATTCAGCATTCTTGATGGTCCAACTCTCACATCCATACATGACTACTGGAAAAACCATAGCTTTGACTACATGGACCTCTGTCAGCAATATAATATCTCTGTTTTTTAATATGCTGTCTAGGTTTGTCATAGCTTTTCTTCCAAGGAGCAAGTGTTTTTTAATTTCATGGCTGCAGTCACCGTGTGCAGTGATTTTGGAGCCCAAGAAAATAAAGTCTGTGACTGTTTCCATTGTTTCCCCATCTAGTTGCCATGAAGTGATGTGACCGGATGCCATGATTTTCGTTTTTTGAATGTTGAGTTTTAAGCCAGCCTTTTCACTCTCCTCTTTCACCTTCATCAAGAAGCTCTTTAGTTCCTTTTTGCTTTCGGCCATAAGGGTGGTATCATCTGCATATATGAGGTTATTGATAGTTTTCCCAGAAATCTTGATTCCAGCTTGCGCTTCATCCAACCCTGCATTTACCATGATGTACTCTGCATATAAGTTAAATAAACAGGGTGACAATATACAGCCTTGACATACTCCTTTCCCAATTTTGAATGAGTTTATTGCTTCATGTCCGATTCCAACGGTTTCTTCTTGACCTCATACAGGTTTCTCAGGAGGCAGGTAGGGTAGTCTGATTTACCATCTCTTTAAGAATTTTCCACAGTTGTTGTGGTCCACACAGTCAAAGGCTTTAGCATAGTCAATGAAGCAGATGTTTTTCTGGTATTCACTTGCTTTTTCTATGATCCAACAGATGCTGGCAATTTGATCTCAAGGAATAACAAATGAAAAATAAATGAAGTGAAACAGGACCATGAAAGATGACTTCAGGATACCCTGCCCACTTGGGGATGGCGTTCAAAGACAGGGTTTTGTGTCTTCTCTCTGGCTGGACCTTTGGAAGTAAAAGCCCAAAGGTAAAAGTAGAAGTGTGCTCAGTCACTAAGTCATGTCCAAATCTTTGTGACCCCATGGGTTGTAGCCTGCCAGACTCCTCTGTCCATGAATTTCCCAGGCAAGAATACTGGAGTAGTTTGCCATTTCCTTCTTCAGGGGATCTTCCTGACCCAGGGATTGAACCCACATCTCTTGCATTGGCAGACAAGCCACCAGGGAAATCTCAAAAGTAGAAGTAGCAGTAATTATTTGAACAACCCTGGGGTCAGATGCAGTGAGGTCTGGCCTCCTTACTACTAGCTTTGAAGGTCTAAAATTGTATTAAGTCAGATAGCAAGTTTTCCTGGTTCACTACCCCATTTCCTAGTTCTCAGCTACTTCAAAATGGTGGATGCCTCTTCACAGCTGCCTTCCTGGAGCCCACCCCCACCCCTACTGCCCCAGTGTCCAGATGGGGCAATTCCTTTTGCATAGACCTAGGGTCTGCCTTCTGAGTTCTGGTCTGATAATCTTCTTTGTCTTCATGACAGATTCTTTCGTGACTTTTACCCTACTAGGGGAGATCCTCTCTCTTCCCACCCACCCAAACCATTGTAGCCTCAACCTACAATCATGTTTGAATACAACATTAAATGTACTAACCAAGCAAGAGAATCACATATACAGTACAAGGGGATGTAATTTCTACAAATCTTGATTTTGCATTTGTAATCTATAGCTCTCTGAAGCTGTGGTTAAGAGGGGGATCATCGTAGCCACTCTGTTTGGGCCATATGACCTTAAGGAGTTTGATTAATTTCTCTGAGCCTCAGTGTGCTAATCTGCAAAATGAGAATAACAAAAATATTTACCTCATTGGATTACATATAAAGATGCTTGCAACCAGTACTCTGTCTGGCCCACAGTGAATTCCCGATATTAGTTATCAATATGCTATCCTCACTGCCCACAGTAAAATAGTTATTTTCAACATTTAAGAAAATTGTTTTTATCAGGGTGAGTATGGTGCTTGTCACATAGTAGGTACTTGATAAATGCTTTTTGAAGGAGTGAGGTAAGCATATTTGGTTTGAGAAGACCTCCTTTCAGGCTCCTGACTGATGACAGTCACCATAAGGAGAGCTGTGATATTCTGATCTATAATAAGAAACACACATTTGGTCTTTGTTCCATTTCCTGGCACAAAGCTAAAACTCTTGGAATTTCCTGTGACGAGAGCAATAAAGGTGTCTTTGCTATTCAAAGAAGTGATTTTTGGAAAACGCTCGAGGAAAGGAGGCTGATTGGCTGGGAAGTCAGCCATGCTTGTGATTACGGGGTTGGAACCTTTAGTCCCTTTGCCCCCTTCACCTGGGGGAAGGGGAAGAGAGGGGCTGGAGATTGAGTTCAATCACCAATAGGCAGTGATTTAATCAAACCTGCCTACATAATGAAACTTCCATAAAAATTCCAAAGGATAGGGTTTGGAGGGTGGCTGCCTCAGAGGGCACGGAAGCTCCGAGGCTTTCCACACATCTCAAGCTGCGTTTCTCTTCCATTTGGTTGGTCGAGTTATGTCGTTGGACAATAAACCAGTTATCTAGTAAGTAAAATACTTCTCTGAGTTCTGTGAACCAGTCTAGCAAATTAACTGAACCCAAGAAGGGGGTCACTGGGACCTCCAATCTATAGCAGTGTGGTCAGAAGAACAGGTGACAACCCAGACTTGTGACTGGCATCTGAAGTGGGGGCTCTGGGACAGTCTCGAGGGACTGCGCCCTTGTCATGTGGGAGCCCATCTCAGTAAATAGTGTCAGCATTGAGTTAAACTGTGGGACACCCAGCTGGTGTCTGAGAATTGCTTGGAGGCATGGGAAAACCACCAACATATTGGAATTGGTGTCAGACTCATAAGGACACAGTCCATTCCAATACATGATTGAGATGCAATACTTTATGGTCTCCCTCGATCCTCATTCCCTGGGTGAGGTTCGCAGTCACTTCAGAGATGCTTTGCTGGAGTCCCTCCACCTGCAGCTGCACAGGGCTCCTTCAGCAGAACCAAGAGCTAAGGGAGGGCCAAAAGAGCACAGGCTTATTGGAAGAGAATGATGTCACAGGCAAATACCCAAGGCAGAAGAAAAACAAAGAAAAGCTCTAATCTTCTGCTTATCTGTGGTCACACATGCATGAGCTCTGCTCCTCTCCTAACTCTAAAAAAAAAAAGGAAAGGAAAAGGAAGCAATGAGGCAACAGATGGACTTGGTTTTGGAGACAAAAAAAGAAGATTTTGTAAATACTGGAGGTTGTCTCTCACGAAAGGGGAGAAGTGACACCGGCAGGGCAGGGTCCTTCAGCTCCACTCCAGGGATGACAGTTTCTTTCATCTCTTTCTTCCCTCTGGGATTAGGGGAGTGCTGGAGATAATTTACCATTTAATGTGGGCAGATGGCTTAATTAAGCTAAATCAAAAGGCAACTACAGTGGCTGTGAGTGTGTGAACGACTCCAGGTGGGACCTGCCAGATGTGTATTCTCACCTTCAGTCTCCTGGTTCGACCCAAGGCACTGCAGTGCAGGGTTCCAGGGGTGACTCGCTTGTGAATTCAGGGTCCCAACTTCCGAAGCAGGATCCTCTCCTACAGCCTCTGCCAGAGCGTCCTGGGTGGGTCCTGGCTCTCATTTGAGAAAGCCTCTGGCTCTGTAGGCAGCGTCCAGGTCAGGAGACAGCGGCCGCTACAGAAGCTGGTGCTGCTGGGCCCTCCTGAGGCTGCTCCTGAGATTTCTGGGCGCTCAGTCACCCAGGGACTGAAGCCAAGTCCCTGCCTCAGGGAGTTTATAGTCAGGAGGGGATACTAAACTCACAGAAAAGGCTGAGAGACTCGAGTCCTTCTCCTAAGTCTGACAGATGAACACACGGAAGCCTAGACACTGGAGGAAACTGGCTCACCGTGAAGAGAAGAGGGGTGAGAAGCAGCTCCCAGCTCCTGTACTCTGAGCATGCGCGGGTATAAGGCTGCACGAGCGCACGTGTGCGCATGTGCGTGCATGGCTGTATTGGGCAATATGACAACAGGGGTTGGAGGATATAGAAAGCACAGATTTTCTAATTCCTGCTCCCGCCCTGCTTCCTGTCTTCCTCAATTTATGGGTTCCCGATGAGGGCCAAATCCTTTCCTTCCTGCCTCTAGTTATGTCTGAAGGGGGTGGGGGCGGACCCCCACCACCGCCAACAGGCAGTGAGCTTCTAGGTCCCACCCGCTCCAAGCCCAGAGCTTTACAGCCTTCAGGGGGTGGCTGCACATCATTTCCTCGGTGAATTCTACTTCCACGGCTCATTAACCTATGCTGTCTGCAGTTGGCAAGTCTGAGGGAGAAACAATTCCTCTGTCCTCTCAATCCTCAACCCCCATCCTCAAGACACCTCAAAATTACTGTTTTGGTCCAGAACCGGAGAAGTGATGTTTTCCAAACCTTAAGGCAATGTTTCTTGGCTCATCAGCTTGATTGCTTTGCCGACTAGGAGCCCCCTCATCACCCCTACAGGAAGCCCAAGGCTGCCGCCTCTGAATCCCATGCCCCTGGGAGGATCTGAGTGATATGGGAAAGTATGCTTAGGGTCCTGTCCTCAGGGCTGCAGCTGACTGCTTCAAGGAGGGCTCCAGGAGAGGCTAAACTGGGGAAGGATCACTGGGCAGCTCTGGGCAGGGTACAGGTGACAGTTACTCAGGAGTTCCACTGGAGGTAGGCGGGCAGTGGAACAGGGGACGGTGGATCAGTGAACCTGGAGATGGTGGGGCAGTACAACGAGGGATGACGAGGACGCCAGCCAGCAACAATGCCATCTAGGGATAGAATCGCTCCATAAAACATAAGATGGCCAATTAAATTTGAGTTTTGGATAAACAATGAATAATTTCCTACTATAAGTATATCCCAAATAGTCAATGGGTTATACTTATACTAAAATATTATTTGTTGTGATTTGAATCTCAGGGTTAACTGTAAAAATAAAAACCATCCTGTGTTTTATTCACTACATTGGGCAGCCCTAATGGTGGGGGAGACAACGAAGAGATGGTGGGACAGAGGACCAGAGGATGATAGACAGTAGAACAGGGGGTGGTGGGCAGTAAGCAGGGCATGATGGGAATGATGGGGCAGTAGACCAGAAATATAGTAGAGTGCCAAGGACCTCAGATCCTCAAGACTGACAAACACGGAATGGCTGGGGGAAAGTGGCAAAAGTGAGCTGATAACAAGCGGTTCCCGCAATAAGCTCCTAAAACTTGGCAGAGAGCTAGAATACCCTCTCCTCCCACCCTAGGGCAGCCACCAAACACAAGCACTTGGGCTGTTTCTGTTAGAGGACTTATGGTATTGGCTTTGCAAGCACACTGGCCTGCATGTGAATCTGAGCTGAGTCCCCCACTAGCAGTGCACCTGGGCATGTAATTAACCACTCTGAGCCTCCATTTCTGAGAAACAGGGGTAAAAAGAGAATCAACCTTTTGTCATTGTCTAGTGGGTTAATGTTTATAAAGCTGTTGGATCATAGCACTCACTAAATGATAGCTTAAAATACCTAAAACTCTCTAATCACCACAGGAAAGGGATAATAAAAAAATACTAAATGCAGGGAAGTTACACAGTACCAGATCTTTCAAAGCTTTCACTCACAGCCATTATCCCTCTTTTAGAAATAATGGAAACCATCATTTCCACAGTCCCTTTTCTTACCGGAGAGTAGTACTCACTAAATCACCTCTCCTCCTTCTGTCCCTTCCTTCCCCAAGGCTGCTTTCTCCAGCATTAGTTCAGAACATGAGCTGTAGATTAGAGTTCTTTCACCCCCTGAAGCCAAGCAGGCATGTGTATCTTAGGGAGACCATAAGGTGGGAGACTCTTCATTCATTCAGTAAACTTGTATTAAGCCACTCCTGTGTATACTGAGGATAGACTAATGAATCAAACAGACCCTGTCCCTGCCCTCATGGAACTTACCGTCTAGTTGAAGGTCTCATCCCCTACCTCTCTCAACAGCTACTGCCACCTTCACTTGAATAGTTTAAAGACTGGGATGGCAAATTGATTAAATGACCGTGCCAGTTCTGATGAGTCAGAACTGGCTTTAGTGTATTTAGCAATGCTCCAGTTCAAATGGGAAAAGTTTTGTGCTTGATTAGTGATGTCTGCCTTGGGTGCAGGAGGGAGAAGTGATCCCACATGTGCCATTGATATTCACATCAAACATTCTCTTGTATTCTAAATCCCAGCAGAAGAGCTCACAGCTTGAATCTCAATGCTCTCTTAGGACAGTGAATTCAAGTCTCCAGGGAGAAGTGAGAAGCTTGAGTCCCCCGCTGAGCCGAAGGTAACCCTTCAGAACTGGCAGAACAAACTCCCAAAGGAGGAAAGAAATGGGCATGACACAGAGAAGTAAGATTGCACTCCTGGTTCCCTGGCAGACATGGCTGACAGACGGGAACAGAGTTGGCCAGACAATGAGAGAAATTTGACGGTGAGAACAGTCCAGTGATGAGTGATAACCTAGCAGGTCGACAGAGTGATGCCATCATGTACCCTATCCCTACCCCATCAAGCTTCT
Source organism: Aepyceros melampus (assembly GCA_006408695.1). Lineage (NCBI taxonomy): Eukaryota > Metazoa > Chordata > Mammalia > Artiodactyla > Bovidae > Aepyceros > Aepyceros melampus. The sequence goes on along the minus strand of SJXQ01008326.1, from coordinate 581,019 downwards.
CTAACTGAAAATGCTTTCTTTTAAACATTTATTTCCTTTTGGCTACCCTAGGTCTTCGTTGCTGTGTGCAGACTTTCTCTAGTTGCAGTGAGCAGGGGCTTCTCTTGATTGTGGTGTGTGGGCTTCCCATTGCAGTGGCTTCTCTTGTTGCGGAGCACAGGGCTTTAGGCCCCCAGGCTTCAGCTGTTGTAGCACACAGGCTCAGGAGTTGTGGCGGACGGGCTTATTTGCTCCACAGCATGTGGAACCTTCCCGGACCAAGGATCCAACCTGTGTCCTCTGCATGGCAGGCAGATTCCTATCCACTGTGCCACCAGGGAAGCCCTGAAAATGCCTTCTTTGATGATGAATGTTCTGTTGATGTTGGGAGTGACAGATAAGATGGCAGCAGGTGGCCCTGGGTCTGCTTAGTCTGGAAGGCAGCCCCAGGAGGTAAGGACAGAAACAGAAAGCCCTCCTGATATCTGAGATAAATGCCTTGGGCCTTGCCATCAAAACTCAGGAGGTCCTAATTACACATGCTCATGTATGTTTTTAATACTCGTACAGATGGGTAGATAGTCTCATAGCTTGACTGTAACTTAGAGATCATTTTCTTCAGGATTTCTAAACCTTGACACGATTGACGTTTTAGCCAAATAATTTTTTTGCTGTGAGGGGGCTGTTCTGTGAGTTGTACAATGTTTGGCAGCATCCTTAGAAGCCAGTAACACCACATATTTCACATTGTTACAATCAAAAATATCTCCAGGTGCTGCCAAATTACTCCAGGGGAGCAAAGTCATCCCTGGTGGAAAACCACAGACTCAAAATCATCTCAATTTACGAATAAAGAAATTGAGGTCTAGAGAGGTGACCTTCTCAAGGAAACTTTGTTTTATTCTTTGATGAGGCTCTCTGGAGAATTCTTTATACTTCTCACACAAAGAAAGGGTATTGTAAATATGCACATAGTGTGATCCTATAATTATTGTTGTAGAATATGTCATATCCAACTCTTTGAGACTCCATGGACTTTAGCCTGCCAAGCTCCTCTGTCCATGAGATTTCCCAGGCAACAATACTGGAGTGGGTTGCCATTTCCTTCTCCAAGGGATCTTCCCCACCCAGGGGTCAAACTCTCGTCCCCTGGTTGGCAGGCAGATTCTTTACCACTGAGCCACCTGGGAAGCCCATAACTCTAATACAACCATATCACATTTTTTAGGGTGAGCCTACATTTGGGGTTCCCTTGTGGCTCACCTGGTAAAGAATGCCTGCAATGCAGGAGACTTGGGTTTGATCCCTGGGTTGGGAAGATCCCCTGGGAAAGGAAAGGCTACCCACTCTAGTATTCTGGCCTGGAGAATTCCGTGAGTCCATGGGGTTGCAAAGAGTTGGATACGACGGAGTGACCTTCACTTACATTTAATTAGAGGTGGGCCCTGCTCCCGTACCCTCTCCTGGGGGTCCGAGGGCTGCACTGTTACAATATGGCTTCCTACCCAGACTTTTCTGGAATTTAGTTTAGAACAAAATATACCAGGCTTTAGAGATGGAAACACTGTCACTCTCAGCTCCCATGGCAGTGCTCCTGGCTTGAATGTCAGTCTATAGGTCTTGGTATTGAAGGACAGAGAAGGACCTAGGTTTCATCAGAAAGGAGGAACCCCAAGGTTAGTAGTGGATGAGCTGTTTCAGGAGCAGATGAGGTGACTGAATAGGAAATGTGGCAGGCTGTCCGTTTCACCAATAAATCTTATTTTCTTAAAGAAAAGAACATGCCTCTGTTAATTTGTTAGAGCACAGAGTTGCCCATGGCTTTAAAAGTGGCACAGGGAATAGCATTACATTTCTATTATCTTCCTAATGCAGGCATCATGCGGCTATGCTATTTCACATTTCCAGCTAAAAAGCAAGCAATTTCAAAGGCATTCCGCTAGGCCTGAACATTTTTAATGATGTGTTCTCTCCTGACTTCGCTTGTAATATCACCCCTATCAAGTGAATCTAGCCCCTGTGATTATTGAAATAGTTGAAGGAGATGGCTAAATTAAAATTCTGCCACTGTGTGGGGGGGTAGGTGGTGCTGAAAGCAGAAGCTTCAGAAGGAAAGAACAGTTTACAGGTCCTTAGCAATTTAGTTAAACTTGAGTCTCTTACTAATTAAAAATGTGTGAGCTGTTTTGGTAAATACACATGAGCCAGGTCTCAGCACCACTGAGAGCTTATTGGGGGAACTGCCTATTATCAACTCACTGTTGCAGTTTTTCCCCTGCCTTTCCATGTTTGTCAATCTTGAGTTTGTTTTTTGCGCAGTGACATGATGCACCATTTCTGCATGAGATTGAGGGCTGTTGTTTTCATGCTGTGTTGAATACAAAATGTCTTGTTCTCTCTGCCTGAAGATGATGCTGTTGGATTTAGATGCATTGAAGGACTAACTCATGCCAACTAACCTCCGAAGAGGTTGACGGTAACTCAGAATTGTCTTGAGAAATGTTGTTCCCAAACAGCTTGGAGTCAGGAGTTGTCTGGAAGGTATTAAGGCAGAATGTGGGGGCAGGAGGTTGGCTTATACTTTTAATGGTTAACATACATGCCATGAGAGCCAGGGACCTACATCTCTGCTCTAGAAGAACTCCCACCAAGGAGTCCAGGTTCCCATGGGGGTTGGTCAGGGCTCCCTCACCTCCTGACAGAGTTAGAAACACTGATGTTCACTGGCTCTTTTTTGCCTGGACACCATGAAAGCTACTCTATTTTTATCAACTCACCCTTTGCATAAACAGATTATAAAGCATACTTTCAGGTCCTAATGACATTTTAGTCCTGGGAGTATCTCAGGTCCTCCCTATAACCCACTAGCTTCTAAAGCCTGGTGACTCCCTTAGAACTCTTAGGGTAGCCAATAAACTTTGAAACAACTGGTTTTGCTACTGCCTTTATCTCCCAGATGGATGGCTTTATCTGTACATCCTGGGGAACCTCTCTACAACACCATTCACCCACACCTAGAGGGCATATGTTTTGAGCTCATGGTTTTGAGTGATTTTAACCACCTTCCTCACCCCTCTGAGGTCTCCTTTTGTGACCCAGGAGCACATATTCCCAAGAGCAACATGTCAGGGCCAGGATCACCATCAGTAGACATGGAGCAACAACACAGTTCAAACCCACAGTTTTAACTAGAATTGAACTAATCAATTCTCCAGTCACTTCCTTGTTGCCAGACTCTGCATGATAACCAGGGGTCCCTGTTCTTTCTGTACTCTTAATCTCATAGATAAGACAGACACAGAGATAAGGAACTCTCAGAGAAGGCAGACCCTAATAAAGGCTTAGTTGTAGAACTAACCAACAAAGCACTAGGTGTTTGTCTCCCTCATTAAACTGAGAAGAAACTGTGTCTTTATTTCTCTGTTTCTTCAGCACCAAGCCCAGGATCCGGCACACATATGTGCATAGTAAATGTTTACAGAATGAATGAAGGAACCGGCTTAAGAAACACAGAGCACTTCCCATCTAGGGACCAAGCCAAGTCAGTGGAAGACACTTTCCATCATTAACTAGATGCCCTTTTTTGGCTTCCAGGCTCATTTTCTCTAGGAAACTTTTTATGCAGTTATAGAAGCGGGACTTTCCTTCTTTCTCTCCTTGCTCGGCTTCTTAATGGTCTTTCACTCTGCCAAGCCAATTCTCATGGGAACTGTAGAGACTTAGACACCACTACCAATTCCAGGGCCATCCCTTGGAGATTTGGGAATGATCATTTTTATAATACGTGAAACCAGATAACATGAAGATGAAGGCATCTTAGGATAGGTTTACTAGATGCAAAGAATGGAAAAGCACTCATGCAAGCCAGAATAAAGAAGGAAATTATTGCAAGGTTGAGGCTTCCCCAGTGGCTCAGTGGTAAAGAATCTGCCTGCCATGCAGGAGACCAGGGTTCATTCCTTGGGTTGGGAAGATCCCTTAGAGAAGGAAATGGTAACCCACTCATTTTCTTGCCTGGAAAATCTCATAAGCAGAGGAATTTGGTGGGCTATAGTCAGTGGGTTCACAAATGAGTCAGTCATGACCGAGGGACTAAAACAAAAAAAACATTATAAGGTTACAGTGCAGCTCATGGAAATAAAGTACAGCCCAGTTTCTTGCAAACTGAATCTGGAAATTTTGAACACTTAAGAGTTCAAGGTAGACACTCTCTTTGATTCTCTTTCTTGGAAGCCTCCATGATATCTTGTCTAATTACTTGTGATGCCATTTTCCTCTCTTTAGCTTACTCAAGAAGCTTCTCTGCTTCCTGACAACTTCAGCCTGTGGTTTGTGGGTGAAGTCCTTGCACTAATCTTTGAATTCTGATTGAGTTCTGGCTCTGTGTTTTAAATCTTGAGAGGGTGACTGATTGGTTACTGACAAGCAATGAGGTTCAGGGCAAGCTGCCCCAAATATGCCACTTTGACACATGGATTATTTTGAGTTGCAGTTATCTTAGGGGACTTCCCTGGTGGTCCAATGGTTAAGACTCCACCTTCCAATGCAAGGACTGCAAGGTCTGGTCCCTGGTGCTGTGCTTAGTCGCTCAGTTGTGTCCAACTCTTTGTGACCCCATGGACTGTAGCCCGCCAGACTCCTCTGTCCATGGGGCTTCTCCAGGCAAAAATACTGGAGTGAGTTGCCATGCCCTCTTCCAGGGGATCTTCCCAACCCAGGGATAGAACCCAGGTCTGCCAAATTGCAGGTGGATTCTTTACCGTCTAAGCCACCAGAGAAGGCCTGGTCCCTGGTTGGGGAACTAAGATCCCACATGCCTTATGGCCAAGAAAACCAAAACATGAAACAAAAGTGCTATGGTAACAAATTCAATAAAGACTTTAATAATGGTTCACATTAAAAAAATCTTAAAAACAAAATTACCTTAAGCAGCCAATGCAAGAACAATACTCTGACCTTCCTTTGCTCCCTGAAAGCAGAAATAAATCTCCCACATGAAAGGTACCATCCCTGTGCCAGGAGACAGGAGGCATCCTTATCACCAGAGATGGGGAATTTAGAGCTGAGAAGGTTGTACAGGTATCTTCCACTTTTGGAAAGTCTGCTTTATGCCACTTCACTTATACAAAAAAACCTACATTTGCACCTGTTTTTGCTAACTGAAAGAAATCTGAAGAGGTTTATAAAAATGTGTGAAAAGCAAAAATAGCATTCAGCAATTGTTTTGCAGGGCGCTGTTTTAGAGACAGCGTGCCCCCCCCTCCCCTGTGTGGCAAGAGTGGCCCCGCCAAGCTCCTCCCCGCAAGAACTCAGCATCTCAGCGTCAAGCCCCCACAGCTCTGCACTGTGTCTGTGAGCACCTGTGCTGTATCTCCATTTATTTCATGTATCCATTAGCAAGATGTTTCCTTAGGTATGGTTTCTTTGCTTTATATGAATTCAGCTTGTGAAAGATTTCACGGGAATGTTCTACCTTTGGATAGCAGGGGAGCCTATATGAGCAAACTTTGCTCCTTCTTCACCAGTTTACTACCACGAACTCCAACTTCTTTGTCTTGGCAATTCCTCTCAAATGTATTGTTTCTTTGTCTAAAAGGTATAAAAGCTGCCTGTTTTGGTCCCTTCTTTGAGTCTCATATTTCTATGAGCTCCTATATACACAAAATTGTAGTGGGTTTTTTCCTCCTGTTCACCTGTCTTGTGTCAATTTAATTAACATGCCAGTCAAAGAACCAAGAAGGGAAAAGGGGGAAAGTTTTACTCATAGTTCAGCATTGAGACAGGGTCTGATTCTAGTCCGGTCAGCTGGTGGGGGAGGGGCGCAGGGTGAAACAAATAGAGCAGCTTGAGCCTGTCCCTTCAGTAGAGTTTAGTTCAGATCAAGAAAGATTTCAGAGAATGGGGATTGGTGGTGGGCAGGGGGTGTTTCTCAAAAAAAAGTTACTATATTAGATCAGTTTTGAGGTCATCAAAATTAACAACTCTAGGGAAATTCGTGGCAGATGAGGGGATGTGTCCAGGTCGTGGTGTTAATAATTTAAAGAAATGGAAGGTAATTGTGAGTGATTGTGTGGTTTGGCTCCAGGTCACTCTTAGCCTTTTACGTGTGTTCAGAGCCTCCTCCTCCACCACCAGCTGTCTGCCTGAGTCACTGTACAACTGTCAGCAAGAGGGAAGATTCCTGAAGCATGTGGCAGGGACAGTGTCCTCCCCCACCCCATAACCCACCCCCCTTCTGCCATATCCTAAACTAGAAACAACCCCACATGGTTGTCTGCCTTCTGGCAAAACTGAGCCTAAATATTTCCAGGAACAGCTAGCCCTCTTTTTGCTGCAATGTCTGCCTCTAAAGAAGGAGAACCACCCTCTTGTTCCACACTCCCAGGGTTAAACCCAAGCAGCCCGAGACAGGGCAAGTGCGGGTATTTGGGGGTAGGATGAGACAGTCCAAACGGATTTGAGCTCAAATGAGATTTGCTTCCTATTTTTAGCTTTTTGCTCTTTAAAGATAAGTTTTCTAGACTAGATTTTCCTGACCAACAGCCAGGTTTCTGAATTCAAAACTCTCTCTAAAAAGTCTAGAAACCTAGGTTCCAGTGTTTTCACTATTATGTTAGCTGTGTGACTAGAGGCAGGTCCCTTCCCCACTCTAGACCTCAGATTCTTCACCTCTGGTCCAGCTCTGGCAGGCAATCCCTCCCCACCTTGCAGCCTTGGAACCCACTTCACATAATGTTTCTGCTTGTCTTCTTGTTTCTCTGGGAATTAATTTGCTCATGCTCACAGTTTGTGCTCAGCTCCATCAACTATCAGCTTGACTCACTAGAGAAGCCTGGTAGCCACACTATGGGATGACTCACAGCAATGTGTGGATTTGGGGTTATCAGGCTGTTGGGCTGCCTCTCGCTGAGTCCGCACTGAGATATCAGTATATCTGCACCCAACTTCTTGGCTTTGGTTTGAACTTTTCAGGCAAAAGTGTCTGTCCTTCCTTATAATTCCCTCTTAATTCCATAATCCTCGATCTCCCCAGTAGCTTGTCTTCTGGGGAGCTCACTGGCCATACCTGGGACTAGAGGGGAGGGCCTCTCTGCATTCCGTTTATTATCAAAGGAATGAGGCTAATGTATGGGCAGAGTATCCTAAGAGAAAGGGAGCAGGAAAAGACTGGATGGCATGACTTCAAGAAGAGGTGAGGAAGGGGTGAGCCAGATATGGCCCCATCACTGGTGGGAAGGTGGTCTAATCACAGTGTTTCCAGGTGAGAGTGGTGGAGCATCAATAGCTCTGTCCTCTAGAAACTTCCAAGCATCCTGGAAAGTGTTCACTCATTCATTCATTCAAGATTTCCTAAGCTCCTGCCCTGATGTATTTTGTGTAGGCAATATCGAAATAAACAGATCCCATCTCCTGCCATCTAGGCTGCCACTTGAAGTAAAGAAACACAGAAATAGATCATTAAGTGTCATGAAGCACATCTTTAGAATGGAAGGAGGGTGGATTGGGAAAACTAGAGATGCCTAACACTTGTGAGAGTGTGAAGCAACTGACTCTTTCACTGGTAGAAATGCAAAAGATTACAGCCATTTTGGAAGACAGTTTGGCAGTTTCTTAAAAGTTAAATATATGCTTACCTTACAACTCAGAAATCCCTTTCCTAGGTATATACCCCAGAAAAATGAAAACATATGTCCATGTAAAAATCTCTACATGAATGTTTATAGCAGCTTTATTCATAATTGTCTAAACCTGGAAACAGCCCAAACATTCTTCAACTGGCGAATGGACACATAAACTGTGGCACATCCATACCTTGGAATACGACCTAGCATTAAAAAAGAAAGGGTTTCAGATACATGCAACAACATGCATGAATCTCAGAAAGGTTATGCTGAATGAAAGAAGTCAGGCTCCAGGGTCCTTTCATGTAACATTCTGGAAAAGGCAAACTAGAAGGGAAAATACAACTGCCCAAACTGGTGGTTGTGAGAGGCTGGGGGTGGGCAGCATAGCTGACTACAAAGGTGTATGAGAGAACATTTTGGGGAGATGGAACTGTTCTGTATCTTGATTGTGTTGATGTTTACACAATTGTTTGTGTTCACCAAAAATCATACAACTGTACTCTAAAAAGGGTGTATTTTACTCCGTGTAAATTACATACCAATAAAACTGACTAGAAAAAAAAAAATGATGTGGTTTAGATACTATTCGTAGAAAGGTCTATGGAGTATTTGCTTCCTCAGAAGGTGGCCCTGTCCTGGAGGTGAGGTAGATGGGAAGCGCGGTAATGGGGATTAAAAATGGTGACTGAATTTAGAGGGTCACACCCCACTAAAAGGAACAGAACAAGGCAATGGCTAAGGGCATGGCCAGCCTGAGAGGCTGAAATGAAATTTCCCTGTTCAGGAAAGGAATAAGGACCCAGATTCTAAATGTATTTATTTTAAAAATTATTTACGTATTTATGTGGCTGCACTGGTCTCAGCTGCGGCACATAGGATCTTCGATCCTCATTGCAGCTTGTGGGACCTTCAGCTGCGGCATGCAAACTCCTAGTTGAGACACGTGGGACAGACTAGATTGGCCAAAACATTCATTCCAGTTTTTCCATAAAATGATACACAAGACCCCAACGAGCTTTTTGGCCAAACCCATGGTTCCCTGACCATTGGTAGCATGGAGTCTTAGCCACTGGACAACCAGGGAAGTCCCCTAAATGTATATAGGAGTGTGTTTCTGTGGGGGTGTGAGGAGAGTGGTAGTATCTGGAATGCACAGATTTAGGAAAGACCCATGTCTATAAATGGCAACCCACTCCAGTGTTCTTGCCTGGAGAATCTCAGGGACAGAGGAGCCTGGTGGGCTGCCATTTGTGGGGTCGCACAGAGTTGGACACGATTGACGCGACTTAGCAGCAGCATGCCTATAAGCAGTGGGGGGCGGGGTGGGGGGATAAGGATCAGACTTGGATCAGCGGAACCCATGTGTGGTGAGCACAGCACTGAGCCAGGAATGTACTTACGAGCCTCAGAATTTACCAGTGCTTCAAAGAAAACCCCTGGACAGCAACTGTAGTATAAATAGCAAACAAGAAAACACATTCTTCCACATCAGAATGGAGCAAAGATGTTGGCCCTGAGGCAGGCTGAAGGGGTCCAAGAGCAGCCATCCCCACTCCTCCCCAACCCCTCCCCCAAATTGCCCCCTCCCCTCCCAGAAAGCTATCCTCTTTTCCAGCAGAGTCCAGTCCACATGGCACCTGAACCGACTGCAGCCAAACAAGTGATGAACAGCAGCACTCCCCAAGGGCACTGCCTGCAGAGGCTTGCAGGCTGCTTGCTAAATGGAAGCTTCAGAGGCCTCTGGGGCTGCTGCCGTTTGTTTTGCCGCAAGCCCCTTGGCGGATGCTGTTTGCTCAGCCTGCCTAGTGAGCCAAGGAGAGAAAGTGGGGTGCTCCGGCGAAACTAAGCAGGCGACCGTGAGGGGACCTAAAAAGGAGCAACGCCCTCATGACAACAGTGCATCAAGGCCTGGGACCCTCGGGGGCTGAGGGAACCCGCAATGTCAGGTATCTCCTGGCAGCGAGGTCCTTTGGGGGTACAAACGCCAAGAACTTCAGGGGAAGAACTGGGGCCCGTCACCAAGAGTGAATTTTAGCAAAGGGGCCAATCAGGCCAAGAAATAGAGGCCACAGCTGTGGAAGTCATAGCTGAGAGCAGACTGGAGCTAGGTTGCTTCAGTTCAAACACCAGCCCTGCCCTTTATGGCTTCTGTGCCCCTAATGTCCCTAGGCAAGTTGTTTAACATTTCTGAGTCTCCATTATTTTAAAAACTATTTCTTTATCTATTTTATTTTGGGCTATTCTGGGTCTTTGTAGCTGTGTGGACTTTCCTCCAGTTGCAGAGAGTGGGCGCTACCCCTCGTTGTGGTACACGGGCTTCTCGTTGCAGTGGCTTCTCCTGTTGCAAAGCACAGGCTCCAGAGCACAGGCTCAGTGGTTGTGGCACACAGGCTTAGTTGCTCCGTGGCATGTGGGATCTTCCTGGGCTAGGGATTGAACCCTATGTCTCCTGCATTGGCAGGTGGATTCTTAACCACTGGACCACGAGGGAAGCCCAATAACTTTCTCAGCTTGTTATTTCTCCCCCTATTCCAGAGGCTGGTAAGGGAATCAGGTGAATTGCACTTAACCATAGGAGTACTCACTCAACAGTGCTCCTTCTTTCTTCATGCAGAGCTCAGGAGCCAGTCCCCACTCTATCCCTAGCTAATACCCCTGTACCACAGCCCGGCATTGCTATGTTTTCACCAGGAGTGGGTCTAGGTCTGGGCAGGACCTAACCTGTCCTACCCACCTGCCAGGGCATCTCTCCTTGCTCTGAGTTATTTTGGGGGGCCTAGCACAGGCTAGAAGAAGAACTAAAGAGCCTTTTGATGAAAGTGAAAGAGGAGAGTGAAAAAGCTGGGTTAAAACTCAACATTCAGAAAACAAAGATCATGGCATCCAGTCCTATCACTTCACGCAAATAGATGGGGAAAATGTGGAAACAGTGTCAGATTTCATTTTCTTGGTCTCCAAAATCAATGCAGATGGTGATGCAGCCACAAAATTAAAAGACACTTGCTCTTGGAAGAAATGCTATGACAAACGAGAAAGTGTATTAAAAAGCAGAGACATCACTTTGCTGAGAAAGTTAAAAATATGGTTTTTCCAGTAGTCATGTATGGATGTGAGAGTTGAACTATAAAGAAGGCTGAGCACCAAAGAATTGATGCTTTCAAATTGTGTATTAGAGAAGACTCATGCGAGTCTGTGAGTCCCTTGGACAGCAAGGAGACCAAACCAGTCAATCCTACAGGAAATCAACCCTGAATATTCATTGGAAGGATTGGTGCTGAAGCTGAAACTCCAATACCTTGGCCACCTGATGCAAAGAGTTGACTCATTGGAAAAGACCCTGATGCTAGGAAAGATTGAGGCAAGAGAAGAAGGGGGTGACAGAGGATGAGATGGTTGGGTAGTATCAGTGACTCAATGTTCATGAGTTTGAGCAAACTCAGGGAGATAGTGAAGGTCAGGGAAGCCTGGTATGCTGCAGATTTGCAAAGAGTTGGACATGATTTAGCAACTAAACAACAACAACGATAGGCTCCTTGGTGCTCATTGGGAAAATGATGTCTCCTTGGACTCTCTCCCTAAAACTGTGAAGGTTAACATTTTGACGTAAGCATGTTGTAATCCAAAGGGCTTCAAGCATCCAGGAGAACAGTGTGGGGTGATCATGCCTAGTGCTGCCTGGGGAGAAGGGCCCAGATGAGCCTCTTGGGCAGCCCTGTCATATCCAGGGCTTTTTCTAAATACTGTCTTATAGTAGTCTTTGTAGAGAATGTGCATATCTTTTGCTAGGTACTCACCAGAAATATCCACAGGCTACATCACTCCCAGATAGATCCTTACTTATATAATGTTTATTTTGTAAGTAGTGGTGGTGGTGGTGGTGGTTTAGTCACTAAGTTGTATACAACTCTTGTGACCTTGTAGACATAGCCCACGAGGTTCCTCTGTCCGTGGGACTTTCCAGGCAAGTACACTGGAGTGGGTTGCCACTTCCTTCTCCAGAGAGTCTTCCTGGCTCAGGGATCAAACCCATGTCTCCTGCATTGCAGGTGGATTCTTTACTGACTGTAGTCATAATGGAAGCTGTTGTAAGTGGTATCATCTTTAAATAAATTTTATTGCTATTGTTGGTTGCTAGTATTATAAAAATAAAACAGATTTTTGTATATTGAAAAAAAGCCCCTTGGACTTTTCCAGCAGCCTTCAGTCCTATTGGCTAGGGGCTGTCCTCTGGGTGGGATGCCTTTTTTTCTTTTCTCTGCTGCTGGAGACCCATCAAACCTGGCCATACTCCTGTTTACTCATCGGCCACTTGCAAATCAGTTTTCCAAGGCTTCCAGATTAAGAAGAGCCTATACACTACAAAGGAGAGATTTTTCTAAGGATTTTCAATGAGTGGGGGTGCTGGCGGGGCGGGATGGGGGAAGAAGGTGCAGGGTAGAAGAAATTCTAGTATAGCCTCAATAAATTATATTTGGATATTGCAACTGTTTCTGTACTTAATTTTCTTTTCCTCTTCTACTTTTTTTTTTTGAATCCCTGTTAGAATTCCAACCTTGTTGTACTGAGTCAAATTCATTTGACCAGAAGAATGGGCGAGCTTTGTACTCAAAAGGGCAGCAAAGCCCAGAGGTAAAGAGATGCTTTAAAACCCCAAACCCCGCCCCCTCCTCATCTCCCCTCAGTCAAAGCTTCTAAGAGTTTGGTTTTGTTTTAGGAAGAGAGACTGTTCCCTTACAGACCTTCTTTTTTCCCTAAGAATAGCCCTCCCCAGTGAAAGAGCTGCTTTTTCTTTTACATCTAAAATGAGATTTTGAACCTATCAGTCCCCCTCCTGAAATGTCCTCTTCTAACTAATCTCCTTTGTGTAGGGGCACTTTGACCCCCAGAAGCAACTGTGGGTTACATGATGGCCTGGTTGGCATAGCCTGCATATTTCAGAGCGTCTTTTGTCTGTCTGTCTGTGTTGCCCGAACATGCTCCTACTTACCCTGGGTAATCCTTTCTGGACCAAGGATGCCAAAGTAAATATCATTCATTCTATCTCCAGCAGCAATCCTAGATGGACAAGAAAACGTCAGCCTTGGAAAATAAACAGCCCTAATATTAGCCCAGACATGTGGACATGTTTCCCCAGCAGGTGTGGGGAAAAAAAACCCTTAAGTTCTCATGTATTTTTAAAGCATGATGCCTGCACCCAAAACCTCCCAGTGTGTCACTAAATGTATTTTGGCCCAAACAGCAGGTATTACCGGAACTCTTACCCAAGGAACGAGCCAGCATCCAGCCTTCGGTTCCTTGGCCTCAGGGCAGGCAGCTGTTCCCAAACCTGGTTGAGCGGCTCATGTCTTCTGACCCCACATGTCCCCTCTGCCACCAGACAGGCAGCAATTCTCAAGTCGCAGCACATGGCCACTCCCTCCATCTTAGACAAATGCACAAGTGACAGAGGCAGACAGGTCTCTGCACAGACCCCAGATAGTACACTGTCACCAGTGTGCGCTTGCTGCATACAGTAGCAGCCATGCACAGTAAGTCATGAGGCCTGGGTACTGCACCTGCCGTTGTTCCCAGGGCTCTGTTCTCAGCACTGAGGCTCCATGAAAGCTCACAGTCCAGGGCTCACGGGTCTGACCGTCCAGTTGAAGAGGCTAGACATCCTCATCACAATAAGAGCTGACAGTGCCCGACTGTGTGGAGCAGTGCTGGAGAAAAGCTCTCCAGGGAAGACTGTGGGGGGCAGGGCCAGTGAAGTGCAAGAAAGAAATGGGATCTGAGTGGGGTCCTGGTGCAAACTAGACCTCAAATAAGCAGGGGGAGGACAATGCCTCAAGCAGAATCAGGAGAGGCAGGGATGTTGAATTTGATAAAGACCAAGTGAGGCAGAAGCACAATATTGCTTCATGGAAGCTAAGAGTTTATCCTGTGGCCATCAGGGCGCCAGAGTGACTTAAACATGCAGGCCTCACATGTAGGCTGCGAGAGTGAGGCAGACCCTGCTGGCCTGAACTTGATATTCACATTTACAGAGAAGGCACCTGCAGAACACTGGTAGGCACCAGGGCAAGGCAGAAGGAGTGCGGGGAGAGGAGAGGCAGGAAAGAATAAGGAACACCAAGCTTTCACTTAGGTCAGAAGACAAAGAGCACTCCCGTGGGATAAGACAATCATCAGTATAAGGCAGTATTCAGAAAGCATCACATAATTGCTCTAACACTCACAGTCTTTTCTTTTAAGCAAACAGAAACATTATCTAAATTATTTGTTATATATTACATAATTATTACACTTCAATAATTTTAATGGTCCTTCCCATGTGGCTCAGTGGTAAAGAATCAGCCTGCCAATGCAGGGGATGCGGGTTAGATCCCTGGGTTGGGAAGATCCCCTGAAGAAGGAAATGGCAACCCACTCCAGTATTCTTGCCTGGGAAATCCCATGGAAAGAGGAGCTTGGTGGGCTACAGTCCGTGAAATCGCAAAAGAATCAAACATGACTGAGTGACTGAACATGCATGCATGCAATAATTTTAATAGCATGAAGTCAAAACCTATGGCAATTTCTCATTTAAAAGATCTTCAAACAAGTTAGAAAAGTTTTGTGCACATCTGGCTTTAATTTCTTTGTCGAGTAAATGAATATCATGTGTATTTCTATCTTTGTAACAATGCCCCAAGTTCCTCTTTTTATTCCAGTTAATAGTTATTATTCTTAACAGTTAGATAGTAAAACATTTTTAAAGGAAGTCATTTACTCTCCCACGTCTTTCCCTTACTGGTTTGAAATTAGTTCTTTCTCCTGTATTTCTATTAATAGTTTTTAAACAAAATCTAGCAAATACCATTAATTGAGAGTTTAGAAATCTCTATAGTTTTGTGAAAGTCCCTGAGCACTGTTCACCTCACACAACTTGAATGAAGTGGGTTTGAAGTTACTCTGAATCGTGAGGCACAGCAATCGTAGTCAAAGTGGGTTGACTGCCTGCTTTTTTTTGTGTGTGGCCATTGGGATTCTAATAGTTCCCTGCTGCTGCTGCTGCTGCTAAGTCACCTCAGTCGTGTCCAACTCTGTGCGACCCCATAGACGGTAGCCCACCAGGCTCCCCCGTCCCTGGGATTCTCCAGGCAAGAACACTGGAGTGGGTTGCCATTTCCTTCTCCAATAGTTCCCTAACCAGGGATCAAATCCACAGCCCTGGATTGGAAGTTGAGAGTCTTAACCTCTGAACCACCAATAAGTCCCAGAAATCTCTATACTTTTAATCAAACATAAAGCAAACTTCTTAGAAGATATATTTTGCTTTAATATTTATTTCTTAAAATTTTTACCGCTATCTATGCATCTTTCAATAATGCCTGACAAAAGATTGCATTTTTTTTGTTGCTATGCTGCATTTTGTACATGATTTCAGTCAATCTTTTCATGGTAGAAAAAGCAAGGGTTTCCCTAAGGGCATGTGGATTTTTGTGTTTTGCAATTACTGAGAAAGACCAAAAGACTCTTATATGTGTTAATCATTACATTTAAAGAACTTTTGTTAAGTACTGGAGTAAGTATTGTAATAACTTTGAGCATTAGTGAAATATTTAAGGAAGCTTGTATTCATGGTCTAGATGGTTTGTTTTTTAAATATCTTACTAATTGGAAAGCTTTCTTCTATCATTAGTTAATATCTCAAGGCAAAAATTTAGGTCAATAACCTCATTACTAATAATGTCAACCATATTTCGGGAATGTATTGTTTCATATCCAATTAGTTGTCCCTGCTTTTGCCTTATAATATACAAAATAAAGAGTTTAACCAGGAAGAGAAAGACCATTCCAGATATTTTCTTATTGTTTCTTTCATTTGCTTTATTGATAGTATCTCTAATCAGGTTTCTTTGCTGGTCTCTTTTAAAGCATTTGCTCATTTTGTGAATATTATATAGATACATAGTAAACACTTAGATGGTGGTCGAACTGAGAAAAATCTGACAGATGATACAATCATGAAGTCATCATTTCCTCCTTAAAAGCCTTAAGTACGTACAGATCCCCACAGGCTGAGATTCATCATCTATGGACTCATCAGTGGGGAACAATCTCATGCCTTCAATGGTTTGAAACAGGGAGGGATAAAATTCTATCCCTGGGTTTAGGAAGATCAAGTTTTTAATTCTCAGGGACTTTTTAGCCCAGAAGCATTTTCCTGGATGCCCTATTCTCCCTTGGGAAGAATACAAGCAGTTCATGGAACTTAATTCTTCACATTTCCCCTGAGTGATATATACAAGGTGAACAATGGAGGAAGAGCTCAGCAGAGTTTGAGATGCACACCCAGGCCAGTTGGGAGTTCTGCTGGGAGAATTCAGCCGCAGTTTTCTTCCCTGATAAATGCGAGCTGATCTGAGCTGGCTGGGTTCTAAGTGCAGAGAAAGTGATCCTGGGGACAGAACCAAGACAGGAACTGCATATTGCTTGACGAAGTTTTTAACACACAAAAAGTCACAGCCCTCCGGCAATCTTTAGGCATCAGTTAGGATTACATTTGCCTTCCCATGTAACAGAAATTTATGTTGGCTTACCCAATTGAATAATTAAAAAAAATTTTTTTTCCATATAACAAGAAGTCAGGAGGTAGGGAGTCCAGTGATATTGTCAAGAAAGTCTTGAAGTACCTTAGAACATTCTAGCTTCCTGCTCTCTGTCCAAGCATGAAGCTTTTCTTCGCAGTCATGAGCAGGCTGCTCCATTCCCACTCATCTCCTCTCTCCAGGCAGGACGAAAAGAAGGAGTGAGGCCCGCATGCAGTCTTCTCTTGGGCATTTGCCTTTTATTAAGGGATGGACAGCCTTCCCAGGGATGTTTACCTGTATTTTACTAGCTGTCCCTGTGTAAATCTGCAAGTAAGCCTGAGAGATCAGATATTTCAACTAAACACTGCCACCAAATAAAATTGGTGTTCCTTTACCAAAGATGAAGGGGAGAAAAAATTCTAGAGCCTGGGCTATTTCATGAGTGAACCACCCATGCTTCAGTTTCATTTGAATAAACGACACTTGCTTCGCCACAGTCCCCTCTCAAAATCCTTTTCATCAAGCCTTGGACAACTTATTACTTTATTTATTTTTGGCTGCACTGGGTCTTTGTTGCAGCACACGGGCTGTTTGTTGCTGCGTACAGACTTCCTCTAGTTGTGATGAGCAGGGGCTAGAGAGTATCTCTAGCTGCCAAGCACAAGCTTCTCATTGCGGGGTCTTCTCTTGTTGCAGAGCAGAGGCTCTAGGGCTCACAGGCTTCAGTAGTTGTGGCACACGGACTTGATTGCCCTGTTGCATGTGAGATCTTAGTTCCCAGACCAGGCTTCAAACCCATGTCCCCTGTGTTGGCAGGCAGATTCCCACCAGGGAAGTCCCCAACATATGACTTTAAAATATTGTCAGGAAGCACTACATGGGGAGAAAGTCTTGCAGTGGGCTCCCCATGTGCCCAGTCATGCCCCTGTGCTGGCCCCTGAATCACTCCTAAAATAGTTTTGTCTGGGTGGCAGGAGTCAGGTTGCCTAGGCCCAGGCTTCGGTTTACTGTGAGGCTCCTCCATGTCCTTGACCTACCTTGCGAGTTCTTGAGGAGGATGACTCCAATTCATAAATAACAGGAGCCATCTGCAAGAGGCTGGGCAAAGGCTGAGCCTCGCTGGCGAACCAGCAGTGTTCACCCCTGCTATTCGGCAGACTCCAGGCAGGCTTGCAGCCCAGCAGCCCCGAAGGGCATTAGGTTTCAGCAGCCAGAGACTGTGTGTGGGAGGTAGTCCCAGACAAGATAAGCTGGCAGTGGGAGGCTCAGGACTGAGGACCGAGCTTTGCATAAAGCTATGATTTTCTCCAGTTCCTTGGTGGATCAACACTTCTACTCCAAGCCCCTTCCAAGAGTGATAACTAACTATAAGATCTGTAGATTTTGCTCTAACTGAACTGAATTGATGTTAAGTTTGCTCAAACACTGTTTTAAGAATTTTTGCTCCATTCTCATGAAAGTGGCGTCACATAGGTGACTCTGAGCAGGACTAATAATCACTCTGTGGATGATTAGAAGAGGGATGGGTGAGTAGTTTTGTTTTTCTCATGGTCAAATAAATATATACACAGTTAAAACTTTAGAAAGTACAGAAAAGTTTTGAGAAGCAGGAAGTAAAAACCCTTTATAAATCTTAGGACTCATATGTAGCTTGTATATACACATACGTATATCTATATATACATATGTGTGTGTGTATGTATATATATGCTGTTTGCATATGTTTGTGTGTGTACATTATATCCCCATACAGTGCCTAGAAAAATTCTGTTCCCATACCATTCTCCCATTCTTCATTCCTACAGTCACTCCAGTGTTATTTAGGGTAGTGATGTACCCAGATAAAAGATGACATTTTGTAACATTCCTTGCAATTAGCAAGTGCTAACAGATTATCTGTGGGAATTAGACGAACTTTCAGGAAAACCCCTAAAGGACAGAGGAGGGCAGACAGGGCTTGCATGCATGCTCTTTTTTTCCTTTCGGATCCCTCTTTTACTGCCCGGAATGTGGATGTGATAGCTATCACTCCAGCAGCCATCTTGGATATTTTAGGATTGAACTGTGTGCTAATGACAGTGATGCAGAAAGCTAGAGGGAACCTGCATGCCTGCTAACTTGTCAAGATATCATACAGCCCTGGAATAACTGTCTCTGGACTTCTTCTATGAAAAAAGATAAACCCCGAGTTTGTGTAAGTCATGTCTGTGGTCACATCTCCGTTAACAACAATTAAAAGAGATTCTTAGCTGTTCCAGTGCCTGACACAGTGTAAGTGTCCCGTAAAAGTTTAGGACAGCTTAGAAAGAGCTTCTGGTAATGAGAAGGGTGGGCAAAGAATCCTGGCCCTTGCTCTATCATCAACTCTCTGAGAGACCAAGCTTCATGCTCTCTCTGGGCCTCAGTTTATTTTCTGTGAAGTTTGAGTGTCAGGTTAAACGCTCTCACCTTCTTTGGGCTCTTATCCTTCTGAATCTATGGATTGGACAGAACTGAGTGTTCTCTGGTTCTACCTCTTACCACTTTGTAACTGTTGGTGGGTCATCTCTTCTCTTGGAGCCTCAAGCTTTTCATCTCAATTGCCTAGCATATCAGGTTCACAGGAAATATTCGCTGAATCAATGGGAAAATAGGGGACTATGCTACCTGTCTTGGCTGCCTCCCTGCGTGATAGTAAGACAATCCTACACAGTGCCAACTGGAAGAGTGGGTTGCTATGATTCAGCTGGATCCGGGACTGGGTTAACCTGTCTTCCCCCAGCCCCAAGCAGAGCTCTTGGTTGAGGCATTTGCCAAGACTGGCCTCTGCTACAAAATGGCCCTGCCACCATTCTCCCCAAGCAGCTTTTTGGATAGCCAAAGTCCTTGGGTGAAGGAACAGAGAGAAAACTAAATCAGTCCTATGACAAGTGTGAGGGAGAAATAGAATCAATATCCATCCCTGCCTGAGTGAAGTTCCAGACACAGCATCCTGCATCTCCCAGCTGACCCCTTCTGAGGATACCAGGAGCTCTGCCATCATTTGCCTTCAGGAGAGGAAGCTGTGGCCATCCATGGAGCTCCTTGATTCCCATTGGCCCAGAGCTCTACCTGTGCCGTTGTTTTCCAACAGGAAGTTCATTTGCCCTGGCGCTCAATCTCCATGGCAACCCTTGCTTTTGAGACACTGAATGGAAACTGCTGGTGTGAGGAGGCCAGTAGCAGAATACTGATTTGCCAGGGTGTCTGTAACCACGACTGCATCTCAGTACCTTTCCAGATACCCAAAGAGCTAAAAATACATCTGGCTCTGTGTAGGGCTCTCCAGCCAGGCTAAGCATCTTAAAATGAGTCTGTGCTTACTCTGACCTGCTAATATTGGTTATCTTTGGTAACTTGGGCTTGGGAGACCTAGAGTGGAGCTTTGAATGTAAAAGTGCTGAGTGTAGGTCTGGAGGAGGGGTTATGTTGAAGAAAAAAAGGTAAAAGAGTGAGAGGAAGGATCTCCTGAGAGGAAACCAAAGGGCTGGAGAGGGACAGCCAGCAGAGCACACTGAATCCTGACCTGCAAAGCGCTGGTGAACTTGCCGGTCCAACTCAGATGAGTCAGGCACTTGTTCTTCTGTTCATTCAACAAGCATACATTAAGTCACACTCTGTTCCAGACTCTGTGCCAGGCACAGGGCTTACAGGTGTGAAGAAGAATGCATATGTTCCCTGCTTTTAGCAGAATTTACAGAATGTTTTGAAATTATCCTGGAAAGTGCAGACCTACTCCACATACACCTGGATGCCCTCTCTACCATGCAGCGGGCTTCTTCAGCTTGAATACTGTGTTACATGTAACCTTGGCGGTGTTTCCAGCAATATAGTAGGTGGTGAGCTAATACCGGATCAAATGTAACAGGATGGAATGTGACGGCGCTGATGCCACAACTATGGCCTCTCCTGCCCCAGTGCAGCAGCCCTCTTCGTGGGCTTCCCCGAGGCGCTGGCCAGGTCTGCAGCCTGTGCTCAGGCTGTGAGGCCCTGTGCTGGGGACAGAGGAGGTGGACTGCGCCACTGTCACCTGCTAAGGGAGCTCAGTGCAAATGACATTCATTCCTGGTCTGCTTGGCAGGACCTACAGACAGTCCTCCCCTCACCCTATTTCTTTCCTGTAATCGCTGCACATGTCATTCAATTAAGCCTTCATTTCCCAAAGCAGGAAGCTGTGCAGTGTTTAGAGCAAGCAGTTCCTGCCAGGGCTGCTCTTAAAAAGCAGTTGTCACACGCTCAGCCCACGGTCCCAGCTCCAACACCAGGCCTTCCACAAGGCAGATAAGCCTCAGAGGGAGGGGGAAATGGAAAGTGACCACACTCTTTGGGGGCTGTTCTTGGATATACAGTAGGTGCTAAGCAGGCACATGAAGAGCCCACAAAAGATGCACCAGGTCATGTGAGGATGCCACCATGACCCTGACCGCCCTCCTGAGCCTCAGGGGTCAGATCTGGCAGCTTATTGGTTGGCTTGGAGCAGAGAGAAGGGGTGGGGTTCCTGGGTGCCCCCTACCGCTCCCTGCCCCACCCCCCACCCCACCAGATCCTCGGGCTGTCTGGCTGAGAAAGTAACCATGTAACCTAATTCTCTTTTTTTGGGCAAAGCTGCTCTGGATATGCCCAGTGGAAGCACCCTCTGCCTGAGGGAGCAGCGCTCCTGGTTCCCTGCTGCAACTCCAGGGGCAGAGCTGCCAAGGCATCTCCTTCTGCCTTGATATTTGGCGAGAGCAGATCTCAGATGGTTTTCCTTTCCCCTCTTGCTGAAGGAAGGATCTTGCGGCTCCCTGGGGACTGGTCTAGAACTGATCACTTGCCTCTTCTTGTACCTCCCTGCAGGGAGGTGGGACAGGGATCTGCAGAGCAAGACCTGGCATGAACGCTTGAGGGATATAGGGAGGGTCCTCTCTTAGACCAGGACCTCAGCCTGCCTTTTGTTGGATTCACTGGGGGCTTCACTTGAGCTGCTTCTTAGCACTCCCACTTTTGACTCAAACTGCCCTCAG
Source organism: Aepyceros melampus (assembly GCA_006408695.1). Lineage (NCBI taxonomy): Eukaryota > Metazoa > Chordata > Mammalia > Artiodactyla > Bovidae > Aepyceros > Aepyceros melampus. The sequence continues at coordinate 559,839 of SJXQ01008326.1, read as the reverse complement.
AGCCAGTCTGATAACACCCTCAACAAGACATTAGCAGCCCTGCTCATGGCTGGGGCTCCTGGGGTGCAGAAAGAAACAGTAGAGAAACAGTAGAGAAAACTCAGCTGACCCAGGATACCACTCCAGGAAACAGATGATCCTGTGTCTGTGGCCTGGCAGAGGAAAGAGCCTTCCACATGGGAAGAGAAAATCCAGGTCCCAATCCAGCTCTTCAACTATCCAACTAGTCACCTGAGCTAGGGCTAGTCCCTCAGAACCTGTATACACACCTTGCAAGGTTCTCAGGAAGATTCATCCAGACAATGGCTATCCAATTACTGTGAACAAGAACACGCAAAGGTGTGGCATTTATTCAATACCTGCTTTGTAGTTGGATGTGGTTGGCTGGATGATATGGCAGATACTTGTAATATCTAGAGTTAACATCTCGTGTCTGTAAGCAGCATGACATCTCAGATGATTGGCTGTTGCTCTTTATGAAACTGCACTCCTTGAAACCACCATCCCCGACTTAGGAGATGCAAACCCACTGTCTTTTTTAATTGAAACAGTTCCCCTGTTGGGACTACTGAAGCTCAGATTCTTTTGTCTTAGTACAGAAAGAACAGCAAAAGGCAAAGAGGCAAGTGAAGAGTGAATTTATTAGAATAGGATGCTCATGAGAAATACAAACCGGCAGGTGAGAAGGCTCTGCCCCAAGGACTAAGAGGACTTTATTTGTATCAGTTCAGTTCAGTCGCGCAGTCGTGTCCCACTCTTTGCGACCCCATGAATCGCAGTATGCCAGGCCTCCCTGTCCATCACCAACTCCCGGAGTTCACTCAGACTCATGTCCATTGAGTCCATGATGCCATCCAGCCATCTCATCCCTGGTCGTCCCTTTCTCCTCCTGCCCCCAATCCCTCCCAGCATCAGGGTCTTTTCCGATGAGTCAACTCTTCGCATAAGGTGCCCAAAGTACTGGAGCTTCAGTTTTAGCATCATTCCTTCCAAAGAAATCCCAGGGTTGATCTCCCTCAGAATGGACTGGTTGGATCTCCTTGCAGTCCAAGGGACTCTCAAGAGTCTTCTCCAACACCACAGTTCAAAAGCATCAATTCTTCTGCGCTCAGCCTTCTTCACAGTCCAACTCTCACATCCATACATGACCACAGGAAAAACCATAGCCTTGACTAGACGGACCTTAGTCGGCAAAGTAATGTCTCTGCTTTTGAATATACTATCTAGGTTGGTCATAACTTTTCTTCCAAGGAGTAAGCGCCTTTTAATTTCATGGCTGCAGTCACCATCTGCAGTGATTTTGGAGCCCAAAAAAACAAAGTCTGACACTGTTTCTACTGTTTCCCCATCTATTTCCCATGAAGTGATGGGGCCAGATGCCATGATCTTCGTTTTCTGAATGTTGAGCTTTAAGCCAACTTTTTCACTCTCCTCTTTCACTTTCAACAAGAGGCTTTTTAGCTCCTCCTCACTTTCTGCCATAAGGGTGGTGTCATCTGCATATCTGAGGTTATTGATATTTCTCCCAGCAATCTTGATTCCAGCTTGTGTTTGTATAAGCAAATGAAAAGCAGGCAGTGGGGGGACACTTCTTCCTCATTCTTGGGCAGATGTCGAGGCTTACATCATTAGCTCCTCCTTGGACCCTGCATGGATTAATTAGGACTGTCATTTTGTTGTTGTTCAATTGCTCAGTCATGTCCGACTCTTTGCAACCCCATGGACTGCAGCATTCCAGGCTTCCCTTTCCTCCACTGTCTCCCTGTGTTTGTTTAGACTCATGTCCATTGAGTCTGTCATGCCATCCAACCATCTTATCCTCTCGCCCCCTTCTCCTCTTGCCCTTAATCTTTCCCAACATCAGGGTCTTTTCCAATGAGTCAGCTCTTCGCTTCAGGTGGCCAAAGTATTGGAGCTTCAGCTTCAGCACCAGTCCTTCCAATGAACATTCAGGGTTGATTTCCTTTAGCATTGATTGGTTTGATCTTGCTGTCCAAGGAACTCTCAAGAGTCTTCTCCAGCACCACAGTTAGAAAGCATCTGTTCTTTGGCACTCACCCTTCTTTTTGGTCCAACTCTCACATCTGTACATGACTACTGGAAAAACCATTGCTTTGACTATACGAGCCTTTGTTGGCAAAGTGATATCTCTGCTTTTTAATACGCTGTCTAGGTTTGTCATAGCTTTTTTTCCAAGGAGCAAACATCTTTTAATTTCATGGCCACAGTCATGATCTGCAGTGATTTTGGAGCTGAAAAAAATAAAGTCTGTCACTGTTTCCTTTTCCCCCCATATATTTGCCATGATGTATTGGGACTGGATGCCATGATCTTAGTTTATTAGCAAAAGTGGGCATCCAAGGGGTGCTAGTGGTAAAGAACCTGCCTCCCAGTGCAGGAAACATAAGAGACTCATATTCGATCCCTGAGTTGGAAAGACTCCCTGGAAGAGTATATGGCAATCCACTCCAGTATTCTTACCTGGAGAATCCCATGGACAGAGGAGCTGGCGGCTATAGTCCACAGGGTCGCACAGATTTGGACCTGACTGAAGCGATTTAGCATGCACATGAATTAGCAAAAGTGTGGTGACATAAAATAAAATATTGTATTCATCTCAGGTTTTGGTATAATGTCCCCTTTCACTGATTTTTCACTCCCTTTCACCTATATTTCTGTTTTGGCTACATGCAGAAAGGCAGCTCTTCAAGGACTATTAAATCCGTGATGTCAAAAAAAAGATTTAGACACCATATATTTTGTCTTGTGTTTCAACTCTCAGTGCTGGTGGCTTGCATGTGTCTGGAGCTTGGATGTGCCAGGTCTTCATTCAGGGTAGTATAGATTGTTGCTAGGTTACTGAATTCTTTTCTTGAGTGGTCATTAGCTTACAGCAGACACTTAAGCTCCCTTAAAATTCCCTTTCTGTCCTTAATTCCCTACTGGGATTTCTTAACTGACTATTTTATTATCCTACTCTATCCTTATCATTTAGGGAAGCGAAGATGGGGTAGGAAGAAGGCCTACATATGTGAAGAAAACCAAAGCCATAATGAAGTGCCCTTATGTTTAATTAAAACATTGGGAAATTGGAAGAGAAAGGGGGAGATAGACATGGCTCAGTACATCAAGGAATACTCTGTGGAGAAACTGACTTGAAGCTGGACTGTGGAGATACTCAGCATCAGCTTCAGAGAGCTGGCTGAGAGGATGTGGGTGAGCAAAGGATGCTGAAGGTGGAGGGACTTGGTGAGCACATGTAAGGGTGCTGCAAGGAAAGACAGCCTGCTCAGCAGACTATAAAGGCTGGGCTGGGTCTGATTTCAGGTCTGTCCATCAGCAGTCACTTGTCTTGGACCAGCTTAATTAGCCTTAGTCTCAGTTTCTTGACTTATGAAAATGTTGATAACAATATCTGCCTGAAATGACCAGTGTGAGGAGTATATTAGAGCCAGGCTGCAGCTCACTAGCTGTCTGACCTACACAAGATCACTTCTCTGAACCTGACTTCTGGTTTCTGGAGAGGGGATCACACCTCCTCCAAAGGGTGATGTCAGGACTAAAGGAGCTAATGCCATGGAATATTTGGCAGAGTACATGCCCAGCGAATGTGATGATACATCAGATCCATTCAGGCCGGTGGGCTACTGGGAAGTTTTTTGAAAGCAGAGTTTTTTGAACTGAGCTGTCTGCCCTCTCCCCTCTTACCCATGGAGAGCATTTTTTGCTTTTTCGTTTTTTGCTTTTATTTTAGTTGGAGGATAACTGCTTTACAGTATTGTTTTGGTTTATGTCATACAGCAACATGAATCAGCCAGAGGTGTACATATGTCCCCTCCCTCCTGAACCTCCCACCCCTCTAGGTTGTCTCAGAGGACCAGATCTGAACTCCCTGCGCCATATGGCAAGCTCCCACGGGCTGTCTATTTCACATACAGTGATACATATGTTTCCATGCTGCTCTCTCAATTAATCCCACCCTCCTCTTCCCCGAATGTGTCCACAAGGCTGATCTCCATGTCTTCCTTTCCACTGCTGCCCTGCAAATAGGTCCATCAGTAACATCTTTCTAGATTCCATATATATGTGTTCGTATACGACATTTGTTTTTCTCTTTCTGACTTACTTTGCTCTGTATACTGGACTCCAGGACAGCACTTTTGAGCACTCCATGTACCCAAGAAGAAGAGCCCAGTGGGGAGCAGAGCTTCTCTACACCCCCTCCCAGCTTAAGCCAGCGAGTTAACCAGGTCAGCCTTAGCCCTACAGGGCGGACTTTTATCCCCTGAACTCAAATGACCAATTTAATGACTGTAACCAAGGCAGGAAAAGAATCCAGAGAGGGCTGTCCTCTGGCAGTCTCTGGTGGATTGCAAGCCTCATTTCTTTGTTGGAAGGAAAAAAGGAATCATTTCAGTGGATTTATTTGCTTGCCACCATACTGAATCACAGAACCTGGAAGGCTTTCTCAGCAGTGAAGACTCTGGGCTCACCACATGCCCCCACTGAGGCCTAGGAAAGGCAATGCACTCAAGCTGCTGGGGCCATGGGGCTCTGGCCACCTGGACCAAGAGCAAGGGTGGGTGCGGTGGGTTACACAGGCCCCAGGTTGATGCAGAGCCTGCCCTGAGACCCTCTGCTCCTTCCTGTGACCATCCTCAGAGAGCTGCCCAGAGTAGCCAAACAGCTCACCTTAGTGGGCTTGGTCTCAAGGTCCCCCTAATGGGGGACCCCCTTCACCCACGGGGTCTGAAGGCAGCCTGAGGAGAACAAGGACCCTAAACCCAGAAACACTGATCTCGAATCTCCTTTACTGATGAAATATGGAGTTGCCAGTGAGAGCCTTAACCTTTCGGTGCCGTGTTTTCTTTGCCTGAGCTATGGGATGCTGTCCCACCCTGCTCATCTCATGGGGTTGATAGGGAGACCGTTTGGGTTAATGCTGTCTGTCATCCTGCCTGTGTGCTCAGTCACTTCAGTCGTGTCTGACTCTGCGACCCCATGGACTGTAGCCCACCAGGCTCCTCCGTCCATAGGATTCTCCAGGCAGGAATACTGGAGTGGGTTGCCTTGACCTCTTCCAGGGGATCTTCTCCACCTAGTTGTTGAACCCACATCTCCTGCATTGCAGGTGGATTTTTTTTACCGCTGAGCTACTGGGGAAGCCCATCTGTCATCCTAACACCTTACAAATAATCATGAATGACCAAGTCACCTAAGTGCTTCCTTCTCTCTTGGGCAAATAATCCCAAATCCTAGCCCGCCGATCAAATTTGAATCCTGTCTCTCTTTCTGCAACACATTTTCACATTCGTGGCCTGTGGAACTTGAAGCTCTCTACAGATAGTCCTCTAAGCCAAGCTAGACTAGTGCACAGTTGAGGGTGGGGGGTGGGCATGGCTTCACGTGGAGGTCCTGCCTGGCCTGGGCTCCCCTACCTGCTGACACTCCCCCCTCCCCTCTGGCTGTGGGCAGCTGCTACCTCAGATACCTGGATCTTTCTCTCTGTCGCTCACTGCCCCGTCTCCCCTCTCTGCCTTCTGTGCGCTCATCGTCCACTTGTCCTGACCTCAAAGGCTGGAGTGTTAGCCAGGCCTGCAAGTGAGGCCAGTGCGTCCTGACAGTGCAGGGACTTGGCCTCAGGAGCAGCCACCTGCCTCTCTGCCTGTAGGCTGGGTGAGCCTCCCCTATCCTCCCAAGAGAAGCCCTGGGTTCCTCCCAGAGGACATGGCTTCTCTTCTCTGGCCACACGGCTGTGTCTGAGCACACAGATCCTCAGGAGTGTGTCTTACCTTCCTCTTTCTCCTCAGGTTTGAGTAGGGTGCTCAGCTGGGTATCTCACTCAGAGGAAGTGTGTGTCTGTGGGATGAGTACGTGAATGAATAATTGTGCTGAAGGCCTCACAAAGGCCCTGGAGGAGGAAATGGCAGCCCACTGCAGTATTCTTGCCTGGGAAATCCCATGGACAGAGGAGCCTGGTGGGCTGCAGTCCATAGGATTGCAAAGAGTCAGACATGACTGAGCACGCAGGCACCTCATAAAGAAATCTCCTCCCCCTTGGGATCTGCTTTTCCTCCGACGTAAATCCCTACCAACGCAGAAAGTCCCTCCTCCCCTTCCTTGGGCTGGCCACGTGGGCCTTCTTCTCCAAGAGGATAATTCCATTGCTTTTCCTGGGAGTTTCCAACCCCAAAATGGCTCAGGCTTGCGCAGTGGTGCCAAATGTGGCACAAAAATTATTCTGAGCAACTCACAGCCTGGTCTTACACAAATAGTGAAGTAGGGAAGATGATTCTGGCTTTCTCTTTCTTCATTCCTGTCTTCCCCACTGTTGTTGATTGAGTGAGTCACTCTTTGAATCATTGATTCAGTTGCAGAGCGCCAGGCACTGGTAGGAGCAGGTTATACAAAGGGACAAAGTAAACTGTGCGGCCAGGAAGGAGTCTTTCTGTAAACAAACAGAGTAAAGTGCAGGGCTTCCCATTCCAGGGAGGCCCAGAAGTCTAGGGAAGTAAGGAGGAGAGACCCCTCCTGGGATTGTAGCTGGAAAGACTTTCAAGGAGAAGAGGCTTGCGTGGGGGGGTCTTGTGGGCCTAGGCAATGAATGTGGGCTGTCTAGTGATGTGGGAGGGGGAAGGGTGAGACCAGGGAAAAAAGAGCTGTGTTTGGCAACCATCTATCTGCAAGCCAGTGTTTCATTCATATGACAAAAGGGGAAGTGATGACCCATTGTTCTGTCAGCAACTGATTCTTGCTAAGGTGCTAATTGCTCATTATGGAAAGTGTTATGTAAAGTCACTCAGTCGTGTCTGACTCTTTGTGACCCCATGGACTGCAGCCCACCAGGCTCCTCAGTCCATGAGATTCTCCAAGCAAGAATACTGGAGTGGTTTGCCATTTCCTTCTCCAGGTGATCTTCCCGACCCAGGGATCGAACCCGGGTCTCCGGCATTGGAGGCAGACGCTTTAACCTCTGAGCCACCAGGGAAGTCTTAAGTGTTGATTAAATGCATAATTGTGAATTAAGCTTTAAGGTGTGGGCCTTGCCCTTTGGCAGGGGGTGGTGGGTGTGGGGTTTGGAGAACTTCCCAGTGGCTCAGCAGTAAGTAAAGAATCCACCTGCAATTGACACTCAGGCTCAATCTCTGGGTCAGACCCTCTGGAGGGGAGCAGAGCAATCCAGTCTAGGGTCCTGGCTTGGAGAATCCCATGAACTGAGAAGCCTGGTGGGCTACTGTCCATAGGGTTGCAAAGAGTCAGACACGGCTGAACGACTGAGCATGCACACACAGTCCTTTTGAGGACTATATTTGTTTCCATCACCTACTGTCTGGGAAGCTGTGGCCTTAGAACTGAGCCAGCTTAGGTTCAGAATTTGATTGCAGTTACTACCTATAATCTTGAGCAAGTCATTTAGTTTCTGGAACCTTCACTTTCTATAAAGTGGAGACAATAATCTCCACCCTACAGGGTTGTTTTGTGGGTTAAATGAGATGTCACATGGAAAGGGCCTAGCTCAGAGCCAGTGCAACACAGGTGCTCAGAAATCTTGCTTTTACCTCCAAAAGTTAAATACAGAATTACCATATGATCCAGCAATTCTGCTTCTGGGCATATACCCAGAAGAACTGAAAGTTGAAGAGATATTTGTACACTTATTATTCACAAGAGCCAGAAGGTGGAAGCAACCCAAGTGTTCTCCAGCGGATGAAGGGATAAACAGAATGAAACAAAATGTGAGAGATATCACGTGTGCGCACACACACCCACCCACCCCCCCACACACACACCACAATGGAATTTTTTTGGCCTTAGAAAAGAAAGAAATTCTGACACATGCTACAATACAGATGAACTTTGAGGACATTACGTTAAGATAATCACAAAAGGACAAATACCGCATAATTCCATTATATGAGGTAACTTGAAAAGTCAAATTCATGGAGACAGAAAGTAGGATGGTGTTTGCCAGGACTGGAGGGAGCAGGGAATGGAGAGTTGTTTAATGGGTACAGAGTTTCAGTTCGGGGTAATGGAAAAGTTCTGAAGATGGATGGTGGTGATGGCTGTACAACAATGCATATGTGCTTAATGCCACTGAACTACACACTGAAAATAATAAATTTTGTTATGCGTATTTTATTGCAATTTTAAAAAGAGCCATGTTGCTTTTATTCTTCTTCTCCAGCAGCAGAACCTTTACCAATTTATCTTCTCTTTTTAAGAAAAGAGGACTAGGACAGGCTTGGTGTGACACTTCTGGAAGGTCACCTGAAGCCTAATTCTCAAGGGATCATGCCCAGACTCCCAGAGTAGGGACTGATGAATCAGTGTTCTGTGGATGCTGAGGAGTCTACAGATCAGACTCACTGGAAGGAAGCTGCCTAAAGTTGGGCAAAGGGAGAGGAGGCAGATTAGCATTCATGGAGTGTCCACTGTGTGCTGGGCAGAGTGCTTAGCAGGTGCCAGGCATACAAATGACAAGCTTCTGCCCTCAAGGAATTCACAATCAGTTTCCACCTTTACCTGCCAGCTGGCCTTTCCCACTGTAGAGATGGCAAGAAGGGCAAGAGGAAAGACACACCATTTTGCAATTGTCTTCCTGGACTTGGGCTCAGAGATTTTTCCAGCAGTCTCAGATTTTCCTAAAGCCCTGGCTCCTGAGCCTGGAAGTCCTCTGTATCCAGACCCTAAGGAGTAATCAGAGTTGTTTAGGGAGGATCATCACGCTGCCAAGGCTGGTAAGAGCCTAGGCCATGCATGAAGCAGCAAGGGCAGGGAAACCTCCTGGGGGCCCTGCTTCAGCCCCTTGGTGGGTGCGGCTGGCAGGACCTCCCCTTGAGCTGATTGAAGGGACTTGCCTTGGTCAGCAACCCCTTGAGATCCCAGGCTTTCAAGAATTGAAAATCTTCATGGAGATCACCCAACTATTTCAAGGTCCTAGAATGAGGATCTCATCTTTCATATATCCTCAATTTCCTGGCATATGGCAGATGGAGACCCCCACTGCAAAGTGTAAACAGTTTAAACATAAGGTCCCAATTCCATGCAAGTGCTTTTCATTAATTCAACAAACATTTATTGAGCCCCTACTTAATACCAGGCATGTTAATAATACAGTCTCTGTACTTAAAGCTGTATAACAGATAAGAGATCTAAATAAAATTTCCAAAAAGTTAAAAGCATGACTCTCATACAGATATGGAATGAACATATATCAAAGACTTTCTTGAACTCACTAATTAACCAGGGAACCAATAAGATGACAAAGCTGGTTCAAAGAGCATTTAAGGACAGAGATTTAAAGGAAAAGCACGCCAAAATAATATTTTCAAGTTAGAGACACATCTGGTAAATATCCTCAGTTCAGTTCAGTTCAGTCACTCAGTCGTGTCCGACTCTTCATGACCCCATGAATCGCAACACGCCAGTCCTCTCTGTCCATCACCAACTCCCTGAGTTCACTCAGACTCACATCCATCGAGTCAGTGATGCCATCCAGCCTTCTCATCCTCTGTCATCCCCTTCTTCGCCTGCCCCCAATCCCTCCCAGCATCAGAGTCTTTTCCAATGAGTCAATTCTTCGCTTGAGGTGACCAAAGTATTGGAGTTTCAGCTTCAGCGTCATTCCCTCCATGATCTCCTTTAGAATGGACTGGTTGGATCTCCTTGCAGTCCAAGGGACTCAAGAGTCTTCTCCAACACCACAGTTCAAAAGCATCAATTCTTCGGCACTCAGCTTTCTTCATAGTCCAACTCTCACATCCATACATGACCACTGGAAAAACCATAACCTTGACTAGATGGACCTTTGTTGGCAAAGTAATGTCTCTGTTTTCAATATGGTATCTAGGCTGGTCATAACTTTTCTTCCTACAGGGTAATAAAACAGATTATCTCTCCTACTGGACAGAAACCATTTGAATGTCTACCAGAAAAAATCTGCAAGTTAAAATGTATTTCACAGTCTGAGTCCTTCATTAATAATATCAAATGACAAAGTCAAACAATGAGTTTGCCTCCTAGAGTAGTGCTATCTGATAATATGTAACATGAGTCAGGTGTGTAACTTACGTGTTTCTAGTAGCCACACTAAAAACAAACAGGTGAAACTAATTTTAAGAATATATTTTATTTAATCCAGTATGTCCAAGATAGTGTCCGTTTGACATGTGGCTTAGCCACATTTCAAGGGCTCAATAGCCATGTGTTGATAGCACAGTTACAAAGAATTAAATGATCTTCCTGTAGGTCTGTTAAACAAAGCTTCAGGATGATACTGAAGGAATATACAGTCATCTTCTTGGCCTCTAAATTTCAGATAATTTTCCCTAACATACCTACTTACAGTACCTGTGACCTAGCTGGCCGGGGTAAAGGAAAGGTGAGTCCAAACGGTAACTCTTAAAAGGCAGCCATATAACCATCCATTGTGACAAATGGTCTTGGACAACTGTTTGGAGTCCGTGAGGGCCCTTAGTTTTGCTAGCGGGATGGGATGAATGAGAAAAGGATGAGTGGGCTTCACTCCAAGCAAAGGGAAGAATATAACCAAAAGCAGGACAGTGTATAAGGTCAAAGAACCCTTCTGCTTGGGTGTGTAAGCAAGGAGAGCAAGGAATGAGCTTCAAGTTAGGCTGGGACCACATAATCAAGGGTCTTGGGCATCTTACCTCTATCCAACAAGGAGCCATAGAAGGGTTTTCAGAAAAGAAGGTACATGTCCAGATTCCTCTTTTAGAAAGACACATCAAGGAGCTGTTGGCCCTGTGGCTGGCAGAATCCTCTCCATTTGCCCCAGTTGTGAATAGGGAAGAAGTCATGGTTGGTAGCCAAAAATATTTCCTATTTCCATCAGTTCCAGATGTGATGCCCAAATCCAGAGTGAAGAAAGCATTGGTAAGGGGAGCAGGGATGCAGCAAAAATGTCTCTGGGTCTCAGGAAGGCTGCAAGATAATTTTTATGGATTGGTGACTTACTTGCAGACACTTTAATAGTCTTTGGGGCCAAGTTAGTACAAGGTAAGAGAAATCTCAGCCTGGAATTAACTCAGCCACTGCCCAACTAAGCCAAGAGAGGGCACGGTCTTGATTCACATCATCTGGATTGAGACAGAGCTGGCTTTGATTTCTCTTGCCCTTTACATCTGAGAAGGCTTCCCTTGTAGCTCAGCCGGTAAAGAATCTGCCTGCAATGCAGGAGTCCTGGGTTCACTCCCTGGGTTGGGAAGATCCCCTGGAGAAGGGAAAGGCTACCCACTCCAGTATTCTGGCCTGGAGAATTACACGGACTGTATAGTCCATGGGGTCACAAAGGTTTGGACACAACTGAGCGACATAATAAACTGTGGAAAATTCTGAAAGAGATGGGAATACCAGACCACCTGACCTGCCTCTTGAGAAATCTGTATGCAGGTCAGGAAGCAACAGTTAGAACTGGACATGGAACAACAGACTGGTTCCAAATAGGAAAAGGAGTACATCAAGGCTGTATATTTTCACCCTGCTTATTTAACTTCTATGCAGAGTACATCATGAGAAACGCTGGGCTGGAAGAAGCACAAGCTGGAATCAAGATTGCTGGGAGAAATATCAATAACCTCAGATATGCAGATGATACTCCCTTATGGCAGAAAGTGAAGAGGAACTCAAAAGCCTCTTGATGAACGTGAAAGAGGAGAGTGAAAAAGTTGGCTTAAAGCTCAACATTCAGAAAACGAAGATCATGGCATCCAGTCCCAATCACTTCATGGGAAATAGATGGGGAACAGTGGAAACAGTGTCAGGCTTTATTTTTCTGGTCTCCAAAATCACTGCAGATGGTGACTGCAGCCATGAAATTAAAAGATGCTTACTCCTTGGAAGGAAGGTTATGACCAACCTAGACAGCATATTAAAAAGCAGAGACATTACTTTGCCAACAAAGGTCCGTCTAGTCAAGGCTATGGTTTTTCCAGTGGTCATGTATGGATGTGAGAGTTGGACTATAAAGAAAGCTGAGCACCAAAGAATTGATACTTTTGAACTGTGGTGTTGGAGAAGACTCTTGAGAGTCCCTTGGACTGCAAGGAGATCCAACCAGTCCATCTTAAAGGAGATCAGTCCTGGGTGTTCATTGGAAGGACTGATGCTGAAGCTGAAACTCCAATACTTTGGCCACCTCATGCGAAGAGTTGACTCATTGGAAAAGACCCTAATGCTGGGAGGGACTGGGGGCAGGAGTAGAGGGGACGACAGAGGATGAGATAGCTGGCATCACCAACTCAATGGACATGAGTTTGGGTAAGCTCCAGGAGTTGGTGATGGACAGGGAGGCCTGGCGTGCTGCGATTCATGGGGTTGCAAAGAGTCGGACACGACGGAGCAACTGAACTGAACTGAGAGACATTCACTTACATCTGAGAAGCCCAGAGAGTTTGATGGGCCTGCTATAAGAGGCTCTCTCTCACTCCCACAAGAGACGGGTCAGACAAGGATAGAGGAAGCTGGAACAGGAATGGAGAGTATGAAAAACCAAGAACTCCTGAATTTTCTGAAATTTCTCCTTGGTATCCCCCTCAACAGTGTAAGAGAAGAGGGACCTCATTTCTCTGAATTCTAGTTCTACCTGAAATGCACAGAATGAGCTACTTAAGGCTGATAGTCTGTGACCTCAGGAAGGGGAGAGGCAGTGTGGAGAAGGAGAGGTTTGGGAATGGCTCTGGAATCAAACCATCTCTCGGTGTGTACCAGAGGCCAAGGGGTCTTAAATCAGCTTTTTTACAGTTGATGTGTTTCCAAGTGACCAGTCTGAGAAGGCAGACAACCCTTGGGTCCTATTTCCTCTGGGGGTTATATAATCACCATGTGCAGGACTAACCACCCAGTAGAAACAGGAAAATTCTAATCTCCTTGGAGATAAGACTTCCTCTGGCTTTTTGCCATGAATTGATCACCAGCTGGGGCTTCATGTGAATGTCTTCTGATGAAAACTGAAGGCCAGAGCAGCAGAGAGAACTGAATTGAAACTTAGGAAATCGACCTAACCCCCAGCCTCATGTTTAGAAATGAGGTGGACAAAATGTCAAATATTCCTTTAAAGCCAAAATCCTGTCCAATAACCAGCTATGTCCCAAATATCAGATATGAGTTCGGTTGCCTCTCTACCACAAAGGGGACCTTTTGTTTACTCAGATCTCTCTCTCCCACCCTCCAGATCCAACCTTCCAGCCCCAGCCCCTCGTGGAAAGTGAAAGTGAAAGTCACTCAGTTATGTCCGACTCTGGGACCCCATGGACTGCCAGGCTCCTCTGTCCATGGAATTCTCTAAGCAAGAAGAGCAAAGTGAGTTGCCATTCCCTTCTCCAGGGGATCTTCCCAACCCAGGGATCAAACCCATGTCTCCAGCATTGCAGGCAGATTCTTTACCATTTGAGCCACCGGAGAGGCTATGTAACTGCCAGTATTCTCTCTTTCCCCAGTACGGGTCTCCTCAAAGTTCCTAAAGTGGAGTCTACCTATTAAATTTGGAAAGAGCCTTAGAATCCACCCAGGAAAGAAGGGAGAGAGGAAGCAAGGACATTAACTTTATGAAATGTTAGTTATTAAGCTAAGTTGTAGAGACGTGGGATCTCACTTGAGCCTTGTGAGGACCAGCTGGGTGCGTGCGTGCTAAGTCTCCTCAGTCATGTCCAACTCTTGTGTGACCTTATAGACCGTAGCCTGCCAGGCTCCTCTGTCCATGGGATTCTTCCGGCAAGAAGATGGGGTGGGTTGCTACGCCCTCCTCCAGAGGATCTTCCTCACCCAGGGCTAGGGTCTTTACCACCAGTGCCACCTAGGAGGCCTGTGAGAACCGGCTTAGGGGGGCAGTATTATCCCCAGTCCACAAAACAAAGAACTCCTGCTCAGCAAAGTTAAGCAAGCTGCCAAAGGCTGCACAGCCAGAAGTGGACGTGAGGCTGGAGCTCTGGCCCTCTAATTCCTGTTCACATTGGGTCCCAGTAGAGTTGATCTGACCTGTAGAGAAGATGGCGGTGGAGCAAAAGTCCAAAGTGAGAAGGACTCCTTGGGCCAGGCTAAAAAGCCATGCCAGGGGCCCCCTGGCTCCAGCTGCCTGCATGGTAGCGCTGGCCCGGCCCCAAGCTTCTAAACTAGCAGTTCTTCGTCTTGGGTGTGGGGGTGGGTGCAAACTCTTCTGAGAATCTGATGAAAGCTCTGAATCCTCTCTCTAGAAACATACGTTTACCCACCACCACACGTACAGTTTTGGCTGCAATTTCAGGTGGTCCATGGGCCCCCAAAGTCATCAGTTCTCTTTGAAACCCAGGAATCTCCATGGGGGCCTAGGTGGAGAAGGAGAAAATGGTTTGGAAGAGCAAAGGAAGATTGAAACAGTGTGCTCTTGGGGGGTAAGGGGAAGCAGCAAAGAGATGGTGTGGAGGGCATTCAGGGAAGGAGGCGGCCCACGGCCGAGCCTCTGGTGCTTGGGCACCTCGCAGAGTGAAGTTTGGTGGCATCAAGTGAGCTCCTCAAAAGGCATGGTGGGGCTCTGGGAGGACTGAGAGAAGCAGGGCCCCCCACACCAGTCCTAACCCATCCTGGAATGGGCTCTGTTCTAATCAGGGGAGTGGGATTCCATGGCACAGCTCAAATTCCTAAATCCACTTGGAAAGTAGATTCAGAGCCCTTCTCTGAAGCCAGCAGCATCCACGGTTAGAAATAAAAATCCAGAGTGGTCTCGGCCTCAGAGTAATCAAAGCTTCCACCTGCCAAGGATGGGGTGGCATCAGGCTAACGCAGCCACCATGCCAGTCTGTTAAAAATAATGATTATGTAAAAAAAACATCCTCAGAAAAGAACCCTATCTAATCTGGGCTGGGCTAGAATAAACGCCTCCGGTTCTGATTTACCTCTGAGGTGAACGGATCTATTTCTTCCTTGAACTGCTCCTCCAGTTCTGCACATTCACGTGCTTGCTTAGCAGACACCCAAACAGAGCGTTTTGGGGTTTGCCCACTGTTCTATTTCCAGCCTGTTCAGTTCATGTCAGGTCCCACCACATGGCTTGGCCCCTCCTTCTCCCTGTCCTCCCCACCCCCTCGTCTTCCCCTTCCCGCTTTTTCTGTCCCTCCTTCTTCCTCCCTTTCCTCCTCAGAGATCCCTGCTCTGCCTGCCCCCACATTTCCTCTCACCTCGCTGCCTCATTGGCTCCCATCCCCAGGGGCCCACAAGTCTATGTGGAAGTACCTTGGGGGTAGCTCTTGAACCCTGGGCTGTCGGGGCAAAAGGAGGAAGGGAAGAGGGCAGAGGCGCGGCCAGCACAGGTGAACAAGCTTGGGAACGGGCTTCTCTCTGATTTCTCACTGCTTTGGCTAACAAGTATGCAGGTGTCACTCTGCCACCAGAGGGAAATGACGATGCTAGTGAACCATCTCATAGGGCCTGCCTCAAACAGGACACGGCCTCCATCCCATTATCCCACAGTCAGTGGCCCTAGCAAGGAATTTCTGGAAAAGTGTGTTTTGATGTTTTCTGTTACAGAAGTCAACCCCACCCCCACCCACCCCACTGACTGTTTCCCTATATATATTTGGGGAAGGACACTTGCTGAGTACCACTCAACTACTGACTCTGGCTAGCTGTTTCATGTGGTCATCTTCCAATGAGTCCTCCTGGTAAAATTTGCAAGAGATGTCGATGATCCCTATTCCAGGGATGAGAGGCCATGCTCAGAGAGGTTAAGTCATTTGCCTAAGGTTGCACAACTCACAAGTGGCAAAGTCCATGGTAGCCAGAATCAGCATTCTGAGAGTGGATGATGAATCGATGGCAGTGGGAGTCTAGTGCTGAGGTGCCAGCCCCTCACTGTGACTGTGTGGCCACCGGGCCAGGGTCAAGCTGAATGGGTTTAGGTCAAAACCAGGCTGTGAAATCCACTCTCTATGGGACCTCTGTGCCTGGATTTCTTCATCCATAAGTGGCAGTGATTGAAAGAGCCCTTCAGTTCAGTTCAGTTCAGTCGCTCAGTCGTGTCCGACTCTTTGCTACCCCCTGAATTGCAGCACGCCAGGCCTCCTTGTCCATCACCAACTCCCGGAGTTCACTCAGACTCGTGTCTATCGAGTCAGTGATGCCATCCAGCCATCTCATCCTCAGTCGTCCCTTTCTCTTCCTGCCCTCAGTCCCTCCCAGCATCAAAGTCTTTTCCAGTGAGTCAACTCTTCACATGAGGTGGCCAAAGTACTGGAGTTTCAGTTTTAGCATCATTCCTTCCAAAGAAATCCCAGGGCTGATCTCCTTCAGAATGGACTGGTTGGATCTCCTTGAAGTCTTACCTCCTGCATTTGTTCTGAGGATTAATCCACATATAGCATATAGGGCTTAGCAGCGCTTGGCCCACATAAACACTCAGGGTTAGCTATGACTAATCCCAGTGGCACTGACTCTTTGATTCTGGAAAAATATCCCAGTCCCTGAGAGGAGGTTGAAGGAATGGTAACTTTCACTTCTGGTATTGCTTTAGGGACCCAGAGGCCCCATCTACCCTCTTTCTCATTTAATCTTCATAACTCCCGTGGGTGAGGGCCGGGAGGTTTAATTCCTAAGTCACAGATGTGAAATTGAAGCCCAGCAATAACATAGGACTGGTTGGGCGCCTGCAGAAACAACCCCTTCCAGCCTCTCTCTCCATGGCCTCTTATGCAGCAGGACTTGTGCCAAGAATACACCCCTGAGCAACCAGACTGGCACTCAGAGAACTGGGGAGAGCATGAGGCTCATAAAAGAACACCCTGATGAAGGTTGATAAGGAGAAAGACGGAGGAGAAGCCAGGACACGAGCTTCTGGCCCTTCCGAGTGGACTTCACTGCCAATCTAAGCCATTAACACCAGGAAGGAGAAGCCCAGCTGGTCACAACCAGGGAAGCCAAAGGGAATGGGGGGCAGTAAATGGGAGCAGTGGTGGTGGGGAAGGGTGGTGGAGAGACTTACCTGGCACACGGTAGTCTGGGGATAAAGGGAAGGGCCCAACATTCCAGGGAATTGTTCTGGACAAATTTTGAAAACAGACATTGGCTAGAATGACAGATGTGAAGGACAAGAGTCAACAGTGAGCAGCTAATTCATTTGCTTTCTCCTCCCTCCCTCCGTTCCTCCCTTCCTTCCTTCATCATTGAGCTCCTGGATGCTGAGCAGGATCTAAGAGATAAAACTGTTAAAAAGGTGAAGCATCCATAATTGAGTAAACAAGCAACAAGCTATACTGTGATTAGTACTGTAATGGAGGGGCAAGTAAGGTGCAGTGAGAGCTAAAGGAAGAATCCAAGAAGGCTTCTCAGAGGAGGTGACAGCTGTGTGGACCTTGAGGGATGAATAAGAGTCTGCCAGAAAGAGGACTCAATACTGGAATGTGGAACGGGGCAAAAAAGAGAGGATCTTTGGCTTAGAGGCAACTGCTATTGCTTATCACTTTGGATTTCCCTTTTGTTAATCAGAGCCAAGCCAGAATTCCTTGTAGAGTCCTGGCCTCTAATGTGACTCAAACAAGGAAGCCCCTGCTTTCTTTCTTCTCTGAACAAAAAAATTATTATCTGCACTGTTTGAAGCTCTCTTGTGCTAGGATGTCCTGTAACAGAGAACAAGGCTCTTACTCCCTAAATTGAGGAGAGGTTCGTAATCCGATATTCTGAGAAATAAAATATACATGGACTTTAATTTATACTAGAGTGTGGATGGGAGAAGGCACTGGCACCCCACTCCAGTACTCTTGCCTGGAAAATCCCATGGGTGGAGGAGCCTGGTGGGCTGCAGTCCATGGGGTCGCGAAGAGTCGGACATGACTGAGCGACTTCACTTTCGCTTTTCACTTTCATGCATTGGAGAAGGAAATGGCAACCCACTCCAGTGTTCTTGCCTGGAGAATCCCAGAGACAGTGGGCCCCCATTATGGGGTCGCATAGAGTTGGACACAAATGAAGCAACTTAGCAGCAGCAGAGTGTGGATGACTGACACAAGATACTTTCCTATGCAGAAATTAGAACGTGAGGAGAGGATGAAGAGAAGGACCCTGAAGTATGTGTGTATTTGAGGGGGTGCCACAGGGAAGCCAGAAGTGAAAGCCCCTGACAAGGGTAGAGAAGAGCCCAGGGAGAGGTGGAGAGAAGCAGGCCGACTGTCAGTGCAGCATACTGGTGGGCTCTCAGACGGTGCTCAACCTGCTGCCAGTGCAGAGTCATGAGACTCGGATTCGGTCCTTAGATTGGGAAGATCCCCTGGAGGAGGGCATGGCAACCCACTCCAGTGCTCTTGCCTGGAGAATCCCCACGGACCAAGGAGCCTGGAGGGCTACAGTCTACAGGGTCGCAAAGAGCCGGACAGGACTGAAGTGGCTGAGCGCCCTGAGACCCCCAGGGAGAGTGGTGCTCTCAGGGGCCTTATCTGCTGCCTGCTCCCACCATTCTACTCCCAGACTCTCTGGCCCATGGTTGCCACCGCCCGTGGGGTCTCGAGAGAAAGAAGGTCCCCAACTGACTGCCATGAATACCGTGCTGCTCCTTCCGGGGAGGAGGTGGTCCCAAGGCACGAGGCTGGAGGTAGGTGGGACACTGGGAAGATGACAGGTTCCGTCGCGTTCCTTGGTGCTGTGAAGCCCTGCTGCACTGAGAGGAAGGCACAGGCTTGGCCCCCAGGCCACCAGCCAGCAGCCAAGGAAGGGTTAAGGATCCAGGCAGCTTCTACATGGTCTGCTGGTGACGATGGCACAACTCTGCTCTCCATAGCACCTCAGGAACCACCACCCTCGGGAGAGCCTCCATGACAACAGCTGGTGTGGGAAGAGGTCCTTTGGGTCTCCCCGCCTCTTGGGCTCACCCTTGTCCTCCCGGGGGGCAGCCAGCCTGGCCTGGGCCGTGATGGGGAGACGAGCCACCTCCGCCCAGATCCCCTCTGGGGCCTAGGGCTGAGGGCATGAGGGAAAGTCTGGTTTTGTTTATTTCGGTTTGTTTGCTCTGAACTTTCGATCACTGATATCATGTTTGAGGTGACTGTTCTTGAACCTGGAGTCTAAAGATGAATTGAGGGGCGTGTGAAGGGGGAGTCTCTGGGGACATTAAGAATGAAGTCACGAGGTAGGTGAGGACTCCGTCTCTAGTGTCTGCAGAGATCTCCTCAGAGTGGTCCCCACCACCCCCACCACCCCCACCGTGGCCTTGGGCTCTGTCCCACCCAGAGGCCTGAGCAGGATCAGGAGGCTCAGAGTTCAGGATGGAGCCCACGGGAGGTGAGGGGGCCCTTGCATGAGGGCCAAGCTGAGCCAGGCAACCCCGGCCTCAAGGTTTCCTTCCCTCTTTCCATGCCCAACTTCACCTCCTTTATCGTCTGTTTCCTCTGTTCATCAGCCCCTGCATCCTTCCTTCTTCCTCCTCTGGCCTTCTCCTCTCCCTCATTCCTCCTTTTTCATCACTTTCTTCATTCACTTGAATATTTTCCTGAGCATCCACTGTGCAGAGAACCCTGGGCTAGGCCCTGAGAGGCTTTGGGATGAATCAGCTCCCTGGCGTCACACACGGTCGGGGGAGGGGAATTCTACAAGCATGTAGAACACCAAGTAGAAATGGTTACGTTCTGAAAGGAAGAGCTAAGGGAACTCACCTCTTAATCCCTCTCTTCCAGCCTGCCTCATTATTCTGACAGTTTCTCAGGCAGGAGACACATATGTAAAGAAGAGAGCTTTTTATTCCCCCCAAAGACCTCCAGAAATGCCCTAGAAAGCGAGGTGCAAAAGCCGGCGGAGGCAGCTTGGGAGGGATAAGACAGGTCAGAGTTCAGCATTTACTCATGCCAGGCCCACCTCTGCCCTTCATTCATTCATAAAACATTTATTTCACATGGTGCTAGAACCCAGGGACTTCCAGGAAGGCATGCAATAGACCAACAGAGTTGCAAGGAAGAAAGAACAATGAAGAAAATGAGCAGCTGCAATGACAGAAAACACAGCGGTGGTGAACTCAGCCAAGTGAAGGGCTGGGGTGAAGTGGGTCACAGTGGTCATGGGAGGAACAGTGTGAGGAAACCACTGAAGGTGGCAGAGGCTGGTAGGTGTGAGGAAGGTCCCCGGGGGCAGAGGGAGGGGGCAGGAGCGGTCTGCTGAGGCAGGAAGAGGCCTGAGGTTCAGCAGAGCCTTAAGGGCCCGCCTTTCTTTGAATGTGTTTGGATTTTATTCAAAATGCAGTGGGAATCCAGCCACTGAGGATTTTAGACAGGGATAGCATTTTCTGGTTTCTGTTTTAAGAAGCACTCTCTGTTGTGATGGCTGGGCAGTGGGACCCAGGGAGGTCAGGAGAGAGGAGATGGAGCCCACCTCCTGAGTTGAAAGGGAGGAAGGAGGTGGGAAACCTGTGAAGCCTTTCAGAGCTGGGAATGGTAGAACGAACTTAGAACTTACTTGCTAAGGGCTTGGAATGAGGCGGGGCAGCAGGGGTGGCGGGGAGTGCAAGATATTATTGGGTATTTTAATCTACTGGTCCTTTAGTTTGTGTTGCCACATTAGAATGTAAGCTCCGTGAGGGCAGGGATTTCACTGGTTTGGCTCACTCTTGGTTTCCCAGGACACAATACAGGCATTTCATAAAGATACTAAGTCCAACCAATCCATCCTAAAGAAGATCAGTCTTGGGTGTTTATTGGAAGGACTGATGCTGAAGCTGAAATTCCAATACTTTGGCCACCTCATGTGAAAGTTGACTCATTGGAAAAGACCCTGATGCTGGGAGGGATTGGGGGCAGGAGGAGAAGGGGACGACCGAGGATGAGATGGCTGGATGGCATCACCAACTCGATGGACATGAGTTTGAGTGAACTCCGGGAGTTGGTGATGGACAGGGAGGCCTGGCGTGCTGCGATTTATGGGGTCGCAAAGAGTCAGACACAACTGAGCGACTAAACTGAAGTGAAGTGAGCTGAACTAAGGGATGAGAGGGTGGGATTAACTATGACATCTCAGTTTCTGGCTCACCTAGGAGAGAATAATGGTGGCATAGCAAGAGAGGAGGACCAGGGAGGCACAGAGGTGAGCGGTGAAGGTGCCTGTGAGGGGCCAAGCAGGCAGTGTGAACGGGCATAGAGAGCATGGCGAGGAAGGGGGTGTGCGTTTGGGTCACTATTGTACACCAGCAAGGAGAGCAGTGCCTGGAATAACAGAAGAGGCTCGATGTGTTTGTATGAATGAAGTCATGAGGTGAGTTCTGGACTGGAACTACAAATGTGGGGGTCACCGGTCCCTGGAGGGTGTTGAAGGGCATGGGCATGGATGAGGTCATTTAGGGAAGGGTGTCTGGAGAGAGAAAGGAAGGGAACCAGCTAACCCAGCCACTACCTCTCCCCATACCAGGTATTGCTGATTTAGGAAGCAGGGACCCTAACTCAGCAAAAAGCAGAGACCTGCAGTTCCAGGAGACTCCTAGGGAGTAGCCATAGAAGCAGGCAAATCTGCTGGGAGAGGACCCCACAGAGCTGTTGGGAAAGGAGAGGCTTCCAGCACTAACAGCAGAAGGTCCCTCTGACCTGGAGCCACAGCCATACTCCTAGCTCCCTCTCAGCCCCTGATGCTGTGGTCAAGCCCAACCAAGGTCTCCCAGGAGACAGCAGGTCTCAGAGTCCCTGGCAGCTATTGCTGGCCTCTGACACAATACGGGCTGTTGGGGCATGGGTATGCTTATCACAGCCCTGGGTGACTGAGCCTGCTCGTGCGCCACGTGCTGGTGGGTACCAGGGTGGGCACACACAAGGGCCTGGAGCTGGGAGATGAAGGCGGGTGCTCCCTGTGGTGATGCTGTCGGGGCCCTGGGAGGCTGCAAGGGGTGGACGCTGGGTACCTGTCATTAACCCAAGCCCAGGGTATCCACCGAGTCACTCTGGACTGGATGAACCCCAAATATCGCTCTCTGCCCCACCCTGTGCCTGTGGCTGGGCAGAGGCTGACAGAAAGTCTAGCAGGGAATTCCACCCGAGAGTTGAGGACTTTGAGGAAAATCATGCTAGGAAACGGAGAAGGCACTGGCACCCCACTCCAGTACTCTTGCCTGGAAAATCCCATGGACGGAGGAGACTGGTGGGCTGCAGTCCATGGGATCGTGAAGAGTCAAACACGACTGAGAGACTTCATTTTCACTTTTATGTATTGGAGAAGGAAATGGCAATCCACTCCAGTGTTCCTGCCTGGAGAATCCCAGGGACGGGGGAGCCTGGTGGCTGCTGTCTATGGGGTCACACAGAGTCAGACATGACTGAAGCGACTTAGCAGCAGTACCAGCAGCATGCTAGGAAAGGAGCTTATCTGAGTCCTGTTCAGAAGGCTGGGTTCCGGACCTGCCTCCACGACTGATACCTGTGTGGTTCCATGTACGTCAGAAAACATCTTAGAACTAAAAGGGGTCTTCTAGTTCCACCTTCCAGGCTGAGCAGAAATTCCTCCCATGAACCCCCAGCCCACGATCATTCGGAATCTCTCTAAACTTCAAGGATGGGGATTTCACTCCCCACAGGACAACCCATTCCTTCAGGAGTTTGTTAGAAAGCCTCTCTTTATCCAAAGGCCAGAAGGACCCAACACCAGAGGTTAACATTGTCACCTCCAGGGAGAACAGTGGGATTGAGAGAGGGAGACAGGGCTTCCCTGTTGATTTGGTTTGGGATGCTTTCAGCACTGTTTGTTAAACTTGTGATGTCAAGAAAAGCAATGAAAATGGCAGGTTTTTCTTGATTTAAAGCTATCCTACCTTCCAACATATCTACCTACTAATCCTAGGTCTTCTCTCTGAGATCAGAGAATAATCTAAACCCATTTCCCCTCTAATGCCCTTCAAATACCTGAACTTGATCTCCATCAAGTTTCCACCGAGACTTCTTCAGGCTGAGCTCCAGACCAGTCTCCATCCCAGTACCCCCAGAAAATAAAACTCACTGGGTTGCAGAAAGAAGGAATCAATCACTCCTTGAGCTGGGAGTTAGCTCATGCTGATTCATTAGTGAGGCCTGAGATTTTCTTCTCTGTTTTCTGTGTGTGTGCGCGTGCGCGCGTGGCGCAGGAGGCATGATCACATCACTTATTTCCTCCAGTCTTGGTTTTCTTACCATAAAAGGGGAAAACAATACCTTTGCTATGAGAATCAATACAGATGAAGGAAATGAAAAACATTATAAAGCACAAATCTATACCCTGGGTGTGATGACCCAGAAGTCCCATTCCGTTTAGGTAGCAGCTAAGTGTAGGGCTCGTAGAGCCAGATGGCTTGGGTTCAAATCCCAGCATTACTGCTTACTGGATGTGTGACCTTGGAGAAATGACCCGACATTACTGTGCTGCAGTTTTCTTCTCTGAAACAAGGGACGATGATAACACGAAGGTCAGAATGGGTGTTTAGGAGCATTAGATACATTGCCTAGCACTTTAAAAAGGTTAACTGTTGGGTATTACCACCCCAACTTTATTCCTTCAGAGAGAGATAGGGGTTCACAGAAGTGAGGCAAATTTATGGCACTTACTTGAAAGGTGAGGTCATTAAACCAAAGCCATCATTGGAGTGAGTTGCTCCCTGACCCCAATATTTGTAAACCACGCTTTGTGCTAGGCACTGTGCTAAGGGTGTGTCAGGCCCTGCCTCATTGGATTCTCCCAAGGGTTTCATGATGTAGATACCATTATTGCTCCCATTTTATAGGTAAGGAAATAGAGGTTCACACAGGCTAATTAACTTGCCCAGAGTCACATAATCAGGAAGTGAAGGAGCCAGGAGTCTGACTCCCGTGTCAGTCTCCATCACTACAACAGCTAGCTCTTCTCACCAGCTCCCTCGTTTGGGCCCCACTCCAGTTTTGGGGACCAGAGGGAGTCAGAGCCATCACCTCCTTAACAGCATTGTCTGCTGTTTCTGTGAGGTGGGCAAGTGGGGTGTCCCTGCTTCTCACTGAATTCTTCCCTTCTGTACACTGTCCCTCTCCCTTCAGGGGTCTGAGGGTGTTGCTGGGGACTCCAAAGGCATCTCCTTGGGTCCCCTCAGGCTCTGCTGGCATTGGTGGTACCCTTGGGCTGCTTGCTGGATTCTCAGCCCCTGACCATGAGATGGTTCCACACTGATCGACAAAAAAAAAAAAACAAAAAAACACCAAACAAACCAAACAACAATAAAAAACCAAACACCATTTTGGATGTGGGCCCTGATGTGTAATATCATTATGGGACCAGCAGCACATCCCATTCCATTATCGCCTGGCCAAGCTTCTCTGAGGTGAGCCTGGCTGCAAATGGCTTTCTCCTGTCTGGGGGGGTGGAGTGGGGTGGGGGGGGCTACAGCCTCTACTTGCCCTCCACTGCTAGAGGAGAGATTTTATCTTTAATTGACAACTGGCTGCCTGCCATTGCCTCACCTCTGCTGGCCCAGGCTCCCAGCTTGATTCTCTGCTTCAGGAACAGGCTTCCCCTTGCTTCTCCCCTTCCCTCCCCTCACCCTGCTCCCTGGTGAGGTCTTGTCTTTTCCTGGACAGATGACCCTGGGTCAGGCCTTCACATTCACTGGCTCTGAGATGGGTGCTACCATTACACCCATTCTAAAGGCAGGGAAACAGGTTCAGTGAATTGCTCCACCTTACCCGGCTGGGAAGTGGCAGCTGAACTGAGGTCCCCCATATGCCCACTGACTTGAGTAAGGAGAGCAAACATGTGCCAAAGCTACATAATTCAGAGCCCTGTGCTAAACAAAAACACTGGACCCTTCTTGGGTAATTATCAGTAACTTCCAGAGGGCAACAGCTGACCATTAGTAGGTTGTGGCCTTCTGAGCGCCTCAGGGGGCACAGCCCTGAAGCTAAGCCCCTGTGTGACTGTAGGAGGGTCTAGGGTAGGGATGACATCCGAGCATCCCCTACCACCCCCGCCTCCTATCTGGGCCCAGGACTGTTCACTTCCCAGCCCTCAGCGGTCCCAGTTGTGGCCCCAGGCCCTTGTCGGCCTCAGTTCATCAGCCATCCAGTCATTACAACTGCGGCATCCCCTGGGCCTCGGCCCACACAGAATTGGTGCAATTTCAGGGAAGAGAGGAAGCCCCCTGCAAGACAAGGAGGAACACAGTGGAACCGCTGAAATGAACAAGTCTCTTCTTCCACGTTATGGTGGAGGGTGGTGGCAGCAGTGGAGATCACTGCCCAGGAGCCTAGGTCCCAGGTTAGTCTTCTTGGTGTGACCTTGGCCAGAATCACTCTTCATCTCAAGCATTTGTGTCTGGTTCTAAATGCAGTTGGGCTCCGCCGGTGATTCCTGGTGGGGGTGGGGTTAGGAGTATGCATTTCTAAAATGCTGGGGGGGCAGCCAGGGAGATCCCCACAGACACAGAAAGGAGAGGCGGAGGCAGTCACACAGCGGGCACAGCAGAACGCTCCAGATGTCTTTA
>SJXQ01008326.1:512652-534236 GCA_006408695.1 Aepyceros melampus | reverse complement strand
GGGCATGCGGACAGGGCAGTAGGGCCCAGCCTAGGCATGCCTCAGACGCACGAGGGGACAGCTTTAGAAAAGGACGACCAACATCAGGGAGGGGCAGAGCGGGCTGGGAGTGGGGAGGGAGGGCTGAGGCAGGGGCAGAGGCCAAGGTCGAAGGGGGGCACCTGGCCTCGGCTATTGCACGCATCCGCTGGCCACCAGCCAGGAAGTACAGTATTGCAACTGGTCTCCGCTCGCCCGCGGCTTCCCCTTCTCAGACCCCTGAGCCAGATGGGCAGACAGACCCCTTCCCTGCCCGTCTGCCCAGCAGCATCTTTGGAAAACAAACGGACAAAGGAGACAGAACGAAAAACCAGAAATAAAAAAAGACAAAACACCCCCTCAGTCAAGGACACAGGGAAGGTGGAGAAAGGAGTGGAAGAAGCTGCAGAGGAGCCCTGGGAAGTCCCCCAACAACTGGGGCATGGGGTGGGAGGTAGAGCCCCAATCTGGGGTGGGATGAGGCCAGTGGAGCAGTGACCCCAGGGGGCAATCTGGCCTTCCACCAGCCTCTGGCCCACAGGGGAAATGCTCCCAAGAGGGAGAGTCTAGCCTGGGACCATCCAGCTGGACTGGCAGTTCCCAGGTGTATTTTTCCTGGGATATTCCACACACACATTCGGCAGAAACAAAGAATCAGTGAATGGAAAGGGGGTTGGGGTAGGGCAAAGATCTGGGGAGACACAGCCTAACGAAGAAGACAGACCACCAAGAGCACGTGCACCACACACAGTAGTATAGTGTGTATGAATATAGATACTATATGTGCATATATGTCTCTTCAATGTACAACAGAACAAGAACATCAGACCCGACGGCTCTGGGCCCGAGGGTCACATGGGAGGTTTTCCATCAGTCCTGTGCAATCAAGGATATGAGTCTTTCCCAGCGAAAGATTCTTGCCTGGGTTCCAGAGTTGCCCTAAGCCTCTGGCTTTCTGTCTGTCTGCCTGTCTCTCTCACGTTGGTGCCGCTTTAAGAGAGGGTAGGACTTCGGCCTGGGCATAGTTGGACGAGAGGGCGTCTTGGCAGGTCTCTGTGTTTAAAGAGCACAGGTGTGAGACACTGGGACGCACGCTTTCGGCTCAACATTGCCTTCTTGAGAGGTAAGGAGTTCAGCAAAAGAAAGGGAGAAACGAAGAATGAGATGTTAGAAGGCAGGTGGCTGCTGACCCACACGCTGTGGGCTGAGGAGTAGGCCAGAGACGCAAGGCATGGGGCCTGGAGTTAAGAAACCAGAAAGAGCACGGACGGGAAGGAAAGGGCGAGCCCTTCATCATCCTTCCGCCAACCCAGCATTGGGCCACAGTGACCCATAGGTGACGTCACAGCTCAGCTCCATGCCTGTCGGGTAATGGACTCCAGGAACCAGGAGCCCTCAGGTCCCCAAAGCTGCAGTGCGGTGGGGAAAGGGATCACAGCTCTGCAGCCTGGCATGGAGGCAGCAAGGGAAGTTCCTGCCGGGGCTCTCAGCCCACAGGCCATTGCCTGCCCAGCCTGTGCTCCTCCCTCAACACAGTTCCATCTGCTGTCACCACCTAGGTCTAGCCCGCTGTCCCAGGGGCTGGTGAGGAAGGCTCCTGAGTGTGCTGCCATGTCAGGCCCAGCCCCTTTCCTCAGTCTGGCAGGAAGAGAGTCCCAGCAGCTGCAGAGTGAGTGCTGAAGAGGAAGCTCAGGGAGGACGAATGTGCCCATCTCAGGAGAGGAGGCAGGAAACCCAATACCTCAGTGAGCCCTTCCAGACATCTCCTTCTCAGCCTTGGACAGCAGTGACCTGGGCCTTCCCTTCCCCTGCCTTCCTAGCTGGGGCACAGGTAGGGCAGGCAGGAGGCTGCAGTGGGGGCAGGGACTTTGGGAGGTGATGCTCTCTGGCCAGGGCAGACGAGGCCCTGCCCCGAGGAAGCTCTGCGAAAAGGGGAGCCAGGGCTGTTGCACAGCTTCTCCTCTGACTCCCATGCACCCTCCCCTCTGGTTCCAGCTCCCAGCTTCCCCTCTCAGAAGCCCTGAGGCTGAGGACTGGTCTCCACAGTTGTCAGCAGCAACTAGTACAAACAGGAAAGGTAGCAACTCCTGCTGCTGCCTCCCCTGCTCTGCGAGGAGGGGCTGGGCCCCCGCTGAAGGGGAAGACGGTTAGAAGCCAAAGTTATGGGTACAAGCCCAAATCCAGAGGCAAGGGAAAGCAAACCATGCTCTCAGATTGTGGGCGGAAGACAGAGCTTTCTCCTAAAACAGGGAGGCCCAGGGCCTGGGCAAGCCTGAGGCCTGTGAAGAGGGCCACCTTCCCAGGCAGGGCCTAGAGCACTGCGGGGCCCTGTATACTCGCTCTGTCCTTTCCCAGGACCCTGAGAGGGAGCTGGGGCGGGCAGCCTACTCAGCGTTCCTGTTGGCGCAATCCTGTGTCAGCCCTACAGAAGCCAGAGAGCCAGGAGGGGTGTGTGGGAGCCCACCCAGCCCCCACCAAGGTACCAGGGGCCCCAGGCTGGCACTCCTGCATCATGTCGCCCAGGGACATCTGTGCCCACCATAGGGGGTGCCATGAGCATGCCCGTTCCTGTGGGAGGGAAGAGGGAAGGAGGCGGTGGGTGCCGTGGAAACTTGGGCTCCTGACAACTCGAGGGCTGCCACAGAAATAGCCGCCTCAGTTCCCTGAACCAGAAAGGCAAGTGAGAGGAGGAAACAGCTATAGGGCCCATGCTACACCGGCCACCTCACTCACGGTGTCCATGCTGGAGTCAGCGCCCCAGCACCGGTGAGCCCAGCAGCGGCAGGACCTTCCATCCTACCGGAAGAGGAGCTGGGCTCTCAGCCTGGACTGAAAGGGTAGAAGGTGCCCAGCTCTCTGTCCTGCTCCCCAGGGCTTGCCTGTCTGTGTCCCCTTCTGAGGGGCAGTGGCATGAATGGTCCTGTATCTTCTCAGCTCTTCTTCTCTTCCTCCTGAGAGCAAACAGGACGCCAGCCCCACAGACCACAGCAGGGTGGGGAGAGCCCAGGACCCACCTTGAAGAGAATTTCCTATGTCTGCCCAGGGCTGAGAAGGCACTGACTGAAATGGGAATGTTTCGAGAATATGCTCTTCCTCATTATCCCCTGCAATTCCACGAAATGGTCTGACCTTTCTGCCCAGTTCACCTTCTGGGGTGGCTTCCAGAGTCCCCGAATGCTGTCTGGCGGTGCCTCTCTCTGCCCATTCTGGAAGGGGCAGACATGGGCCTTACTTAGTCATTCCCTCCACAGAGTTGCATAATCTGGCTCTAAAAATTGCCAGGCGCCCAGCTCTGCCGTCAGGTCTAATTCCCATCAGGTGAAACAGGAAATGTCCTGGCTGAGGTGTTCCGAGTTCCCCGGGCTGAGGCGGTCCTGGCGAGCCTGGCTGGGGCGCTGGGGGCCTGCCCTGGGGAGGGGCCCCCTGCGGCTCGCCGGCCCTGGGCGTGGTGCCCCTGCGGGAGGCACTGGGTGGGAGCAGAATGGCTGCTGTCCCTGCACTTCCCCTCAGCTGCCCTTGCCCGGGGTGCACCCCTGCTCACTCTGTGACTCACAAACCTGTTGTGCTCCTGGGCTCGTTAAGTAAATGAATACACTTAATTATAGAAATTAGATGAGTCTCCGGTTCTGGCAGCGATATAGAGCACAGAGGCTGGGTGGGAGCGGCAGGTGACTCAGAGGCAGGACTGGGAGCTGGAGGGAGCAGGAGAGGAAGGAGAACTGTAGAGGAAGCAGGGGAAGCAGCGTGGCCAGCGACGCCGCAGCTCAGGGGGGTGGGGCACAGATGGGAGGCTGGCTCCGAGGCTGGGCTCCACCAAGAGGGGGACATGCCCGCATCTAGGCCGCCTATCCTGGGGCTCCGACTTGGGAACCCCTGCCTGCGCCCCACACCCCAGGGGACAGCCTTATTCCTGGTTGCTCTGGGTGTGGGATGGACAGACAGACAGACAGACAGAGATGTTCAGCTGCAGGCTGTTTGGTTACTGGTTGAAGGCCCTGAGGGATGGGGGTGCATTTGCTGTGATTTAGCTGGGAGCCTGAGGGGGAGGCAAGGCCCAGAGACACAGAGTCTAGGGGTGACGGCACCTTCAGCTGAGAATGGGAGTGAGTGGGGTCGGAGGCCTGGAAGTAATCTCCCCTCGCTCAGGCTCCAGGGCTGAACATTTTAGGGAGCTGGGTGCTGTGGACAGGAGGCTCGGGGGCCTCGATTCTCCTGTATCCTGTATGACTCCCGAAGACCCAGGAGGGATGAGGCTGGAGGCATGTGTGTGCCTGTTTGTGCGCGGGTGCTCAGGGTTGGGGAGAGCTGAGGGTGCAGCTACGAGGCCGAGTGTCCAGGGGGCGGGCTGGTGAGCGGGTGGAAGGGGTGGGCGAGCAGGGGCTTTCTCGGAGGGTAGGGCGAGCTGTATCGCGATGCCAGTGGAGACAGCCCCAGACTGGTTCCAGCCGCTCCCGCTATGTTGTTTAGGCTCCGGGACTTTCCACAGCCTTGGTGAAGAAAAGGCACATGGGTCAGGGGGGCACAGCTCCTCGCTTGAGATGCTCCATGGGATCCGTGTTCTGGGCAGTCAGTGGGGCAGGCAGCCCCAGGGCTGGCTGCAGAGGTCTGGTTCAGCTGGGAAAGGCTTCCTGGCTCTCTCTGGTCTCCAGATGGACCTCAGGGCCCCATCCTCAGCTGCTCTTTGCTTTGTCATCATTCCCAGGTAAGTTTCCCTCCAGTTGTACAAAGACCCCACAGCCCTCAGGACCCTCCTTTCTCAACCCTAAAAATCCCTAATGATCACGCACCGCTTTCCTCCCAGGGAGTTCATGCTCTGTCACATAGGTCTCATTGGTGTCTGTGCTGGTGGCTGGAGGAGGCCTGGGCCCACTCACTCCTGGACCTGAATGTAGCCCAAGTGCAAAGAAGTGCGGCGTGGTCTGGCATGGGTAAAGTTGCCAAATGCACACTGGGAGTTTGGCGATGCTAACTGCCACGCTTCCTTAGCAGGGCCTGTTTCCCAGCAACCCACCTGTTCCCTCTCGAAGGTCACTCTAATTGGTTGAGCTACATGCTTGTTGCCAAGAAGCAGTGTGGAGGCATCTTGAAAATAAGCAGCCAGGCTCCACAAGCACCCAGAGAGAGACGGTGGTGGGACCCGGGCTCCCCAGCCCCGCGCATGCTCACACGCGGGCTCCTCAGACGGGGCCTGCCCCCCAGGACCTCAGGGTCTCTCCTCTGACCTGTACCCTCACAGCCTCCTCCTCCACACCGCTACTTCCACTGAGTCTTTCCCCACACTGGATAAAAACAGGGGTGCTCAGGATTTGGCTCTGTTTGCTCAAGTCCTCCCTGGGGGGGTGGGGTCCCTGCCACCCCACCTTCCATGCTAACCACTTAGCATTCTCCAGCCAGAGCAAGGCTCCAGGTCTGAACTAGGACACAGGAGAAGCCTCGGTGTGTTTGGGGTGTGGGGGGCGGGCAGGAGGGACAGGCACACCCAGAGCCCAAGGACTGGGCTACGCAGAGGCCAAGGGTGATCACAGGAGCACAGGAGAGTGTGGAAGTATTCTGAGCACCATCCATTTAAAGCTCTAAATTTAGCTGGGTCATATCCAGATTCCAGATTGCTGCTCCTGCTTCTGCCACCTAACAGGGCACACGTCCCAGCAAAACTGGACACATAGCTCTCAGGGCTTGGTTAGGGTCAGGGTGCCCTGGGGACAGTGGTGATAAGCAGGCCAGGGAAAGGGCCTGGGAAGATATCCCTGGACATTTCCTGGGCTGGGCAGGCCAAGGGACATCCTTGTGGGGACAGAGACATCACAGGCTATTCCTACAGCAGCTACTGTCCCTGCCTCACTTGACCTTGTTTTGGTTTGGGATTTGGGGATGGTGGGAAGTAGTGGGGGGAAAGGGGTTGGACTGAAATAAGACTAGTTAAGAAGCAGCCTGCATACCCAGCTGTTTGGGGGTGAGAATTGGGGTTTATCCTGAAACTAGGCAGGCTTTTAAGAGAGGTTAGATGACAAGGACAGGGCAGAAAAGACAAAAGCATCATGGGGACTGGGCAGAAGGAACACTGAGGCTTGAGAGCCTTGATCCTCAGCCATCATGGCACTCCACCATTCCTAACATTTCAGTCCCACTTGGTCAGGCCAGGAATCCCCTAGCTCCACTGTGGATGGAATTACAGCTTTCCCTTGAACTCTCTAAATCCTTCAGACCATGCCTCAGAGCATACCCCCTCTCCCTGCCCACTCCCAGCCCCTGGTCACCTTCTGGCTCTACCTGGAAGGGACAGTCACATCCCAGGGGCTTGCACAGCTGGGCTGCAGGACCCCCAGTGTAGGACAGAGGAGGTAGGGCCTGTGCCAGGCTCTCTGAAGACCTCACAACAGAACCCCATTCTCACCCTGACTCCTGAGACTCCTGGGAGTCTCCTGGGACTACTCACTTAGGAAGTCTGAGCTGTGTTTAAGGGAGGCCTAGGTGAAGGCTAGCAATGACACTGTGGAGTCAGGCCTAAACGTCACAGCAGGAACCAGAGGAAGGGAAGGTGATCAAATGGAAGGAGTGGGCAGGAGCCCTGATCTGCGGTTCCTTCTCCCTCCAGCACTTGTCTTTCCTGAGGGCACCTGGAGGGTAGGGGGGCTCTGTGTACTTTCTGGGGATGTTGCAGGCCTTTCTAATCCATGGACTAGAACATCAGGGGACCCATCCTAAAAGCGAGGGTGCGTCCAAGGCAGAGGAGATGGTGGCCATGGCCTCAGAGGAGGAGGGGACCTCAAGCTCCGTGGGGGACACCGGGGAGACTCAGCTCCATGGGGGCTCCCCCCCTGCCCGGCCTGGGGAGCCATACCTTTGCGGACACTGCCATCGGCGCAGGCATAGTCCCCGGCGCTGAGCAGGAAGCAAGCAGCTGCCTTCTTGTTTCTGTCTCGGGTGCCGGAGCGGCGCAGGGCCCTGCGCTCTTCAGGGGTGGGGGTGGAGGCCAGGGGCTGGGTGAGGCCGGCTCCCTCCTCGTCCGACAGCACCGCATTGGCATCGCCATTCTGCTTGGAATCTAAAGGGGCAGACAGAAAGGAGGCAGCAGGAGGGCTGATCCCTGACCTAGAGCATCACTTACCAACCCACAGGGAGAGTGCTGCCAGAACAGGGGGTGGGCCTGCTCCTGGGGGCAAAGAGTGGGATGCTGGCTTTCCTCTCAGTCTTGGCTGGAGATGGAGCCACAGATACCCCAAAAGCAGAGACTCCCCAAGCTGGCCCTGTGAGATCAGCCCAAGGCAGGCAGTAGAGTCTGCTGCCTTCTTGGGTCTGGCTCAGGCTGACACTTGGATGAGTATGCATTCCCTGGGAAAGTGTCTGGCTTGATGGGATTAAACTTACAGAGTGGTTTCCACAGCTGTCTTGCTGGGCCACCTGATGGCATTTACTCTTAGTCACCAGGTATTCCAAGCCAGAGTTGATGCCTGAAGGATTCAGAGCCCTTTGTCTCACGGGCTTACTTGTGTCTTAGGGGAAGACACCCCCGCCACACACCCCGAGGGGAAGAGGCTCCAATCCTGCTCCCACTGCTGTATGCTCTTAGTCCCGACCCCTGCTCCACCGGACAGGCAACAGCACAAGCAAAGCTTCTCCCTGGGTCTGGAGAAGGGGGGTGGCCAGTTGGTCTGAAGGCAGGGACCAGGAAGGCCCTTACTGTGACGGAGAAGTTAGGGTCAGGCTAAGGCACAGCTCATGGTGCCACAGGCGAAATGTGCATGGCAGAAGCCTGGGGACTTGCACAGTGTGATATTAACTTACCCTCTGAGCCCTGAATGGACCTCAGGGTAGAAGTGAAACTCCCTGGGGTACTGGCTGGGAGATTTCTGTCCAGGAATCTGGGAAGAAGGTACCGTTTTGGTGGGGGATAGAAGGGGAGCCTAAAGGGTCCCATCAAGGTCTTTGAAAGACCCATGCCCTTGAATGACCCTGGCATGTAGGATGGACCCCCACCGACAGGCCACAGGTGAATATCCTGAGCCAGGCACCTCCCCACAAGGACAAGTCCTACTTTATCCCCAGAGCCACACCCGGAGGGAGCTGCTGTCTTATGAGCAGCTCCCCCGTGGCCTGGCATCCAGTGGACGCCCCCATATTAGGAACCTTATACCTCTCTCAGGAGCTCATCCCATACTAACAATTGGGTTCCCACTCTCCAACATAACTGTGTTGCTGTGGATGAAGCCAATTTCCTTTCACCTCTTGACTCAGATAGAAGCTAGCTTTCCTGAGCTGGCCTTTCCCATCCTTGGATAGCATGATTCAGACCCTCAGGTCTGGTTATTCCACCTTGCAGCTACCAGTTTTTTCCCTTTCCTTTCCTCTCTCCCAACACTGTCTGGGCTGCTCCCTCTTGGTTCCCTTGCATCCGTGTTAAACCCCAGGCCCAGGACTCAATCTAGCTTGTGCCAAACAGAAGGCAGCCTCCCACAACCATTACGTTATCACATTTATTAGGCCAAGAGACACCAGACTCGAACGTTTGGAAAGAAATGATTCATGTGTTGATGCTCCTCAGGAGAACAGCTGCCCTCCTCTCCAGCTAATAATGACAGTGCCTGATATTTGTAAAGTGGGTTTAACTTCTCAAAGTACTTTCATGTCTGTCATTCATTTGGGGCTTGTCCAAGTCTTGGAAGTAAGATATTGATAGCATTTCTGTTTTACAGCTGAGGCATTTATACCCAGAGAGGGTGAATGACTGGCCTGGGGGCACACAGCACACTGGCCAAGAAAGGATTAGAAACCCAGGCTTCTCATTCACAGCCCCAGGCACTGCCCATAACAACCTAAATTTCGTGGGATACTCATTCTACAGAGCCTGATGTTCAGGAGGCTATCAGAAAATGGAGATTCAGCCTCAATACTGTGCCTTCCTAAACGCATGCCTTATATGTAGGGTAGCCAGTGCGACAAGAGCACAACCCCGAACTCCAATCACTGAGTTTCCGTTGGGAGCTCCCCTGGCTGCTACGGGAGAGGCGGCTTTCCTCACCTGCCCGTTTCCTCTCAACCACACCCTCTTCTGGGGCAGGGGGGCTGGCATCACTGTAGGTGCTGTCCCTGGGCGAGGTCTCCTGTGACTTGCAGTAAATGGGCGACTCCAGCCGGGGCGGCCGAGGGACATGCTTCTTCCGTTTCTTGGGCAGCTTCTGCTGGCCATGGCCAGAGAGTAGTACATGCCGAAGTTGTTCACAATGACGGGCACGGGCATGGCAATGGTGAGCACGCCGGCCAGGGCACACAGCGCCCCCACCAGCATGCCGGACCACGTCTTGGGGTACATGTCCCCATAGCCCAGTGTTGTCATGGTGACGACGGCCCACCAGAAGCCGATGGGGATGTTCTTGAAGTCGGTGTGGTCATTGCCCCGCGGGTCGGAGGGCCTGGCGCCGATGCGCTCCGCGTAGTAGATCATGGTGGCGAAGATGAGCACGCCCAGCGCCAGGAAGATGATGAGCAGCAGGAACTCGTTGGTGCTGGCGCGCAGGGTGTGGCCCAGCACGCGCAGCCCCACGAAGTGGCGCGTGAGCTTGAAGATGCGTAGAATGCGCACGAAGCGCACCACGCGCAGGAAGCCCAGCACGTCGCGGGCCGCCTTGGATGACAGGCCGCTCAGTCCCACCTCCAGGTAGAAGGGCAGGATGGCCACGAAGTCGATGATGTTGAGCAGGTTCTTGACGAAGTCCAGCGTGTCCGGGCAGCACACGATGCGCACCAGGAATTCCAGCGTGAACCACAGCACGCACACTCCCTCGATGTAGGTCAGGATGGGCTCCGTCTCCACCTCCCGCCGGAAGCGCACGCTGGTAGTATTCCCCACCCGGTGAATCTCCGTCACGTTGCGGTCGATGTTGAAAGCCTCGTGGGTCTCCAGGCAGAAGGTGGTGATGGACACCAGGATGAAGAAGAGAGAGGCGAAGGCCACCACCTACGGCAGGGAGGAGAGTGAGGGCAGCTATGTCAGGAATGGATGCGCCCAGCGGGGATAGGGGCCTCTGCCTGTGGAGGGAGGGGCCACAGGTCACGAGGTGGGATTAAGGTGGGGGGCTGGAATTCCCTCCCCCGAAGGTCTTCATCCGTGTGTTGTGAGTTGCTCAGCCCTGTCCAACTCTGCTACCCCATGGACTATAGCCTGCCAGGCTCCTCTGTCCATGGAATTCACCAGGCAAGAATAGAAAGTGGGTAGCCATTCCCTTCTCCAGGAGATCTTCCCAAGCCAGAGCTTGAACCCGGGTCTCCTGCATTGCAGGCATATTCTTTACTGTCTGGGCCATGACGGAAGCCCTTTCTCCATGTGCTTGCTAAGGCAGTACTTCCCAGGCCTTGTCAGATACATAGAAGTTAGAGGCTGCTCTTGGCTGGAAGGAGCTGAGCAGAGAACCATAGCTGCCCCATCCTGCCTACTGCCTACCTCTGCCCACCTCTAACCCTGTCGTGCTCTGAGCTTCTCAACCTGGAATGGCTATATAAGCCTTCTGGGAACCTTGTTAAAATGCCACTCTGATTCAGGAGGTCTGGGGCAGGGCCTGGGCTTCTGCATTTCTAACAGGCTCTCAGGTGAGGCTGCTTGTCCACAGACTGCAACTCGAGTAACTAGACTTTAAGGCAGTGGTCCTCAAAGTGAGGGCCTGGACCAGGAGCATCAGCATCAGCATCAGTTGGGAACCAGTCAGAAATGCCAAGTCGCAGGCCCTACTCAAACCTACTGAATGACAAATGGTAGGTGGAGGATCTAATGTTTCAACAATCCTTCCCGGTAATTCTGATACACACTAAGTTAAGAGAGCCACTGCAGTAAGGAGTACCTAGAGGCAAGGAGCTGGCCTTCTACCTATTAAGTTCTGGCCGTGACCCACATCTTCAAGCCCTGTCATAGCCTCTCTGGCCAGTCTCTCACCCTAGGAAGTCCCAGCTGACTGCCCAGATGGTGAGAAGCATTTGAAGGAAGACAGCCTGCTCCAAGGCAGGAGACAGGGTAGTCTGTGCAGAATATCGACTCTGTCCCTTCTCAAGAGGCTTCCCTGGTGGCTCAACAGTAAAGAATCTGCCTGCAATGCAGAAGCGGCAAGAGATGCAGGTTCGATCCCTGAATTGGGAAAGTCTCCTGGAGGAGAGCATGGCAGCCCACTTCAGTATTCTTGCCTGGAGAATCCCATGGACGGAGTCTGGCGGGCTATGGTCCATAGGGTTGCAAACATTGGACACGACTGAGCACGCACGCACACCCGCCCTTCTCAAGAACTGACATTTCCTGAGACGCTGAGCGCCAATAAAAAATAAACTGCACCCACTGGGATCAGAGTGTGGCAACAGCCGATCTAGACAGCTGCCGAGATCGTAGCTAGAATGATGACAGCGGCACTCAGCAGAGGAACGGCTGGGTTTAAGTGTCCAATCATTATGAATGGAGATGAAATGCATGTGTAATAACACCAATTACGGAGCCTTCATTTGTTATTCATGTGATACCATTCACCACTGTCAGGGTACTGGTTGCTGGGGTCCATGGCCCCCGCTGTAGCCTGTCCTACTGGGAGAGTGGAGGTAGGTTTGCTCCCTGAGCAGAGGGCTGAGCTTAAATAAGATACATGAGGGAAGACTGTGCCCCATGACCACCTGGCAACCCCCAACGCCCACCCTACTCTGATTTCCACCTGACCATGGCATTGCCCCCTATCTAATGATGCTCCCCAGAGATGCTTTCCTCCCTGAGAGTCTGTAGGTGTGGGCGGACACACCTTGTTCTTAGTACCGCAAAACACCAAGGGGGAATATAGAGGGAATGGCGCTCTCCAGGTGGCGCTAGTGGTAAAGAATCCTCCTGCCAATGCAGAAGATGTAAGAGACAGGGGTTGGATCCTGGGTAGGGAAGATCCCCTGAAGTAGGAAGTGACAACCCGCTCCAGGATTCTTGCCTGGAAAATTCCACAGAGGAGCCTAGTGGTCTACGATCCACAGAGTCACAACGAGTTGGACACAACTGAGCACGCATATGCTCATGAGCTGGGAAAATGAAGCAAGAAATAGTGCCTCCAAGGATTTCTGGAGCAGAAGTGAGTCTGAGACAGGAACTTTGGGGAGGAACATTCATTAGTTCTCTATACTGTGCCTGACACACTTGGGCATTCTGTCTTATCACCTTCAGCCTTCCCTATGAGGTAGGCCCCATTATCCCACTTTCCAAAGGAAGGGCTGAGGATCAGAGAGGTTATATACTTGCTAAGGCCACACAGCCTTAAAGGGATGGAAACCAGATTTGAACTCAGCACCATTTACTTTCTTTTCACACCTTCCAGGCAGGGTCAATTCATAAACCCAGGAAAGTCATATCTGAATTATCAATACTTCTCCCAGCCAGCTCTCTGATGACTGCTAATTTCACCCTTAGGAAATTGACTTGGGACAGACACTCACCACACACTAAACTAAGACTTATTTACACTTGAGCATGGACAGGTTGATCAGATACAGTTAGTTAGGAGAAGCAGATTAGCAGACCACAGACATGCTTTCCCACTTGACAACTCTGTCTGTAGCTTCTGTCTGCTTCTCCCCATGAAGGTGAATTTCAAGTTCCCTGTCTGGTTTCATTTTTCTTCTCATGAGGAATGGGCTGTCAAGACAATACGGCTGACATGGGCATTAGGCAAATAGCTCTAGCCCATAGGTTTTTCAAGGCCATCCAGAGATGAGCTGGTGGAGGCACGTGTCCAGTGCCTGTGGTGATCCAGGAACCCCGAGTCCTGGCGCTGCTCTCCAAAGCACAGGAGGTGGGGTGACGGCGGGGGGGGGGGTGTTCAGCATGTCCCATCTCTGCCAGGAAGCCTGGGAAGCAGAAGCCTGCACTCTCAGAAGGAAATGTGAGCCAGGAGAGTTGGCCCACCTGGGAGCCCAACATGAAGTTAATGAGTGATTTGGATAAACAAGTTCACAAAAAGCTACCAAGGGACGGAGCAGAGAGTGCAGGGAGAGGCGGGGAGCGGAAGAAGGGTGCTGTGGCGCCGGGACCCTCTCCCACCCGAAGAGCCAAGGTGTCTTCCTCAACGCCATCCCATGGGCTCCTTCTGCGGCAGTCCCAACGGGTGCCAGCCACCCCTCAATTCCTGCACTGTTCACTCGCTATTTAAAAAAACACTGAACCATCCCATTTACTTACTTCCAGCCCTCCCTGCTCCTCTCTCAGAGTGAGGACAGAGAAAGGGGAACCCCATGTGCCCACCTCTCAGGGCCAACAGAGGCAAAGACAGGGAAAAGGACTTGATGAGGGTTAAACTGGGGCTGAGTCCCCTGACTCACAGATCTTTCCTCTTGGCCCCTTTGTCAAAGGTGGGACAGTCCTCCTTGATGAAACCTACATGGGGCCTCAGTCTCCCGTGTGGCCCCTCTGGGCTGGTCCCAAAAAGCATTCACTCCCCGAGGAGACAGCCAGAGCTGATGCCGAGCCCTGATGGACGCAGTGGCCTGCGCTCTGGCAGGTTGCCCCATATCGGGTTCTGGGGTTACAGGCTCCCCTTCAGCGCCCAAATTATTCCTCTCTCCTCTAAATTATTCCCCAAGCCAAATTATGTTGTAAGTGGTGGCCCTACTTTCACCCAGCCTTTGCCCTTTGGTGGCAAGGATACTGCTGTCTTTCTCACAACTCTTTTTGGTCTGTGATTTTTTTGCTTTTCTTGCTTGCACGGCACAGCATGTGAGATCTTAGTTCCCAGACCAGGGATCGAACCCACTCCCCCTGCACTGGAAGCACAGAGTCTTAACCACTGGACCATCAGGGAAGTTCCATTCTCACAACTCTTGATTGGGACGTTAAAGGGACCAGGGAGGAGGCAGCTGTACTACCCAACTTAGAGGTCAAGGCCTCACACTTGAGCCTCCTATCCAGTCCCTCCACCCCCACCCTGGGCCGTTCTGCCAGCTGGCAGGGCTCCTCAGAGGACTGCCCATCGGCCCCTGTCCCACACGGGGCTGTGCGGCCTCAGGGAGCTGAGACTGAAGAACGTGCACTCTGTGTGCGTTCCCTCGCTACGCAGTGGGACGGTACTAGCGTCCCTAGTGGTGTTCCTGCAGGACTGGGTGAGCTTCGACACAGCACACGCCTGGCACACAGTGAGCCCTCAGTAAACGGCAACAGAGCTGAGGGGGGCAGGGGGCCCCCTTGCAGCTTCTGAGGACGAGTTGGATCTGGAACCCAAACTATCACAAAGTCTTTGCTTTTCAGAAGTGAGATTTAGAAGGTTGCTAAACTCAACGTCCTTTCTGCTGTTTACAGATGACAAAACTCGAGGCCTGGAGACAAGTGACTTGCCTGGTTCCCATGGCCAAAGTTGTCCCTTCTTTCCCTTGCCTGGGGAACAGAAGGCATGGATTTTGCTGGAAGTTAAAACTGTCCAGGTAGAAAGCCGCCCGTGTGAACTGGTTTGGCCAGCAGCAGCCCCTCTCCTGCAAGGTGGGAGGATGCAGGGGTTCAGTCTGCCCTGGACAGGAGGGTCCTAGCCTCTGTGAAGGAGCACCCTGCTCCTTCAAGCTTCTTGGCCTCCTGGGCCCCTCGCACTGGCCGGCTGTATCCTGTTGGGGACCCATCTGCTCCCCGACACCCAACTGTTTCAGCTGGTGGGCCACCCCTTTGACCAGTGTCCTTCACCGAGCTCATTCCACAGCTGTCCTTGGCAGTGCAGGACACACACTATGTAAAGTCACACACTCCTGGGTGCAAGCTGGCTCTGCCTTGGGCAAGCTTCTTGATCTCTCTGAGCCTTAGGATCTTTGTTCATAAAATGAAAAATCAAGTACCTACTATGTGCCAATACTGTTCTGGGTGCTGTGGAACAGCAGGAAGCAAAACACCTTGCCTCTCAGACTGTCAACAAATAAACAAGTAAAATATAGTATGTCAGATGGTATCAGTGTTAGGGAGAAAAATAAAGAGAAAGGAGGTTAAGGAGTGAGAGGGTGGGGGGGCTATTTCAAATAGGGTGGTCAGGCAAGGCCTCAGTGCCAAGGTGCTGGAAGCAGAGACCTGAAGAAGTGAGAAAGCAAGTTAGGTGAAGACCCAGCAGAACTCCAGAGGCAGCAGGAACAGGCAGTGCAAAGGCCCTGAGGCTACAGCATACTGCAGAGCTAACAGGAGTGCCTCTCTAATAGGGTTGTTTCGAGGATTAAAAGAAATGATATTTGTAAAACTTAGCACAGAGCCTAGAGTGGCTCAGAAATCTGGCACAGGCTGGGTCGGGGGGGGTGGGGAGGAGGTGACAGACACCAGTCATTGGGAACTGACTACAATCAGCAGAGCAGGGGAAGGGAGCCCAAGGAGGAAGGGCCAAGGAGACAGATGGACAGATAAACATAAGAAGACTCATGCCCAAAAACCTATATTAAGGATGAAGTGTAGGAGAAGAGAATTTGAGAACACAGCCAAAGACACTTGCAGAGGAAGATCTGAGGGGATGGATGTGGAGCTGAGCCTTCTGGGGAAGCGAGATCCTGGTGCCCAGGCAGCACTGGGAAGGCTGTGGGCAGCCCTGGGGGCTCAGAGGCAGGAATGGAGAGGGAGTCTGCCAGGCAAGGCGTCTCTGAGATGTCCCTGGGCTCTGGGTGAGGGCCTGTACTGTGATGCCCAGGCAAGGCGGCTTTGATTTGTCCCTGGGCTCCTGGGTGAGGGCCTGTACTGTGATGCCCAGGCAAGGCGGCTTTGATCTGTCCCTGGGCTCCTGAGTGAGGGCCTGTACTATGATGCCCAGGCCCCAGCCAAAGGCCCCCTGCTCCTCTCCCTTCATAGGCTGCCCTGGGCCTTCCTGTCCTAAGCCAGGACCCTCTGGTTCCAGTGTCAGAACCAGCCTCTACCATGCCCACCCTCTGCCAAGTCAGCACTTGGGGGGCACTCAGGGCCACTGAGCTGCCCAGAGCTGGTGAGTCCCAGCACCAGAAGGAATTCAGTCCAGCCCAGATCACTGGCGAAGAACTTATTCAGACAAATGTGACTCCAGGCTCTTGCCCATCCACCAGAATGCCCCTGCCCCTGAAGACTTTCTGTCCCATGCTGTCCTATCTCTGCTCTGGCTGGTCTCTTGGCCAGGAAATTCCCTTCTTCTCTAACTCTGCATGCTTAAGCACTACCCACTTTGAATATTTATTTATATATTTATAACCTGCTTCCTTCTAAAAATTATTTAAGGGAGCTAAGTCATTATCACGCAGGGCCTACCCAGTTTAACTTCTATTAATATTTCCTCGTTGAAACTTCCCTGCATACCAACCCCCCTCCAAAAGCGATAAATCCCACACAGTGGTGGGATGTGTGGCTTCTCCCCCACCTCCTATTGAACTTCATCTTTTAAGACTGCTGTGGCCCCTCTCATGATATATGTGTATTATCTTTACCATTTCCGGTCTCTCAATTTTCTCTGGCTGCCACCTACTCCACCTGACCTGGCTCTCTTCAGGAATAGAGCCCATCTTTAACTCATCTCTGTAAAAGCCACCCTGGTACCTGGCATGTAGTATGTACTCAATAAATATTTTCTGAATGACTAAAGCCAAGATGACTGATTGCCTGCTCCCTCTCCTGGTCCTAAGGAGCCTGTCATGAGGAGAGATGACAAAGGGGCGCCCAGGAATCCCTCCTGGCACCTGGGCTCTCAGACCCTGTGGCTCTCCAAGGTGGGCCAAGCCTGCTGCCTGATGGGGACCCCTGCCAGGGGCAGGTAACCTCACCCAGCTGGAGGAATACCCCAGCAGGGAGCTGGGTTAGGTTGAGGCAGGCTGGCTGCCCAGGAACAAAGGTGGCATGCGTACCCTGGTGCCAGCATCCCAGGCCAACACTGACCATGGCAGAGGAGCGGGGCCTGGGGGCTCCTGGTTCCTAAGGCCTAGCTGCCTGACTCTGTTCGTGCCTACCCCTCCCCCAACTCTCCAAAATAGCCCAAGTTTATTTTATCCCTTCCTCTACCTTACACCCCACCCAAACGGTGACAAACAGAAACACCTCATCATCCAGAGACAAGATGTTCAGAGACAAATGTTGGTCTGTTCAGACCAAGAGAGGAAAACAGAAAACAAGCCCAGGAGGAGCCTGGGAGGCTGCCTAAGGGCAGAGACAGGTGTGAGGGTGGGAGGCAGGCTCTGGCCTGACACAGCTCCTGCTCCTGGGAAGGAGGCAGAGGGGCTGCCCTGGGGCGTGCCGGCACTGTCCTCCCAGGGGTGCTACGGAAGCCAGGGCACCCAGCCTCCTACTCAGGTTCCTAGCCCTTTCTCACCCAGAGGGCATGGGGACCTCAAGCCCCGGCCTCACTTAGAAGCCTGTCATGCCCACCAAGTGGCTGGTACCAGGCAAATCCGGGCAGGAGAAGCCAGGGTTTTCAGAAAAGGTGAGCAGGAAGCAAGCTCTGCATTTCCTTCCTAGAAAGCCTTGGTTTCATTCCTCTGCCCAGGCCATGGAAAACCTGGTCTCCTCTCTCAACCAAGCCTTCTTTCTTTTTGTCCTATAAAAGCCCCACAGTGAGGGAAAGAAAGAGCAAGCAAGCTCAGGTGTGGGCAACTCTAGGGAGCAAGGAGGTGGGGCTTTAATTCAGAAGGAGATGTGAAGGAAAGGATGGGAGGATAGCAGAGGGCCTCCTGAAGTCAGAGGCCCTCTCCAAGCAGAGCCCCAGGAGGTGGCAGAGGCAGGGGACAAGCACACACGGGGATGCCCAAGATCTGGGCTTAGATCCTAGTTCTACCACCAGCTATGTGACCTTCAACAAGCCCCTCTGGTCTCCGTTTCCTTCTCTGTAAGCTAAGGCTAATACTCCCTGCCTCACATGGGTCAGATATCAGAAAGAGGCCCCAGTGCCAGCACCTGACGCACAGTGGATGCCTAGGCGATGTGAAACCCCAGCTCCGGCTGCAGTGGGATCCCGTGGGGTAACCTCCTCTACTCAGAAGGGAAACATCATGAGAAAACTCAATCCAGGTACTGATTTACCCAAAGGAGGACTATCATCCTTAAGAGGGCCAGTAACTGGACTTAAGCCAGATCAGCCCTGGCAACCTCTGGGGACAGGGATAAGGGAGGTGAGCAGCCCAGGGTCCCATCCATCAGGCCTCATGTCAGCTGTCAGAAAAGGAGGAAGGCCCGATTTTAGAACTCTGGATGCTGCTCAAACCCTGACTGGTCCCCTACAGTCTGGGAAGCCACCCTCACCGTTGCTGAGCCCTCCCTCTGCCTAGATCGCAGGCAGTGGGCAGATGGGGCCAAGACAAGCCCGCCCCTTGCGCCTGCTCCCAGGTCAGGCCATGGGAACAGAACCCCAGCAGCAGCCGCCCATGGGCACAGATGCAGCGAAGGGAGCGGGGCGAGCCCAAAGGGGATGGCTCGTGGGCCAGGCCGGTAGCTAG
This sequence comes from Aepyceros melampus, assembly GCA_006408695.1. Taxonomy (NCBI): domain Eukaryota; kingdom Metazoa; phylum Chordata; class Mammalia; order Artiodactyla; family Bovidae; genus Aepyceros; species Aepyceros melampus. Next base: position 515,819 of record SJXQ01008326.1, on the reverse strand, counting down.
GCAACGGCCTCCCATCATCATCTCAGTTTATTTTCCGTTTGTATCTGTTTTGCTTCTGTCATAACGCGCTACTCAAATGACCAGCTGCTGTGTGCAGAGAGATGCCCGGGGTCAGTGGGAGGCTCCTCTACCCTTACTGGCCCTGGAAGCCCCCATCCAGGGACGAGGGAGGCAGCAGGAAAAGGCCTGAGGGAGGGAAGGTATGCACACAGACCCAGAGGACAGCACTGTGGGGATGGGGGTGCGTGTTACTGGCCTGGGGTAAACAGAGCTCGGAGAACACAGCCCCAGAAACCCTGTACCTCAGGCCTGGAAGCGTAACTGAGTCAGTGTCCCTTCTGACGTCCCCATCTGCCCCTGCGTTTTCTGATGTCATCCACAGCAGGTACAGAAGCTTGGAACACCTCCCAGACCAGGGTAAGAAATGAGCCACCTCAAAAGCACGATAACAAGAGCATGTGATCATCTGAGGAGCAATGGAGCCCTGCCTTTGAGTCCCAGCCCACCGCTCTCGAGCTGTGTGACCCTAGAGAAGTTGTCTGCCCTCTCACAGCCTCAATCTATTAAATAAGGATAATATTAATACCTCCGCTGGTAGTTTACTGGGAGGATTAATGCAAAGTACCTGCATGGAGTGCTCAATAAATGGCAGTTGCTATCAGTTAATTTTTTAAACTTTTGTACTCTCATTCGTGTGTCCGAGGAACAGCTGAAGGCTTGCCTTGGCTTGTATTCCTCTGTAGGAAATGAGCCCCTTCTGGCATGAGCTCCATACAGCTCTGCACATCAGTGTTAATAACCAGAAGGCAAGCCGCGTGGGGTGGTTTGCTGGTTCTATTATTTATTAGTTAAGTGTCTATGATAAGACACTTAACACCTCTGAATCCTGGTTTCTTTGTTAAGTGGGAAGAACTTACCCAGCCCAGCCCCAAAACTTCTGACCTCCACTGGACTGCCCTGGCTGCTGTGATTCTATTGATATATCAAAAGGGCCAAGTATTATATCTGGGCTCATGGAGGACTTCTAGAGGCTAACTAGGGTCTGAGCTTACTCACAGAGCCCCAGCTGGGCCACTCGGCAGTGAGTTAAGGACAAAATAAATGTACTGATGGTACAGCCCCTTGGAATCCAAGGGAGAGGAAACTGAGCGGCAAAAAGTCTTCAGAGACCCCAGAATGTTCAGAAACAGGGCCCCTAAGCATCTCATCTCATTCCTGCTTCCCTGGCATGCTTTCCTCAACTCCACCAAGTTAAATCAGCCTCCTCCTCCCTCTACTGCCAACTTTCAAAGAACCTAAAGGATCTGCACTTGTCTCTGCCCCCTCCCCACCTCTCTCACCATGCACACAGCTGAAAGCGGACACCAGCAAGGCTAGAGGACTGCATGAGAAGCCCATGGGATTCACAGTCTGCCAGGGCCTCTCTGAGCCCTCACCTTCTGAGCGGGTCTCAGGGCTGCAGGGGAAGAAACAGAGATGGCACCCTAGCTTTGCTCTCAGTCCTGAAACCAATCCCTGCCTTCCAGTGGTTGCCCAAGGATGTATGCCTCAGCCGCTGACCCCTCTGCTCCTCCCTCCTCTTAGACACAGGAGATGCATGTGCCCTGGTAGAGCATTTATGCCAGCCTGGCCCCTCCCTGCAGCCCCATTTCCCAATCTCCTGCTCTCCCCTGGGGGTGGGGGGAGTGGAACTTTTCCTCCCATGACTGGGTTGAGGCTCAGCACCAGAGGTGCTGAGGAAGGCGGCAGAGCTCTGAGACTCATTAGTGTGACAACTTGGGATGCCAGAGGTAACTACCAGCTTCCGACGCAGGAGAGTGTCCCTACACCCAGATCCAATGCATCGCGTTGGTCTTCAGTCTCCCAGACAGACCCCAGCCAGGCTTGAGATCAGACACTAACCTCCAGGGTTCTCTTTTTTAGAGAATCTAAAGCCATCCTTCAGGGTTTTTTTTTTTTTTAAGATGCTTAAGCCTACCTCTCCACCACCCCCTTCCACCTAAAAGGATTAGGGAAAAGTGGATTGACTTGAGGAGGGGGTGGTGGGAGGGGACTAGATCTTGCCTAAATCAAAGTGGAACTTTTCCTCCCATGACTGGGTTGAGGCTCAGCACCAGAGGTGCTGAGGAAGGCGGCAGAGCTCTGAGACTCATTAGTGTGACAACTTGGGATGCCAGAGGTAACTACCAGCTTCCAACGCAGGAGAGTGTCCCTACACCCAGATCCAATGCATCGCGTTGGTCTTCAGTCTCCCAGACAGACCCCAGCCAGGCTTGAGATCAGACACTAACCTCCAGGGTTCTCTTTTTTAGAGAATCTAAAGCCATCCTTCAGGGTTTTTTTTTTTTTTAAGATGCTTAAGCCTACCTCTCCACCACCCCCTTCCACCTAAAAGGATTAGGGAAAAGTGGATTGACTTGAGGAGGGGGTGGTGGGAGGGGACTAGATCTTGCCTAAATCAATCTACACTTCCTCCTGCCCCCCCACCCCATCCATCCCCATCACCTATTTCAAGCAGTAACCTGAACCAGGGCTTTCTGGGAAGCCAATTTGTGCTGCAGCAGGAAGAAAGCAGCAGCAACAGATCTGGGATCATCACCAGGCAGCCTGTGGCTGGCCACTGGCTGTAGGAGCCGAAGGGCCCAGAACCTTAGGCTCTTCCTGTCTGACTCTCATCCCAGCAGAGGCCAGGACAACTCTGGTGTCCAGAAAGCCTCAGGGGCATAGCTTGGGGCAGGCATCTTGACTTATTTTGCTCTTCCCGCTTGCTGCTTCTTGGGAAAAAGAAGGACTCTCCCAAACCTGGTGTTCTGGTCCCAGTTCTGCCTGTTATGGCTAAAGAGCTGAAGCCTGAGGCCCCTTCTCTAGAACTCACAGTTCTTAGCACACTGAGCTGCTGGGAGGGTTTCTATGAGATGGGACACAGTTCAGTTCAGTTCAGTCGCGCAGTCGTGTCCGACTCTGCGATGGGACACAAGGAAGGAGCAAACCCCACGACCTGCCAGATCGGCCACTTACACCCTAGTTTCCCTCCCATTGGCCCAAATCCTGCCTGACCCCAGCTCAAGGCTTCACTCCAGCTCTCCAGGGCTCTGTTCTTCAGAGGAATTGGGGGTAGATGTAGAGAGGCCGCCCGAGCAGGAAGGAGGGGGTGGAAAAGCAAGAGC
>SJXQ01008326.1:498675-510377 GCA_006408695.1 Aepyceros melampus | reverse complement strand
GCTCTGGGCACTGGTGAAGGAGTCTCCCGGGTGGCGGCCGAGCAGCCAAGGACACCTGCAGGCTTCCTGGGCTGCGCCGAGAGGGAGCCTCAGCGCAGCGCCCCGGCGCCGGGCTCCTGCGATCTGGCGGCGCCGGGAGCCACGCCATCCACGCGTTTACCCATCTCTGGGCGGGGCGCTGGCCTTGGCCCGCAGCAGGGGGCGGGCGAGAGGTGGCCTAGAGACGGGGGGTGCCTCCCGGCCGGCGGGCTGCGGCCCTGAGGGCTCTCCGTCTCCCTCCGGCGTTGGCAGCGGACGCCACTCCGCGGGCGCCTTTTCCTCCCAGCCCCGCCTCGCTCGGGCGCGCCCTCCGCGGGGCGGGGTGGGCGGGGCGCGGCTCCGGGCCGACCAGGCTAGCTGCAGGGCCCCGGCGGCCGAGCTCTGCGTTCCTCCGCGGAGCCGAGCCGAGCCCAGCTCAGCCAGGCGCGTAACCCCCTCGCCGCCTGCGCGCCGCTCTTGCGCGCCTCCGCCGCCATCCTCTCCCGCCCCCTTCGGCCCCGCTCCCCGCCTTCCTAGAACCCGCAGCTCCTCCCACTGCAGTCCCGCGGCCCCCGAAGCGCTCTCGACCTCTGACCTCTAACCTCTGCCTGTCCCTTCTGGCCGCTCCGGTTTCCTCCTCCCGATCCAGGCGATCACTCTGTTGCGGTTTAATTGTGGCTGACTGGAGGCCGGGGGCGGGGGGGTGGGGGTGGGAGTGGTGCGGAGAAAAGAGTGGAGAGACAGTGCCGCTAGGAAGAGGCTGCCCCTTCCTGCCCCAGACATTGTGTTAGGGCCTCCTGACGACTCCACCCCAAACTGGGTCCAAGATCCCCGTCGTCCTGATGCTGGCCTCTGTCACAGTCACCGAAGCCCCCGCCCGGCGGCCTTGGTCAGAAAAGCAGTTCCTGTTCTGGGTGGAAGAAAAGCGTAGTGGGGCAGATGGCCCTGAAAGATCGTTAGGTTAAAACCGTGGCTCATCGTTGTCCCAGGGGTGGCATAGAAAGGTCCATGCCACACCTTGTGACTCCCTCCAGGTTCTACTGTTTCACTCATTGCAAATTGACTTTGCCCTTTTTCTGTCACATCTCAGCTCTCCGACCCTGAGCTCTTACAGGCCACACTTCTTTTTCATCTTGATAGCTCCCACAGTGCCTGCCTCTGAGAACCTGTTTGCTAAGTGACAGAAGCTGCCATATCCAAAATATTAGGCACTAGCCCGACTGCATTGGCTTCAATCCAAAAGCAATGTCCAGATTCATTTGTTTTTATTTGTTAAGTCTAGAACTCTTCCACATCTTTAAATTAATCCTCTTTTTTAATGATATTTTTTTCTTTTTTACAGTTTTAGGCACGCCTCCTCCATATCTGTCCAGATCACTGTAAGAAGGATTTTAAAGCAGAAATACAAGGTGATTGACACACCTCCCCGGACACCTGTGCACCATCTGGCTATAGCTCTGAGGAAAGGTTAGAAGCCCAGTACAAATATGGGGAATCCTTATACGCAAAAGTGTCATCCTTAATGAGGTCAGAAAAAGCAAAATAATACGATGATGAACAGTAATCTCTACTAAGACACAGACAAGTTAAACAGCATTCTGGACTGTAATCAGAAACACAAATTTGCTGGCACTCATTTTGTGTCTAGTCTCCCTACCCCTTGGATCTGATGTCTGCATTTCAGAGTTTAGCTGGCTTTGAGTTTGCTGCAGTGAAAAAGAAATCTCCCAAATGTGACTGGGAAGAGAAGACCCAGGACAAGCCAGAATCTAGAAGGAGGAAGTAAGAATCACAACAAAGGTGTTAAAGAATTGACTTGTAATGAATAGCTTTAAAGCCCTAGCTGACTGTGTCCTGGCAAACACCGATGGGGTCTCTCCCCTACTTTCCATTCTTAAGGGTGGTTGAACTCAGTCATTCCAAGAAAAGAGAGAGGATGTTGAAGGTGGGTGGGAGAGGTGGAAAAAGCCTTGCCAGCATCCCACTAAGTCACTTGTTCATTCAATAAATATTTCTTTAATATCTATATGTCCCAGAAGCTATTCCAGGCACTGGAAATCAATGAACAAAACACAGACCCTTCAGCCTCGCCCTGGTAAATCTCTGCTCTCTTGGTGTTTCCACACTGCAGGGTGTGTAGATGGTGAGAAGCCTGTGGGGAGATGGGTGGAGGGAGAAAGCTACCAGGGAAAAAGGAGGCCTGGAGATCAGAAAACTGGGATGGGGGTGGGGGAACCCAGAAGGAGTAACCCAAAACAGGGCCTAGCCTGGGAGAGGCAGTGGGATAAAAAGAACTGGGTAGGAGGGGCTCTGACTCAGCAACCCACCCAGCTTCTGGAGTAGGGGATTCTGCCCCAGACAGAGGCCTCCAGAGAAGACCTCACCACTTGCTGAAGGTTTTATCCTAGAGCTCTGAGCTAATGTGTTACCTGAGCCTCTCTGAAATTTTCTGGAGAATTCAGTATGTGGCAATTGGCCTCACAGGGCTTGTCTCCCTCTATCCTGTGTGTATGAGGACCTCCTATTTCCTCAGAGCTCAGAACCCAGGAAGGAGAGAGCCCTCTGCTCAGCCAACCATGTGACAGCCTACTGTGGATGGGTAGGTGCTGCCCCCTGGTGGTGCTAGGATACCATGCTCCAGACCTCACTTGGCTGTGGTCCTGGGAGAAAAAGGGTCCATCAATTCCAGGACCTCAGGTTCTCTCTCCCATCTGGGATTCAGCTTGCTCTCTCCCTTTTCCATTGTTCCAAGACCTTGATATCTGACAGTTTTAAGCAAGACCACAAGGCAGTCCTGACCTGCCTCTTGAGAAATCTGTATGCAGGTCAGGAAGCAACAGTTAGAACTGGACATGGAACAACAGACTGGTTCCAAATAGGAAAAGGAGTACGTCAAGGCTGTATATTGTCACCCTGCTTATTTAACTTATATGCAGAGTACATCATGAGAAATGCTGGACTGGAAGAAACACAAGCTGGAATCAAGATTGCTGGGAGAAATATCAATAATCTCAGATATGCAGATGACACCACCCTTATGGCAGAAAGGAGGAGGAGCTAAAAAGCCTCTTGTTGAAAGTGAAAGAGGAGAGTGAAAAAGTTGGCTTGAAGCTCAACATTCAGAAAACGAAGATCATGGCATCTGGCCCCATCACTTCATGGGAAATAGATGGGGAAACAGTAGAAACAGTGTCAGACTTTGTTTTTTTGGGCTCCAAAATCACTGCAGATGGTGACTGCAGCCATGAAATTAAAAGGCGCTTACTCCTTGGAAGAAAAGTTATGACCAACCTAGATAGTATATTCAAAAGCAGAGACATTACTTTGCCGACTAAGGTCCGTCTAGTCAAGGCTATGGTTTTTCCTGTGGTCATGTATGGATGTGAGAGTTGGACTGTGAAGAAGGCTGAGCGCCGAAGAATTGATGCTTTTGAACTGTGGTGTTGGAGAAGACTCTTGAGAGTCCCTTGGACTGCAAGGAGATCCAACCAGTCCATTCTGAGGGAGATCAACCCTGGGATTTCTTTGGAAGGAATGATGCTAAAACTGAAGCTCCAGTACTTTGGGCACCTTATGCGAAGAGTTGACTCATTGGAAAAGACCCTGATGCTCGGAGGGATTGGGGGCAGGAGGAGAAAGGGATGACCGGGGATGAGACGGCTGGATGGCATCACAGACTCAATGGACGTGAGTCTGAGTGAACTCCGGGAGTTGGTGATGGACAGGGAGGCCTGGCGTGCTGCAATTCATGGGGTCGCAAAGAGTCGGACACGACTGCGCGACTGAACTGAACTGAACAAAGCAGTCACAGTTGGAAATTCTGAATTCCACAAACTTCTTTCCCTTCATTATCACCTTTTCTCCACTTTCCTTCCCGGGCTGCCCAGGTTTCTTCTGGCTGTCTGGAAATGACATCCATCTGGGAGCCGGTTCATGCTTAAGTGTCAGCTACAGTGTGCTTTCCTCAGTAGGGATAAAGGTATGGCAAATGAAAAGAAAAGAGAGTAGTGTTTGATCCCAGAGTGGCCTGGATGTGTGTGTGGGGTGGGGGGTGTCAGCTCTGGAATGGCCCTATAAGGCCCTTTCTCTCCTAGGGCTGAGGCTGACCCGGAAGGCTTGAAAGCCTGACATCAAAGCTATTTACACTTCCTGACTTCCTACTTGGTGCAGGGCTCGACCACTTTGGGATGACATGAGCCACCCAGTCTCCTCTCCATTTTTTTCTTTGGACTCTGCTTGTTTTGAGGGGCTCCAGGCCTAGCAACAGGCCCGTAGGTTCCAAGCCAAGGGCCTAACCATTGCTATTCACATATCCCTGTTTTGGTATTCCAGCTCCAGCCAAGGACCGACCTCTCTTCCCTCAGATACAGGTCAAGGAGCCAGCATCCTCTCCCAGCCTTCCCTGCTTTCCAGACTGGTTAATTGAATTGCTTTATCAGCCATCATCATGGAGGCAGAGGGTGATAGAGTTTTTCCCCTTGTGGAAGGAGAGTTGGGAGGATGAGTGGAGGCTGAAACCTCCTTTGTGCTTATCACTTCACTTTATCCTGCCTCCCACCCCCACCCCCAAGCAGCCTGCAGAGACTTGCAGGCTCCAAATCAAATGCTGATAGCCTTCCTAGGAGGGATCTGGGAAGAACCCAGACATTAGGACAGCCCACTGGGCCTTGCAGAGGTCAGCTGGAAGGGCTCTGCACAAGGGCTGAAGACGGGGCTCAGTTGCAGTGAAAATCCTAGTGAAGGTGTATTTAGGGCCCCAGGAGAATTCCGAAGATGGCCTTTTGGTGCCCCAGCTCTTAAAGGGAAAGGATCAGAAGGGTGTAGACTACAAGCTCAGGCCTAGCCAGGACTGAGAGTATCATAAACCATGAACTTGGAGTCAAAAGGCTGGAAGGCACCTGGGTGTCAACTCACAGGCACATTCTCCTTGAGAGATTCCAAGCCTGAGGAGCAGCAGCAATTGCTGGGAGACTGAGCTGGGCCTGGGGTTGCACCAAGGGTCAAGAAGGACCCGGGGTCCATGTGGCTTCTGCAGGTAGAACGGTGTTCATGGGAATCATGAGAACAGTGTTCAGGATTGGGGCAGCTAAGTGACCCCCAGAGCCCTCCTGGCTCAAGGCTGCTGAGGTAGAGACCTAGCCTGGGGTTAGAGAGCGAGAGTGCCCGTGCACACACAGTAGCTCAGGGCCCAGCTGGTAAGACTCCTTGGCACTCAATGCTTCTCCATCTAGAAGAGTACAGATTATTCCCACTTGGGCTGAATTCCAGCAAAATTGGTTTATTCCATTAGTGTATTCATTAGTCCCAATGGGCCCGGTCCCCTCCAAGCAAGGTCTTGGAGAAAGGAAAGTGTTGTCTGGAGAGGCAGAAAATGGATGCTCATGAAGCCTAGGGGTCCTTCCTTGCTTGGGTCAGCTCTGGGAAGAGCAGATAGACCTAGAAGGCAGCCAGCTCTGACCCAGGGAGCCAAGGGCAGAGCTCTTCTCTGCAACTGGCACCATGGCTCACATGGAGTAATCCTAATAATGGCTGGGTGGTTGTTGAGTGACAGACATTGTCTTCTCCCCATTTCCCAGGGTTTCTTCCCACTATGTAAGTAAATGCAGGAGAGTCCCTAGCACTGGTGAATATAACAGGGACAGGACATGCCAAGTCAGATTATTATTGCTTCTACAAAGCAAGGACCCCTGCCTGATCCTTCTTTGTATATTCTCCGTGCTTAGCACAGTCCCAGGTGCTCAGAACATTTGGTTTATGTTTGATGGATGGAATTAATGAGGCAGTGGGATGAGGGTAGGAGTGGGCCGGAGCCCTCCCTGTCAGCATCTTGCTATACTGGAGGGTGCACTGAATTGGGAGAAACCCAGTCTTTGGCCTCAGTTTTGCCCCCACTTGGTTGACACTTGGGTCCCTTTTAGCCCTTTGACTCTAACTCCATGGTTTATGAGGCTCTGATATCCCCTTGCTGAGCCTCAGTTTCCCTGACTGTTCTATGAGAAAGTTGGGCCAGATCAGCACTAAGGTTCATATGCTGTGAAACAAATTACCCAGATTTCATGGTGTAAATCCAACAAGCTTTGTATTTTGCTCATGATTTTATGGGTCAGGAGTTAGGAAGACTGTTAGACAGCCCTTGCTTAGAGTCCCTCATACAGCTGCAAGCAGATGTGTCCGTCAGGACTGCAGACATCTGATGCTCAGCTGGGCTGAATGTTCACCGTGGTGCATCCTGTGGCTGGCAGTTGATGCTGGCTGTTGGCTGGGAGCTTGGCTGAAGCTGTCAACAGAACACCTGCAAACACATGTCCTCTCTGGCACAGGCTGGTCTCAGGATAGTTGCACTTCTTAGAAGGTGGCTGGGTTTCCCCAGAACTCCCAGTGGGAGTGGCATAACCTATTCTAATCTAGACCAGAAGTCATGTAGCATCACTTCCACCATATTCTATTGGTCAAAGGAAGACTTTGCCCACCAGATTCCAGGGGTGGAGCATGGAATCCGCTCCCTTGAAGTCTTAAAGAATTTGAGGCCTTTAAAAAAAAAAAAAAGCCACCACACACCTATGGTCTGTAGAAGCCTTCTCCTTCTGTCTAAGGCCCTGGGGGTGGGGCTGGGTAAGGCTGTTTGGCTGGTTATGGTTGTTAGGGGAGCAGGAAGTTGTGTGGGATTGGTGAGACCTCCACATTTTGATACTCTCTTTCCTTCAAATGATGCCTTCTCTCCCCTCCCTCCTTGATTTCATTGAGTTTTAGGCTGAGACTGACCTTTCTGAAAAGCTCTTGGAGAATGACTCACTGCAAGGGTAACGGGGGCCCTGGAATGAGGCAGGTGCATGAATGTACTCTAGTTGTAAGAAGAAAGGAAGCTAATATTTAATGAACTCTTATTCTATTCATTTAGAAAGAATTCTATACTGGATTCCAGCAGGTTTACTACAAGGAGTTCATTTTTCCTTCCCAATGTCTCTGTGAGGAAGGGCTTTTATTGTTATCCTCTTTTTAGAAAGTGGAGGTTTAGAGGGTTCAGGGACTTGCCTCAAATGGCAGGGTTGACAATAGAGCTGTGACTCAAACCTAGTTCATGCCACCTGCCTGGGCAAACATGCAGCGAAAGAAGTTGTCTCCCATGTCCCCTGCCCCGTGCCCTTCTCTTCCTCCCTGTCTGCTCCCAGGGCAGGGCCCAAGCTTAACCATTTACCTCCTGTGAGAACTTACTTGCTTGTGCCCTACTCAGGTGCCAATGACTGACGATCTCTGCATTCTCCAATAGGCCATGAAGCCTTTGGTCCCCTCCCATCAATAGGCGAGGTCCGTATGCCCTTCCGTTAACTCTGGGCAGATGCTGTGACCACAGAGTATGGCTGAAGTGACACTGTGCCATTTTCCAGGCCCAGGCCTTAAGAAATTGGCAGCTTCTACCTCCTGTCTCTTGAAATGTTCTCTCTGGGTAACCTGAGCCATCACATACAAGTTTGGCCACCCGGATGTGAACTGTGCTGTGGAGTCTAGTTGTCTGGGGAGTGCGTGAGCTTAGCCTGCCAACCATTCTCACTGAAGTGCCAGTCATTTGAATGAATGTGAATGAGCCTGCCTTGGGCCCTCTGGAGCAGCTTATCTGCTAGTTGAATACCACTGAGCAACCTCGGTTGCCACTAGAAGAGCCACACAGATAAGCCCTGCGTGAATTCCTCACCCAAAAAACCTCGTGATTTAATAAAAATGGTTGTTTCAAGCCATTAAGCTTTGGAGTAAATTGATACATAACAACATGTTATCTCATTCATTCAATCCATTCATTATATCTATCTTACAGACTCAAAAATTAAAGCTCAAGGGCTTAAATAACTTTCTCTAATTATTCTCTCAGGAAGCAGAAGTCTAGTTGTCATTTGAACTTGAACTTAGGACATCTGACTCTGTAAATCCCTCAAACTCAAGCCTTTGTGATACTGCTTCTTAGTGAATTAATGTGTCCTTTAGGGCTGGCATTCCAACCACAAACATTACCTCCAAACAAAGAATTGAATTAATTTTCAAGGAGTGGTATTTTTAGTACCAAGACATTCCCCTGTCCGAGAGATTTGGAGATGGTGGGTGGGAGAGGAGGGGCTCCTTTCTCCAAACTCAGGACAGTGGGTGCTGATTTATTTATCTTTGTATACCATAGCTGGCACAGTGGACACTTAATAAATGACTGTTCAAGAATAAATTAGCCACAAAGGAATAAGAGATGGAGTTGGAGAAACTGCTAAGTGGACTAAGAGCTGGAGCGAGAGGTTGCTATGCCATCTGGTGGCTATTCTTGGAACATTTTCTTCTCTGTGGCAGGAAAAGGAAATGGAAGGTTCCTTGGGGCACTTAGGCTGGGTCACGGATCAGGCAGCCTCATTCTAGACTGGACTCGGGTGCTGTGGGGTAGGGCCTCCCCCAGGAGCCAGAGTTTTTGTTTCTTCCAATGTCTGTGCTCATTGAGAGTGAGCAAAGTAGTGCTTCCCCTATCCCCCCAGTTCATTCTGTTCTTCAGAGCTGAGCATTCAGCAGATGCTCAATAAATAGTTAAGACTGAACTTTGAGAAAACAAGCAATGTGCAGTCTCATATTTCATCTCTACCTTCTAATGAAGTTTGCGAAAGAGATAGCTACCTTGAAGAGACGGGCCATTCCCTCAGAATTTACACCACGGCCTGCTCCTGGAGAACTTTCCAGGCCCTGCTGCCCTTACCTGACTCCCAGGCCTCTGGACACTGGCACCTTCCTACCCCCAGCCCTCCCCGCTTCCACCCTGGCAGAACTGAGCGGCTTTCTTCCTGGCAGTAAAGCAGGGCAAGAATTTCCCCTATGACATCTTGTACACAGACACCAAACACCATCAGATGGAGCCTCATTTCCCTCACTTGGAATAACCTGGACAACAGTGCATTTCTGAGCTGTTACTCTGTGATCACAGGAGATTAGACGTGTGAACTACTCGGAATCCCTGCCAGTGTATGTGCTATCAACCATTCTGGACAATTCCTAGGGAAATAAATGCATGCCCTTCTTCATGCCCCTCAGACTCCTCAACTGGACAGCCAGGCAGCTTCCAGACCCCCACAGCGGTCCTCACCCACCCCCCTAATCCGAGCATTCACCCCAAAGCTGTCCTCAGGAGCTGTGACCTCCCCCATCTCCTCTCCCTGATCCGGAGCAGGTCAGAAGGCAAGAGGCATTTGGTAAGAACAGACACTTTATTGTACACCATGTGGGGAGTAGAGAGGAAGGAAGGGCTGCAGGGGTGACGGTGCCTCATCCCCGCCCCTGGCCGAGTGCCCTTGACCCAGGGTTCTGACCAGCGTGGGACATGTGGACTGGAATCGCTCTGAAGCCAGAACTGAAAGGGGTGCTGGCCGTGTGTGCTTGGGTCTGTACAAAGCAGTGCCTGCGATGAGAAGGGACTCTGGGCCCTCCTTCTCCACCCCCAGCCACTAGGCTCCAGTGAAGGGGCAGCAGGCCCCAGTTTCGGGTCCAGGTGGGGGCTCAGGTTGTCAAACGTGTCCCAACCTCTATTCTGGTGGCAAGCGGTGGGGGTAGTGCGGCTGAGAAGGGCAGAGGGCAGCCCCCTGCCTGTAACACTGCAGGCCTGCTTGGTCCCGGGACCATGCAAGCTCTGACCCCTAGCCTCACGTCCTGTAGGCTGACTTGAGGGGTCTCTTCCTGGCACGAGGAAAGCAGCAGTCCCTACGGACTTATTGCTCAAGGGCAAAAGTCAGTCTGGTGGGCATCAGCCTGTGTGCCCACCCATCCACCCCACATGGGTCTCCCTCAGGCTTTAGGTTGCCTCAGTGGAGAGGGCTCCCTGAGCAAGAAGCTGGTGATGGGGGCTGGAGGCCAGGCAGAGGGGGCACTGAGGACGAGGGACTCCTTCAGGGACACCCCTGCCCCGCCCCGCCCCGCCCAGGAGTCTGCTCTGTTCCCTGTGGACACTGCATGGACAGCACCAAAGTGAGCCACCTGGGGACTCTGCAGGAACACAGGGGCCCGGCCCTCTCTGCCCACCTGTTCCTCCAGAGAATTTGGGGCTGGCTCTTACCTGTCAGATGCCCCACTTGCCCTTGACCCCACTGGCCCCGCCCACTCCCAGTTCCCCGAGAGTGAGCAGAGAGGTGCCTGTGTCAAAGCACACAGGAGGGGCAGCCATCTTCTCTGAGCGCTGTCAGGGATGTCTCAGGACAAACGCTGGACAGAGGCACTCTGAGACGAGGCCCTCTTGGGGCCTCAGCATCTTCAGAAACCCAGCACTTTCCCCTGGGATGAAGAGCTTGTGACGCCAGTGGGCACAGCCAGAAGTCTGGCTGGAAAACAAATGTGCAGACTTCTCCCACCCCTTAAGACCCCTCATTTCCTGTTTCTGGCAAGCCTGATGGTGTGAAGGCAGTAAGTCACCAGCAAGAGGCATATGCTTTTCTCACAGGCTTCCCACAAGACTCTACCCTGAGGCCTTGCCCAACGTAGCTGAGAGGAGGAGGCAGCATGGTCTTCAGGAACGTGCAGACTAGGAGTCATAGATCAGCACCCTACGCACACCCACATATGTGCACACACACACACGCACACACACACCAAGCTCCGGGCCCTATGTCTAATGGCAGAGACACAACGGGATGGGCCCAGCCTACAGCAGCAGCTATAAGCACTACCAAGCTCACAGGACCAAGCAGACGGCCCCAGCTCAGCCACCCTGTCACAGGCTGGCACGATAGGGCCTGGTCCAGCCACACGCTACAAAATTAAAAATATATCAAATATACAATGAAAATAGATCTGTACAGCACTGAGGATGAAAATAGTCCACCAGCCACAGTATAATATTGGGCTTGTCATTTAACAGCATTTACACCCACATGTACAGATTGAATATACAATAGAAATAGAATATATAGAAGAGTATATATAGTGGTGTCTCTCCTGGGGCCCTGCTTTTCCGGTTGCTATTTCTGCTCGGGATTAGGCACAGGGCCAGGGAGGAGGTGCTGTCAGGTGAAGGGGTGCCCATGGCGGGATGCTGTGCCCCCAAAGCTCATCTCTTTGTGTAGCTGTAGATCCCCCCTCCCCTCAAACACTCAGGAAGGACAGGGGGAGCCGAGGAGGCTGGCAATGGGAGCATGTGTGGGGGAGGGGTGAGGAAGAGAGATGGCGAATGGACCCCAAGTTGGGTGGGGGAAGCCAAGGGACTAAGGGGTGAAAAAGAGATCTGGGGCTATTGTGCCCCTGCCAGTGCTGAGAGCACTCAGAGGCACAAGAGTGACTCGGGACCCTCGGTGAGGGGCGACAGGCCAAGCCTGTCCCCGCTGTGCCCACCACAGCTTTCAAAGATGGAGGTCTGCTGCCCCAGCCAGTCTTGCTCCCTGCCTCCATCCCTTCTCTCCTTCCTTGCATCCATCCATCCTTGCATCAGTCCATTCACTGCTCTGCACCTCTGATCAGATCCTAATCCTCTTAACCTACAATCCTATCCTGGGGGAGTGAAGGTAAGCGTGGGTGGGGATGCTTCAAGGCTGGGACCCAGGACAGAGTCCTGGCCCTTGCCCCGGGCAGCTTCGGTGCCCCCAGCGGTGCATGTGGCCCTCCCTTCCACTGGCTAGGCAGCCTGGGAAAGGTTCCTGAGGTGTCCACGCAGGCCCTGCACACCGGGTGGCTGTGCTTATCCA